>NTMA01000027.1:0-440464 GCA_002917075.1 Hawksworthiomyces lignivorus
GCTGGCGCCCGCGCACCGCCGCGCCGCCGAGGACCTGCTGGCCGCGCTGCTGCGCGACCTGCCCCAGACCCACCTCCGCAAGGCCGACCGCGCCCTGCTCGACCGCACCGCCGTCCTCTGCGGCTGCCGCCCCGCCATGGTCGCCGCCGTCCTGCAGCCCTACATCGACCGCAGCGGCCGCTACGTCGCCAACCCCATCCCCTTCCTCGCCCGCGCCTTTCCCTACGACGCAGACCTCGAGGTCCTGCGCAGCAACCTGCGCACCGTCCCCGTCCTCTTCGGCAACGTCTTTGCGGGCACCACTGCCGCCGCTGCTGCTGCCGCCGCCGCCGCTGAAGACGACGGCGACGGCGACGAGGACGAAGATGAAGACGAAGAGGATGTGCTCATGGCCGACGCGGCAACGGCTGTCGTTCCGGTCGCACCCCTCGTCGCCGGCGGCACGTCCGATGCTGCCGCCCAGCCAGACGACCCCGCCGCCAGAGGATTTGCGCTACCCTCCGTCTTTGGCGACCGGAGCAAGCCATCAGCAGAGAGCGCCGACGACCCTGCTCCCCCCCCCGCCTTCACGCCCCTCGTCTTGAAGAGGAAGGCCCAGGCCGACGACAGCTCCGCCGCCACGCCCAAGAGGCTCGACACGGGCAAGGCGTCCGAGGCCGCTGCCGCCGCGCCAGAGGCAGCCCCAGCCAGCGGCGGCGACAACGAAAATGACGGCGGTGACAGCGGCGACGAGAGCGACGGTAGCGTCCAGCTGGAAATGGTGTTTGATGAGGACGAGGAAGGAGACAGCGAAGACGACGCCTGAGCGGAAACACAGCCTCGCACTATTTCACATCTGTACAAACTAATGGGATTCCACATATCACGGGATAGAATTGCATCATCATAGAGGTCAAATTGATTTTCAGAGCTACGTACATCGTGTCTTTTTTTCTTGCAATGTGACAGGCCTTACGAGTAGCCTTTCGATTTTGTAGCTCTTTGCTCTCTCCTGTAGCTGTTGCTATTGCTCCTATGTGTGCGTGTGTAAAGTGTCCAAACATCTGAAATGCCGCCCCATCCACCTCTGTGGTATGTCTCACCATAGAAAGCTGCTCTAGGCTCGTCAGGTGGTGTTCACTATCCGTTCCAGTCCCCGTTCCCCGTTCCCAATTCCTGGTCACGCCAATTCAAAAAGCAAAACAAAAAAGTACGCCAAAAAGACATATAAAAAAGATCAAAAAAAAGCTGGTCAAAAATGCCCCGTCGTCTTCATCCTACAAAAGCAGTTGCCACACGCCCTCAGTCCCGCAGCCACGCGCGCCGCTTCTCCTCCTTGCGGGCGCGTCGCTTCTCCCGAAACGCCTTGAGCTCCGACCGCGTCGGCTTCTTGCCGCTGCGCTCCGCCTTGAGACTGCGCCCGTCGTGCGCGCTCGCCGCCGCCGCCACGTCGAAGAAGGCGTTCATCTGCCGCCCAGCCTTGGCGTCGTGGCTGTAGCGGTAGTCGCCGCCGCCCGCCCCGGACGACGACGCAAAGCCGTCGGGATCGCCGCCCTGGATCACCGCCGCCGCCGCCGCTGCCGCTGCCGCAATAGCGTCATCGTCCGCCTTGTCTAGGTCGTCTGCGCCGTCACCCGCGCCGCCGATGCGGCCGCCCGCGCCCTTGGCGTACCACGCGTTCGGGTCATAGTCGCCGTGGATTGCCGGATTGTAGCCGCCGGCGATCGCTCCTCCTCCTTCTCCAGCTACGGGCACCCGCGGGTTCTCCCACTGCGTCTGGCCCGTGAACCGGTTGAAAAAGTACCACGACTGGTGCTCGTCGCTCCACATCGGGTCCCAGCCGTCGTCGTCCTTGTCGCCGCCGACCTTCTCGTTGTCGTCGTCATCGGGCAAAGGCTCGTCCGGCAGCGGCGGCGGCGACGCAGCACCGCCATCCTCGGACCGCGCTTTCTCTTTGTCGTCTCCAGGGGCACTGCCTGACGATGGCGGCCGGCGCGATGCGTCACCGTCAGCGTCGACACTATTTCGGGATGGTGACCGAGGCGCAGCCCCTTTGTCTGTGTCTGTGTCCGTGTCCGTCTTTCTGGTCTTGTCTGTTTCTTTCTTCTCGGTCAAGGCTTCGCGCGGTGCTGCTGCGTCTGCAGCCTCGGTGGGCGGGACAGAAGGCGGCACATCCGCTGTGGCGGGTCCCTCTTCTGGAGAAGCAGCCATGGTCTCTTTTGAGCCGGCCGCGGCAAGCAGCAGCGTTGATGTTCTGTCTTCTGCCGAGTCTGCTGTCGTTTTTTGTTCGATAAAAAATTATCTCTTGTCTTTTGCTTTGTTTTTATTCTTTCGTCGTCCGGGCCACGCTGCAGAAGGGGCTCCTAAAACAATTGCTATATTGGCAGGACGGTTGTTAACGGTCTGGTAGGATAGCATCGGGAGACGATACGCTTTTTGGAAACATGCGACGGCATCCTGTCTGAACTTCGAGACGCTGTTGGCTAAGTGGGCGCAGCACAGTTTCTCGACTTACAAGGGAGTGGCCAGCGGGAGGCACCCAAGCGACGAGCGGCGATCAAAGAGATGCAACAAAAAAGAAGAAAGAAGAAGAAGAAAAAAGGCCAAGGCAAGGCACGAAAAGAGACCGTGCAGCTGGGCAGAAGAATAAAATAAAATAAAAGAAGAATAGAACACAAAGGAGCCCAGAGTCGATTGTAAGGGACTGGCGAGGCAGGGCTGTTCTGTTTTGTCGGCCGCAATGTCAAGGGAGTGAAAAGTCGAGAAGGCTTGAAGAGAAGCTCTTCAGTCTCGCCCTTTGGCCTATGGAACTCGTCGATCTTATGAAATGGCGCACGTCCCAGATGTATCATGTGTTCTATCACCTGATTATGCTTATGAAAGCAGGATCGTCCATCCAGGTACACAAGGAGGTTACAGTGTAAGGCTTAGTACATATAACTAACTGTAACTAACTGTAACTTTGTACCTGAAGGCTGCACACATACTCGTACGTCGTATTATTACATCTTCACCCCCAAAAACCACAGACCTCGACAACACGCGGACGCGGGACTGTGTGACGCAGCTGTCCACATTTCAGGAATAACAATATAAATTGGCTTTTTCCAGGATGCCAAAACCCGCCGTCCGTCTGCACGTTGGTATCTTGATTTCCACTGTCATGCTGCCTTGCTGCCCTCGTCTCTGTGCCAAGCCTCGCACTGCTGAAAAAGTGGTGGTGCCCTACTACGGGCCTTTTTTAAAAAGGTGTTTACGAATCCCTTGATCGACCATGCAGCAAACCCGTTCAGGATCCCGATCATAGCGTGCTGTGAGCTTCTCGCGATTTGCGGCTATCTGCATGGCGATATGAATCCTGGGGAACTGCCGGTATGCAAGCCATCATATGATGCTATTTCTGATCGGTAACGGGATGGAAGAGTGCTGCATCTGCATGCCTCCTCGGATCTTGCAATGCGTGGACAGACAGGCAAAAGCAGAACCAGAACGCTTTATCTTGCCTCCTCATCCTCCTCGCTTTACCCTCGACTTCGATGGGCCCACAACTCTCATCCCCTTTCGTCCCTTGTGTCGGGTATTTTGTCCTGCTCTCATTCTGCCTTACACTCCCGTCCCAACATGATACGCTGGCTAAAATCGTGTGTGGGTTGTTGACTCTCTCCACCAACTCTTCCCAGTGGAAGAGAATGTCTCTCCTGTCCGTCGAGCCAAGAAAAAACGCGGCCAAGAGCCAAGCTACAATACATTGTACAACAGGCAGAGCGGCCAGACGGGAAAGAAAGTTGCAAAGACCTTTCCACTTACAAGCCGCAGTGCTGTCTCTCCTTCGTGTCGTTTGGCCCTATCTATCTCCCTCGTCTCCCACCCCCTGCTCCCGGGTCGTCACTTAATCAAACCTTTTTTTAGCAGGCAGCGGGAAAGCTTTCCACCTCATTTTGATTATTTGCTATGAGAGCTACGCAAGCCTTCTGCTGCTCGAGGCTGTTTGTCAAACTCACGGGTGTCCCGTTTGGCTGCTGCTTCGAGTGTCGTAGTTTCGGCCCTTTTTCCTCTGCTCACATTTCCTTTCTCCTTCTTGCACAATCTCGAGCTGTCTTCCCACCCCTCCCCCAGATCCTCTATAAGCTATACGCCGCAGGCCTTGTGCTCTCACGTTCCAGGCCCTGGAGGAAGAGGAAGAGGCTGTCGTCGGAATCAATGACATTTGAAACCTGGACAATGCCTTGCCGCTCTGTCTTGACGGTCTTGACAGAAGATTTTCTTTTGGTTCTTCTGTGGTGACGAGCACATGCATGTTGTCTGGCTTCTCGTAGACTCTCCCTCAGTGGTTTCATTCCCAGTACTATGCTGTCATCCCCACGGACTCCCTCTCCCCAAGACCGGTGTCCCGAGTCCAGACAATTCCCGCTGGCTCTTCTTGGGGCTACGCGTTGATATTTGCCCATTATTTATTTTCGACCTGGATCTGCGGTTGGCTCCGTCATTGTGTTGTGGTTTTTTGCAACTTTTTCTTATCTTCCAATTGGTCATCTTAGGCTGATTTCGATTTGATGAGGCTTGTGTCTACAAATTCGCTACGTATAACATCTAGGCCAAGCAGTTAATCTACCGGCCCACCGCCCACTGCGTTCATCAGAAGTCCGTCTAGTTTTGTTTTAAGTTTTTTTGACCCCTTGTCGGTGATGTGCGAGACGCTACTTCTACCGGGTTTGCCCTGACTATGCTCCTCGGGGAAAACTCAGTCTGGCCCTCTCTTCTCTTTTGTCTCTTTTGTCTCTTTTCTACCTTTTACTTTTCTTGTGCCCTCTTTTCCTCTTTCTGGATGTTTCTATTTTGTTCTCTCATTTTGAAGAGAATTGTATTCCCCGTCTCGTTTTGTTCGATTATCCACAAGTCAGACGACGTACGAAAAAGTGCTGTTCTGTTTATTTGCCCTTACGATTGCATCACCGGCGACGAACTACGAGTACGATCTCGAGAAACTTAAACATCTTCTCACGGAGGCCTAACCATATCCTTTCTAGGGCCAACTGCTTCTATACAGAAATCTAGGACTCTGCAGACAGAAATAGGTGAAAATAGCTGGGAGCTCATAACGAAAAAAAAAAAAAAAGCACCTTCAGCTCGAAATGGCTCGGAGGCGGAGCCGCCGGCCGCGGCCTCTCCCCTTAGCATCTGCACTTCTTTTCCTATCTGGCCCAACGTCTTCCAGCATCGGTGTTGCGGCCGACGCACCAAACGCCGTCTCCGACTCCAAGTGCGGCTGTTTTCTCAGCAACGGATCGGATGTCGCTTACTTTTCGAATCACAAGTTTTTTGATTTTCGCGACCTTTCGTCCTACCAGGGCGTACCAGGGCTTCTCCCAGATGCCGGCGCCACAACCAACGCGCCGGTCTCGAGCTCTTACTTCTCCAACGACAGCTTCTCGTCGTTCTGGGAGATCCAGAACTGGAACAATACCGACTCGCTCGGCGGCAGCAGCTCCGCCGTGATGCGCATCAACACGCTCAACAACGTCTACATTGAGCAGGGCGCCGACCCCAGCAACGCCTCCGCCACCTGCATGACCCTGCGCACTGCCCGCCAGCCCATGTTCCAGTCGTCGGCCGAGATCGTCACACAAGACACCTTCCAGTTCATCTCCATGCGCATGCTGGCCCGTACCACGGGCGGCCCCGGCGGGTGCACGGCCATGTTCACGTACCGGCAGCCGGATGGGACGAGCGGCAGCGGCGGCGGCGGCAGCGCCGCGGCGAGCCAGGTGCAGGAGGTGGACCTCGAAGTGCTGACAAAGTACCCGCGCACGCAGGTGCAGTGCACGAACCAGCCGTCGGTGGACGCCGGCGGCCAGCTGATAGCGGCGGCCACGCAGAACGTCAGCCTGCCAGATCAGCTGGGCTGGGACGACTGGGCCGTCTACCGCCTGGACTGGACCCCGCGCCAGAGCACCTGGTACGTCGCCGGCCGCCAGATCGCAAACATCTCCTTCCAGACGCCCCGCGACTCCAGCCGTATCCACATCAACGCCTGGAGCGACGGCGGCAACTGGACCGGCATCATGCCCTTCAAGACCGAGGCCCACCTGCAGATCCAGTGGTGGGAGGTCCTCTACAACACGAGTGCGCCCGTCAACGGCGGCAGCGGCAGCTGCAACTCCGTCTGTACCATTGACGGCGACAGCGCCGTCCCGGGCCAGGCCGTCCTCCTCTTCAGCAACGCCGCACCCGGGCGGCTCTCCTCCGCCGCCAGAGCCGGCCTCGTCGGCTGGCTGCCTGCAGCTGCCACGTTGGTCATGCTTGTTTTTTCGCTGTCTCTATAGAAAGAGCCGGAGATCCGGCGATAGGAAAAATTCATTGTGTTTATTGGAAGCCATCTCTCTTTTTTGGTACCCATTTATTTACCCTTTCGTTTAGTACCTCTATTTTTCTCTCCTTCTATATGTGTTATTCTATGTCTATATGCCTTGTGTTCAGCTTCCTTTTTTTTTACCGTTTCTAAATTTCTTCCTTAGGAGAACCTGGTATAGGCTTCCCAGCCACATGGAGAGCAGGGCAACATGGTTCGGAAACAAGGGCCGGCCAAGGGATCAGTTCATCCGCGCGGGTCAGAGAGAGACTGTGTTGTTTTGTATTTCTCTCATGCTCTCTTGTCCCTGTCCTTGTTTCCTTTCATTCTTTTTTCGCCTCGCGCTGTGTAAGAAGGGATATGCAAACAACTATGGCGGAAAAGGAATGCAATTTGACGATTTGTATCAAAGACTACCCCCATTTGATTATGCAGCTTCTTTTGTACTTAGGACGTTGTCAAAGACAGAGCTCGGAAGCTTTTTTGGAAGAAGCCCCGGGGCATCTTTCTCCTTCATTCTTGTTCTCGTCCAATTTTGGTAGAAAAAATTTCAATGTGTATATAGCCTCTTATCGCATTGTCTACCCTCGATATTTGTATCTATTTTGGGCACATGTTTATTTCCCAAATGCGTGGTAAAAGGTGCGCCAACTTCCAGGACAGCGAGCTGAAATATGTCCTCAGAGAGCGATGAACCCTTCCAGGCGCCAATATATTTTCCCTCTTTGGCTAATCTAAAGTTTTGCCATTTGAAATCAGGGCTGTAGATGATGACTTAAAGCCATATTTTTCAAATGTAAATCTCCGCTCGCGAGAGCAAATTTCCGTACAAGATCCAAAAGGAGATTACTACAGAGTGGCACAAAGCAGCGAAATATGCTTGGCGGTAGAGCGGTCATTGTTACCAACACTATGGCGTAGGACGACGCATCACTCCTTCGGTGGAGAATACCCAGAGCTCGGCACACCAAAGAGTACGGTTGCCACACAAGGCTGAAATAAGCCAGAAGACTGAGCGGCAACGTGGCTCTCTCACCAAAGTGCTGCCGAGACAGCGTGAGAGCTCTCGGAGCCAAGCACAAAAGCCATACTACGTCTACGTGATCTAAATGAACTCTTGCAATGCTTTCTCGCAGATTCTTCTACAGGTGTGCCACATCGGTCTGAATGATTTTTAGTAATGCTGGAAGGTTTGCTTACCGAGAACAATGATAATCATTAAATGCTTCTTCTAAAGATAAATAAAAACAGCATAAATGCAGATGACGACTTCTACGCGGACAAGAGTTCAAGGAGCAGTTGGGGTCGGATCTCTCCGAGGCCCAAGATCTGAGACATATAGTGGCAACCGTTCTGTGACATTATGCAAAGTTGCATTGGGAATTTTCTACGAGCTGAGGTGATAGCATTATAGGTGCGGCTGTGGTTTTGCCTTTTAATGTTATCCCTTTTCCCCCCTAATTTTGGCTGTCATATTTATCTGTTTATTTTTTCGTCTGACTAACAAAAGGCAGTTTAACTTCCCAAAGGTTCACTATGTGTTTCTATTTGATCATGACCATACCCTTTGAATCTCAGAAAGTGGTACGTTTGTGTCTTCCGGTTTGGAAGCCCACGCGTCAGGTATTGTCGGGTCGGCGATCTCAGCTGCCTCTCCGCTCACCGAAACACATCAACTACTTTCTTTTTATGGGGTCAGGTGCTTGGTTAAAAGAATATATGGTAAATGCCACGCATAGTTGTGATTTTTCAAGGCCCTGCGCTTAGGATAGATCGCTCTCTTGACAGAAGACGACGGCGACAGTTGGGACAAGAACAAGAAACTCCGTTTGGGTCTGACTGGCAAAGATAAAACGCGCGCACGCAAGAATGCAAGTAGAAAAAATGGCATCGTGACGGTTTTACGCATTTAGACGCAAGTCTTTTCCATTTCTCCTAATTTTAAACTCGCGGACACATGCCTGTATCGTCAAAGTCGTGCTGTGCGCTGCGTGATCGACGTCGATCGGACTCCATCGCTAAGGGTCCCTCGCCTTCAGAATACTACCTCTCGCCGGCCTGTATGCTTATTTCGGAGCCTTTCACCTGCTGAATTTGGCTCTTTGTCGCTGAACATGATCGACATTTCGTTTTAGGCGGTAGGAATGGAAGAGTCGATCACGACACAAAGCTCCTGCTGCTGTCACTCACCACGACAATGGCTTTTTGTTTAACCCTTGCACCCCTGATCCTTGCCCCGGTGACTCTCGTTTCTCTTCTAGAACCCTTGGCCAGTTGGACAGCCTACGTACATACAAAACTGTCTCGACGCGCGCCTGAATGGGAAAAAGGCGCTGAAGAAGCCGAGAAAGCTAGCAAAAAAAGAAGAGAGGTTAAGAAGCAGAGCAGAAAGCAGAAAGAAAGGAAAGAAGAAGAATGTGAAGTAGTCAAACATAACAAGGTTTATCAACTAGCTTGCCGTGAACCGAGCCGGCACATCCCTTTAAATACGTGCCAAGACCCCAAGATGCGGGATACCTCGTGGCAGACATTGAAAGGACAAGACGTCTGACTAGGACAAAACACTTTGGCAAACGTTGGCATTCTCATTCAAGACTCGCGGTTGCCCACCGACAGCACAACGATCAGATACGCTGGCATCTTCTCTCTCGCACCATAGACAAGCTAGCCAACTATGAGAGCCAATTTCATCTCGACACCGCTGTGCCTGCTCCTCGCCAGCACGGCATCGACTGCCACAGCCCAGGGGAATGGCGGCGGAAGCGGCAATAGCGGCAGCAACGCCTGCCCGCAGCTGCACGTCATCGCCGCGCGCGAGACGACGGCGCCGCCCGGCTTCGGCTCGGCCAAGACGGTGGTGGACCTCGTGACGCGCGCGTACCCCGGCACGACGGCCGAGGCTATCGACTACCCGGCCGCGGGCAACACGAACCAGAACTACAGCATGAGCGTGACGGCGGGCGTGCTGGCGGTGTTGGCGCAGGTGTCCCAGTTCGCCAGCCGCTGCCCGGACACGGTCCTGGTCCTGCACGGCTACTCGCAGGGCGCCCAGATCATGGACAACGCCTTCTGCGGCGGGCCCGATGGCCAGAGCCTGTCGGCCACGCCGCCGCTCATCCAGCGCGCCATCGGTAACAACGTCGCCGCCATCATCATGATGGGGAACCCCCGCCACGTTGCCGGCCTGCCGTACAACGTCGGCAACGCCACCGGTCCCGGCGTGAGTTTTTCCCTTCTCTCCCCTCCCTCTGGTTTTGCCTTGTGTCTGGACACCTTCTGACTTCTTCATCGTCTAGTTTGCGGCACGACCTGTGGGCTTCGAGTGCCCACTGTACCAGGACCGGATCCAGTCCTACTGCGATTCGCCCGACCCTTTCTGCTCCAACGGGACAAACGCCCAGTTCCACGAGGGCTATGGAATACGCAACGGCACACAAGCGCTGGCGTTCATCGTTAGCAAATTATTAATATAGATAATTGTGCAGGGAGGAATTTTTCTACGGACCATTCATTTGGGTATGAATTATTCACTGGGATGTGAATTTTGTTTCTGTGTACTTTGTTTTTATAGACCATATCTGCCAGTGGTGCTCGCCAATTGGCGCTTATAATAATCACACTTGGGGTATTGTTGCTACTATCCTTATCCTACATCTTTCCTCTATTTGTTGGCAATTCTCTCAGTTCCTTTGCGATTGTGCTGTTTTAATTATAATTGAACTCATTCGGCCGCGCCGGCGGATACGTATCGGCGCGCGACGCCGCAAACGTCTTGTTGGAGCGGTCGAGCAGGGCGCGGATCCAAATCTGTGTGGGCACGTCGGCGAACTCGTAGGCGATGCGCATGCAGAAGCCGATGCGGTACTGGCCCAGGAGGCCGCGGCCGAGCGTCTCAAAGGAGCGGTAGATGGTGTTGCAGATCTCGCGGTTGGACGCGTCGTATGGCCGCACCAGCGCGGCCGCGGCCGCTGTAGACGACGATGACGCGGAAGACAGCTGCGCGGCCGAGTCAGGAGAGTAGCCCGCCTGGTAATCGGGGTCGCCGGCGCCGGTATTGCCGCCACCGGGGCTGCTGCTGCTGCTGCCGGGAGTCTCGACCAGCGTAGCGCCGCTCGCGCTGGCGCTGCTGCTGCTGGCCGCAGGCGGCGACGGCGACGCAGCGACGGTCGCCCGGGCGGCGGCCTCGGCGGCGAGCACGGCCTCGGCGCGCACGGCGGCGCACTGGTTGAGGGCCTCCTGGACGATGAGCATGGACGACAGGTAGCTGAGGTAGATGGTGGCTAGCCAGGGGTTTGCGTAGGCGAGCACGGTGGCGTAGGGCGAGGGCGGGGCGCCGGGGGGCACGCTGGACGGCACCTCGCGGTGGATGGGCGAGCCGAGGTACGGCTCGGCCTCGCAGAACCAGGCGCGGAACACGGCGTGCAGGCTGGTGGCCGCGCGGTGCAGCAGGGCCACCTGCGCCGGGTCGACTGGCAGACTGTGCAGCCGTGTCATGCGGATGGCCCAGCCGTGCCGCATTACGTTGGGCAAGCGCGCCAGGTACACAATGTGGCGGTCGAAGATCTCGACCGCCGCCTTCGGGAAGATGCTCGGCGTCGACGTCTCGATCTCGCCACTCATGGAGCTGAGCAGGCGCTGCCACTTTTTCTTGGCCAGGAAGCAGTCCGTTCCGGTGAACAGAGCGTTCATAACCTGGGTGGCTGTCAGCAGCGCCACGGAAAAGAGAAGACAAGTTTTTTTGTGTTAAGGGGAGAGAAGCCAGATCGCTGCTAGAATGGGCTCGACATACAATGAGAGACCGGAAAGAAAACAGCATGGCTCGGTCCCATGCATCCAGGTAGCTATTTACGCCGCGACTCTGGATCAGCCGGCCGACAGCCTGCGCATGCTGAAGCCAGCTGGATGACACCCCCGATGTGTCCGCAAAGAGCTGCAGCGATGCGGTTAGCAAGAGCCAGATGCATCGCAAAGGTCCGTGGGTGAAGAGCGCAAAGCACCAAAAGCGAGGCAAAAATAAAAATGGATACACAAGGGACCAGCTGGCATACCTCAAAAATGCACATGACCATGGTGGTGCAGAGGGTCTCAGACGACTGCCACTCTACAGGATGGTCCAGCGCCTGCTGCAGGGCCACGAGAGATTTCCCATAGAGCTCTCTGCTGTGGATGACGAGGTTTTCGTCGCCCTTTGATTTTCCCAAGAGGTGCATGGCCAGCGCGCACACGGCGCTGTCGAGCGTGACTTTGCGGCCGAGCCGCTCGGGCACGCGGTGGAACCAGTGGCCGTAGAACATTTGCTCGTTCGGACTGCGGTCCAGGCTGATAACTTCCAGAATCGCATTGACAAAGGTCACCCGGCTCTCTCTGAGGTGCATAGGCACCGCATTGTCCCAGGAGGCGGAAGGAGGGCGTGCTGCCGGCAGCAGCGCCGTCTCGTCATGAGAGGCCGACCACGCAGGCCGTTCGGCCACGATCAGGAGCGCGCCTTCTCCTTCGGTGCCGCCGGCAGCCCACATTGCACCCGCGCCGTCACCGCTGGCGCTGACGCTGGCACCGGCGCCGTCGCTGCCGCTGCCGGAAATGTCGCCGTGGCTCCGGGCAGCAGCACCCTTCTTCCGCACCTGGTGCTTGCCCGTCACAAACTTGAGCGACCGGTCATAGCCAGGACACTCGGCGCCGTAGGTTGCGCATTTTGCGCAGCCGGGGCGGCCCTCGTCGCAGCGCACGCGCCGGTGGACGCACAGCAGACAGCCGCGGCTGCGGGGAACGCCAACCATCAGGGGCGGGCGGCAGAGAGTTCCTGCTCAGGAGCCGCAGAGGAGCTGATAGAGAAGCGGAGGTGAAGAATAGGGGGGCTTCAAGCGATCAAGAACAAAGAATATGGCGCTCTGGAAAAAGAGCTGATCGATGCGGCAGGGGCTCTGTCTTGGCAGGCGAATTATTTGAAGCCAGAGCACACCTCGCCAAGCTCATGTAAGTAAACGACACTAGAAAAGTCCATGGCGCTTTAGGTTGGTCGGTCTCCTGAATCGTTCAACTTCGCTTGCATCCAAGCCACGCTTGCACGTGATGACGATAACATGATGCCAGGAAATTGCCCAATTGGCGTCGCATGGACGTCTTTCTCGTAAATCTCGTATAAGTAAGGATTCGGTTCAGAGAGACCGTTGGAGCCTCCTGTACAGCCCTACCAGAACATATGGGGAACAAAGACCGAGTCCAATTTGGGGATAAGTAGTAATATTAGACCGTGGCTTTGCCTCCTCCTTGCTATTTGCATACCTGGAATCTTTTGCATTCCTGTTGTGCATAGGGCACACAAATTCGCGTCTCCCACCGATTAAATTCCACAGACTACAATTTTATCAATTGTAGAAGAACAATGCCAGTGTCGACTGTACATTGATTGAACGGGAAAAACGGTGCTGGGATGTTTTGGCGAGCGTGCGTGGCAGCCTTTGTGGGTTTATTGGCTGGCACTGGTATCCCAAATAGGCTCAATCGAGGCAAAAAAAAAAGACGTGCAAAATAAAAAGACAGTGTTGTCGTCATCGTCGTTTCTCCATATTACTTTGCTACTACCGTCTTCATCTTTTTCCCTTACATCTAAAAATGGAAGAAATTTATCTGAGGAGCGTTAAGACCAGGGTGAAGCTGCTATATGAGCAGATTCCCTTACGTATCTTATACACGGTATTATGAATAGCCCCGTTGGAAGAAATAGAAGAACTGCCCTCACCGCTGTCTAAGACAAGTTGCCACTTTCATCTGTTTCGCCGAAGCTGATCTTGAATTTTTACCTCCTTTCTCATTTGGCAAAGCTCTCATAAATTAGCGTTTTCTTTCCCTGCCGTTGTAATTCGCAATCTCTTTGCGCCGTTTCACACTCTACAATCAAGTCCTTTGTAGCTGTGTGCTTGGTTCGACGTTATGCTTTCCCTTTAGGTTTTCATGAAAGAAATACTTCTTAGACACGTACATGGATTGGTACATATATTGGCCACCAACAGTTCATGCTTGTGCTGCAAGGGAACAGGATATGTAGATTAATTGCGATATTCCTTCAAATAAAAAGGCCAGCTAGATTGGGGGAGCTACAGCTTGGTGGAACAAACAAAATGTGGAAAAATCGAACAGCACAAACAGCATAAACAAACAGTGAACCTGAGAGGCGAAATTCTCTCTATCTGCCGTCTGCCGCGCTGCTCTATCACCAGCCCTCCTCGAAAGCATCAACTTCAGCTAGCAGGTTTGGAGTTATGCAATGTGGTATGGGATAAAGAGATTTGATTTACGGAGAGTGATATGCAGCCCATTCCCTTGCTCCTGTGACTTGCCAGGATCTTACGAACAAAAGCACCCTTCCCTCTCTTTATTAATGTTCTCTCCCGATGGAAGAGCTTTCCTTGCCCTCCCCTCCCCCACCTAGTTATCGCCTCTCGCGAGCTCCTCAACAAACTGCCATAGTATTGGCATATCTGGCGGCTTGCTAGCCCATATATGAAATGCAACAGCGATCATCCCTGTAGAATATGTAGATGGCTCTCCTCTCTTGTTTAGAGAGCCCTGTTTTGGTTTCCCGTCCTGCAACAGCGTCAAGTTTCTCTTTCGTCTCCCCCAAGTCCTCTAACAACATCTGCGTCTGGCAGGTAGGACAAATTTAGGTAGGGTATCTGATGCGCTCCGTAATCCAAGACATGTTGTTTTCTCCTTTCTTCTTGCAATGCCTGCGCTATTGAGAGGAAGGCTCTTATCCGCCCATTTCTACACTTCTATTCCGCCTGCTGCCTCTCCCAGATCCTTTTCGGCTCTGCGGCGGTTCTATGACGATACGGAACGTACGACCCTCCGTGCCAATAGCAGCATGTCGCTCTTATCATGACGAAAGTTTATTGAAAGCGGAGTATTTCACTCTGCTTTTATGGCCGTACTGCTGAGTCCGCTCACATGCTGAGTACTTACAGAGAAGGGGCCAGCTACTTTTGGTTTAGTTTAGGATGTCGAAAATAGAGACTAAGCACAAAAACGAACATCCGCGCAGCAAGCTCCCAAAGGGCAAGAAAAAAAGGCACTAAATTTATAAAACAACATATCACAAACATAAAGCTTGTCTCGTGCACACGCGTGGGAGTAAAACGGGAAGCAGCAGAAAAAAAAGGGGAGTGAGGTTGATTTAACAGCAGCAAACACATTGGTGTAGCAGCGCACGCATATGCAGGGAGGCACAGGAAAAAAAAAGAAGCGCGGGTGGAGCTTTGCTGCTCTTCTCATGCTGAGAGCACTTGAGAAAAAGGTAGGCAAGCATCCCGATAGATACTCGTGAGATACTGGCCACGAAAGCTCTTGAGGCAAAAAAAAAAAGAATTGAGATGGAGAGGGGAAAAAGAAACTTTTGTGCCCCTCACTTTCTCCTTCCGCTAGCATGTCCACAGCCTTGGGGCCTCCAAGGACTGGTTCCGTCGATTACGTTTAGCTCGGCACGCCGGTTGTGGCGAGGTCTAGAGAGCACTACGGAACACTCGTGCGAGTATGTACAGGACACAGATGGCTAAGAGAACCAACAGGCAGAGAGAGATCCGGGAAGCGGGGAGAAGACAAAGAAATTGCAGCGGTGGGAGAGCTCTTATGTAAGTAATATGCGTCGCAGCGAGGGGCCGGTTCAGGAACAGGCTGCCGGCTGTCAGGAGGAGGCGAAGACTTGCGGAAAATGGCGAATCAAGAACTTCATGATATGGGCAGCCCGAGACACGATCTTGATGACGACGAGCTGGATTTGTTTCTTGCGTTAGTGTCCTCTCTGTCGAGGCCAGCGTCACACTTGTGTCCTCAGCAACATGTGAAAAGTCATCGAGACTTTTTTCTTTGGTTGCTTTGAAGGCGAATCCCACAGCCACAAATACGCATCTTCTTACATACGTACATATTATGGAGCAAACTTTTGGTATAAGTAATCTTTAAGAAGATCGGCTGTCCTATGGCTGGCATGACCGGAACATAGGGAAGAGCTCAGATAGGAGACATAGAAGGAGAAAAGCGGAGCGACAGGCTAGGTTCAGAGGGAGAAACATGCAATAAAACTGGGACAAAAACCGGACGGCGTGCTTGCTCCGCTCGTCACTGGGGGGGCAAGGTAGTAATCACCAGCCCATCTCTCCGTGCGATGCTCCGTGCTGGAAGGAAGATACGGAGAAAGATACGACAATGGGGGCCTGCTCCGAAAACGTTTTTGACGTATGTTTATATACGACTCTTGAGACGCACGTCCATCCATCTGCCCCCCCCTTGCAGACAGACACGACAAAAGTCTGAGCGGGCGAGACGGCATCGAAGGGGGAGTGTCTCTCTCGTCTCTACTTTTGCACCTCTACTTCTTGCATGCAGCTAAAAGTGTTTCTTCTAAGAGGAGCCTTGCGTTCTCCACCACCAGAATCCTAGAACGTCTTTATACCGTCCTAGCCCAATACGGAGTAATACGTTTGGCCGTCTGTGAGGCGTGCATCAAATGTTAAATATGCGCGAGTGCCGTCTCTGGCCCCTTTTCTCTACGACGCGAAGTGGTTTTATAGCAGAGCAGCGGGCCAATGGCGAGTTGAGCTTGGTCCGAGGCACCGGCTGGCCGTGGGCCACAGAAAACGCGTCTTGCATGGGTTTCCTGCTTTTTGCACCACCAGAGTGCATACCTACATAGGCAAATACGAGGTCTGGAAACAACCCAAGCCCAAACCGAACCTATTTTTACGGAGAGGAGGGTGAACACAACTTGATCTCCACCAACTTTTTACCCCAGGGAGACGCACACCACGTCATTCCTTTTGTAGATGATCCAGGCGGTGCCCGTCCACTCTCCCGCCAATGGCCCCTGTTGGTTCTCCGTTTCTTCTCGCAGGATCTGTTCTATTCCTCAACAAAAAAGGCTTATCCTTTCTATTTTATAAGACATACCGTCTCAAGTTGTACGATGTGCTTATTACGACCGCATCTCTCTGGGTTCAATTGCCCAATCTAGCCCAGAGCGTTCGCCTTGCTGGGTCTGATCGCTACCGTTTTCGCCCTCCGGATTGTCAGGGTCAAGATGGATTTTCCCCTGCAGGAATACCAAGAACAAGCCGCACAGCCTTTTCCCTATCCCTTGTCTCCCCTTACCCTTTCACGTCTTCTCCTTTCCTTTCGCTGCTTACATATCTTTTGCCTCAAGCACATGGACGCTACGGAGTACCTGTCTTTCTCTTCTCGCCCCGCCCCTCGCAATTTAGCAATTGCCTCTTTGGCTATGGTGCGTTCTGTAAAGTTCGTAGCGTGGTGGTCCCGTTGCTGTTCCTCACGATAGATCTGCTCCTGATACCACGATCGCCCCCTTTTTTTTTTTCTTCCTGCCCTCTTTCGTCACACTCTGCCGGCTCCGCCTGTATATCTGTTTACGATGTGCATTTGTCCATCACCCCCAGAAGAGGTGATCGTGACTCGTTTCTCCCCCCTCTAAGAGCCTTCGCTTCTGCTCTTCTGATCAGGCTGAGATAGACATGCACACCCACCTGCGCTGCTGGATCACGCTCCTCTTCGTGTTCCGTCTGGGTGCCCTCAAGCGAGCACAGAGAACAATCTAGACACGGGCATGCCAAGACCGGCTTTCTGTTTCTTTGGGGCATCGTCGAGAGCGGGATCGTCAGAAGAACAGAAAAGCTCGGTCCTGGATGTCCTTTTGCCTTTTAGCGAAAGGAAATAAAGCAAGAGAGGGGCCCCCTGTCCTGCATGCTGCAGACTGCCTAGTTTACGGAGTTTTGTTGGATAGGTCAAGATGCGTGCTGGAATAGATTGCATTTTCACCCTTTATATCTTACAATACTTTTGTAATGCACGTCTTCTATTTTTTTTTTCTCATTTTTTTTATTTTATTTACTGGCTACCCGTACCCCGTACTTCCGTGCTCCGTCTCCATGTGTGTACAACCAGCTAATAGCATGGAGTTGCTCGTAGGCTGATAAGTTTTTTTTGTGATAGCAGCGCGGTACCGCAGTATTAGATTCCTGTCAGCTCGTATATCAATTTGGCTGTTCCCCCGCATAAAAGAACTGGGCCAAAACAACCGCCCAATGTATCGTACTATATTCTGCTATGCCATGGCCGGGAACCATGTTTCCAAGGAGGAGGGCACAGACACAGGTCTGCAGGCTGGCCTTTCCGCGTTGCATTCGCGTGAGGATGCTTAACTTAATTCATCGCCTTGTTCCAAGAAAACTTGGATATTCGTTAAATACAGTCTTCCGTCTCGTGTGTACGCCACACAATCAGCTCTCGTACGAGCAATACTCTTTTTTTTTTTTTTTTTTTTTCAAGCGACGCAGAGGACATTGCGTCTTGTGCTTTGTAACATTTTGCTTGCTGCCCTGCAGGAGCGCGCATTGGGCGAGATGCAGACGGAGAACCGGCAGCAGTCCCCCCTCGTGTCAATTCATTTTCGGGGCCAAGCATTCCTCGTGAGATGAAGTTGAAAATGCCATTGCAAGACACAAAACAACAAAATCGTGACAGAAAGACACGAAGCAGCCCGCCTCTCGTCTCATTTTTTTTTTTTCTCGAGCGCGGAGAATAAACCCGTGCCACAGCGCAATCCGGGGAGTTGGCATAGTCCGCTCTCTATGTTTCTTTTTTCTTTTTTTTTTTATTGGCAATAGTTTATTCCGCCTCTATCTTTTTGTGTTCGTTTTTGGACGTCCTGTGGCTTTTCCCTTATCTGTCTTGCCTTGTCTCTGATATGCGTAGTGGGCTCCGTAATCTTGTTCCTTTTTCCTTGTGCCTCGTTTTATCTTGGAGTCTAGCTCGCCGACTTTGCCTAGGGTCCATCCAAACCACATAATCCCGCTGTCGATCCTTGCCACAGAAGAAATCCGGTAACTGGATCGTATTCTCGCTCTTGCCATTGTTGACAAGCGCAAAGAAGGGGCGTGCACGAGAGCGTAATTAATAGTGCACGTCGTAGTGTCAAGACGGATCTTCTCCTGTCCGTACATACGCGGAGCGCAGTTCGAATATGCCATCCGTAATTTGGGGGTGTAATACGGAGTACATACACCTCGTTTTTCTTTTTATTTCTCTTTGTTCTTCTTGCTGCTCGCCTTTTGTTCTTTTCTCCTAATAGCCCACTTTCCCTAGTTTGCCTACCTGCTTTTCTGCGCTGATCAGGGCACCAGCTATGCAGAGCTAATGTACGTACATGTACGTGTATTCTTCAAAACGGGTCCTTCATCAAACAAGACAAGCAAATCATCGCTGTGCAAGCCTAAAAAGGGGGCAGCCCGTCCTGTGCCTTACCGACAGGAGGGGTGCAAAGAAAATACGCGTTCTGTAAGATTTGCAGCTAAAACGGCGAAACGGCCGCCCGTTTTAGTACCTAGCGCAGGCTATTTTACGACGGTACAGCGCATGAAGAGACTAGTGCGTGCAGCCTGTAATGTACGATACGACGGGCTCTCTGCCTGTCTCTGCGCGTATCGTACAGCACAGCTCATGTTTGTGTTTTGTTTTATCTACTTTTGGCTCTTATTCATCTCATTTTATCTCTATTTTATTGTCCGCCTTGCCGAGTCTTCTTTTCGCCTCACGTTTCGCACAGGCGCCCCGGTAGAGGCAAGCTGCCAAGCCCAGGAGTTGAGCCTCTCTATTCCTCCGACCTCCGTCCTCGTACCCTATCTACACAGGAAGATGCGCTTTGAGAGAAAGACATCTCCTTCCTTTTTTCCTCCCTTTCCTTCTAAACGTCCGCTGCTGCCAGCGCGGAGACAGGGGGTGGCGCTATTGGCTTCCGCCTAACGTACAGTGCCCGTAAGCTGGGACGATGCCCGCTGTGCCGGTGCCTGTGAGAAACAAAAAGGTCTTCCTTCCATTGCCGCCGTCGTGGTCGTAAAAAGGAAATAAAGAACAAAAAAACAAACAAAAAAAAGTATAAAAATACAAAATTACAAAAATATAGAAACACCAAAAAGCGAAAAATAAAATAAAAAACAATTGTAATTCCTCGTAATAATCCGCGCCCTCCAGAAAAAGACCAAATCAAATCAAAGCAACAGCCCACACCACGGCCTCAGCATGCTGTACCTGCGCTTTCCTTTTTGGTCCGTTACAATGTCCTGTCTCTCTCCCTCTCCTAACGCCTAACACTCTCTCCTGCCTGCTAGGGCTCCACCCACTCACGCTCTACTCGCTCTGCTCGCTCGTTCGCTCTCTCCAATTTCGTTCTGTCCTGGTTCTGCTTATGCTATTCTCCGGTGCTTCCTTCCCTCCTAGCTTCTCCTGTCTCTCGCCTCTTCTCCCGCCCCGTCACGCCGTCTTTTCTATCGCCCTCTTTCATTTGACCCCAAAGCGTCGTATCGTATTCTCAACTCCGTACGGCTTCATCGTAATAGCGTCTTCTCGCTTTTCCTACTCCGTCTGTTCTTCATCCCCATCCCCCATCTTCCATCTCCATCTATCGTCTCTATTTCCAATCTTCATCTTTTGCCTCATTGTCTCTCGTTTTATTTATTTTTTTTATCTCTCGTTTATTCGTTTCTCATCATCCGTCTCTATTTCACGCCTCTCGTTTTGCTTTATTTTTTTTTCTGGAATTTTGTCTACCTTTTCTTTCTGCTTCAGCTCTCCGTTTTCTCTCGTCTACCTCTACGTTGTACACCCTAGCATCAGTATCCCGTCATTTTTCCCTCTGCTCTCACGCCCCCCCTTTTCCCTTTCTCCCACATCCCCCTAAAGTCTCTATACAAACATAGCCTGCTGTGGTAGCAGTGGCAGGTGGCATTGGTGCTGCAAAGCACCCTGCTAATTTTCTTTTCCGTTCCTCGTCTCCTTATTTCCCCATTGACCTTCTTGTCATTGCTTTTTTTCTGGGTTCACTCTTCTTCACGCCAGGCTTTCTCTTCTTCCGCTGACCTCTGTTTCTGTCTGTCTCTCTTTCTGCTATCCCCTCCCCTTCCCTTCGTTGTCTTTCTCTTTCGACGTCTTCATCTCTCTCAGCCTTTCTTCCCCCCTCTCTCTTTCTTCTGGATTTCCGTATTTTGAACGGATACTCAGGTCTTCTTCTCGTTTCCTTTTTCTCTTTCTATTTCTTATCTGGCCTGAGGAGCGTGCGAGGCTGCTCTCTCTGCCTCTCCTATCCTCGTTCTCTCTCTTTTTGGTTTTGGGTTGTCATCCTTTTCTTTTCTGTGTCCTCTTTCTCTTTCCTCTTTCTTCGAATAGTTCCAATCGTCTCCTGTCTTTCTCTTTTCTCGTCACGTCTCGATCTCGATCTGTCTATCGGTTTTTTTTTTTTTTGTCTCCTGGGCTTCTCATCTGGCTCGTCCTCAGCCGACTCCTTGCTTCCTACGATCCAGTTCCGATTTTCGCTTCTCCTCGCCCCGAATCTCCTCCCAAAGATTCCGGATCGAATAAACGTACGATTCAAGTAAACATCTTCACAATAGTCCCTTCTCCGTTCTTTTTATCTCTCCTCCGTCTCTCAATTTCACGATTCGAGATCCGAATGCCCAGCTCCCGCTGCATCTAAACTGTCCAACGAGGTTCGTACGAAAACAGCCTTCTACAAACCGATTTCACTCAGCCAATTTCCTTCCCCCGTCTGGCTCCGTCTGGCTCTCTTTTGGCTTCCTATTACCGCTTCCACACTGCTTTCACTGCTCATACCCATCTTGTCTGCCAATTCGAGCCTCTGCCACTGGCTCTCTTTTCCAAGTGCCAATCAACTCTCGGGGGCGTAAGCACCTAAGAAACACAATACGAAAAGCTTCAGACAAATCTTTCCACGCTCGATCACGCAACTTCTCTCGCTCTATTGTCTTTCCCTCGCTCTTTAAATATTGCCATACTCCTGTTGTCTTGCAAACACGCCTGTCTAGCTTCCCTTGCATTGCCTCATCGACGCTCCTTATCTATGCTGCGCTTTTACCTGGTCTGCCGGGACTGCAGCATCTACACGTTTCGTGTGCTACCTGTTTTGCCGCTGTCAGATCGAATTCACACTGCCACCTACTCAGCCGTTTGCTCTTCTCCACGTACTACACAACGCTTATGCTCCTCATCTTTCGATGCAAACATTTGCTCGAATGAAGACTAATTGGCTTACACAGTTCCAGATAGTAATCTGCTCGTAACGGCATTTGTCTCTTTGAAATCGAATTTTCTGCCACTTTCGCTCGCTCGACCGATTTCTCACCTAACGTCTTTACTCGCTTTAAGTTTATATATACACTTGACGCAAGTTGCCAAGTTGGAAAATTGGTAAAGACTGGATAGCTCCTGCGCAAAATGGCTGCTTTGGTCCAAACCATTCCTCAACAAACTGGAACGGTGACCATGCTTCAGACACGACCTTCTTCTGCAGGCGGCATGTTACCTCCTCAGGGCCAGTCTTCGCCATATGCTGTCTCGCAGCAGCAGCGGCAAAGCTTTTACGGGAATGCCCATGCCATGAACAGTGCACCAGCATTGTACCGCACCGCTACTGCTCCTATCCAGCCATATGCCTTTACATCTACTCCAAGCCTGAACACAACTGCAAATTGGCAGCAACAACAGCAGCAGCAGCAACAGCAGCAGTATCATCACCAACAGCTCTCGCAGCAGTCGCAGTATTTGCAGATGCAGAACGGCGGGCTTCGGACGTCTGCTACAAACCCTGCACTGCCACGAATGCAGAGTTTTGACGGCTCAACCAACCTTGCACGTATCTCACGCCAACCGGCGACCGGTTCAATGACTAACCTGTCTACCGGCCCGTCGCCATCTTCCACCCGATACGTTGGGAGCAGAGATGATTCTTCGCTGCCCGGACAAGGAGTAAGACGAGTTCCTGCTGCGCCGCGACCGCAGTCTGCCTACCTGACAGGTTCCGCCCCTCAGGTTTCACTCGCTCAGGCAACACCTGTTCGTCCCTCGCCCGAGAGATATAGACGAGCTGCAGTAAGCTCGGGACAGGTCCAGCAGCAGAAGCAGAACGGCTATCAGCAGACCTCAGCGACGCCGTCCGGCTCGGGTATGGCTAGTATTGGCCACCTCTACGCATCCAATGGCGGTAGCAGCAGCAGCCTTCCGGACCAGCAGAGATCTGCAACTCGGAGCCTGTCTCAGAACCAACTGAACGGTCAGCGCCGGAACAGCTTCCACGATGCCATGTTAACTGGCTTGTCTACCGACGACATTCAGCTGCATCGCAGGCAAGGTAGCGAGGATACAAAGCGTTTCCGCCGCCGCAGCATGCCTTCTCTTGACGCTTCTGACTTTCTCAACCCCAAGATTGCAAACACCAATCTGAAGAGGCCCGAAGATCTTTCTCGCCCTGGGCAGCAGCCTGCACCTGGTAGTTCCGATAAGAATAAGCCACGCCCTTCTGCAGCAGAACATCGCCTGATGGCCATGCACAACAAAGACGGAAGCTCGGAGAGTGTTGCGTCTACTGCCAGCCACAGGTCTCGGCCATCGGTGAGTTACCCTAGTTTATCATGGAATTTTCTAATCTTCTCGATTTATTTTTTCCCCTTTACGGGAGATACCACTGTAAAGCTCCGAATGCTACTGCACCGCTTTTCCCTTGATTCAAGTTATCTTCCTCTTTCTGTACCCTGCATGAGAGAATACGACTACATTATCCAATCATCACCAAATTTGTTAGTTGCATCGATTCACTAATGCATGGCATACGTTTTCTAGTCCTCCAACCGGAACGCCAACGCTTCTGCAGTCTCCACTGTAAACCCCGCTGCGCTGATCAAATCGAACCCACCCGCAGGCGCCACCGACAAAAACCAGGATTCTCTACGACTCGTCGAGATTCCTCCCCGAATCTCCTCTGATGCTCTAAACCGCGCTGGAAATTCGGCGCCGCCTTCCAAGTCGGCACAAATGAGCGAAGGCGAAGGGAGCGACGCGAAGACGGACGGGGCGGTCAGTGCCGCAAGGGATGCGGCCGCCACCAACGCTTCTGCTATTAACTCCGCCCCAAGCGGCACACCTGCGAATTCTGCCAGCAACAAAACGGAACCAGCGAATCCTAAATCGACGGGAGTGCCCAGTCACTTGGAGAGCCCTGCCATGCGTCACTTGTCGGCGATTAATCAGAAGGGAGGCAAATTGCGGAGCAAAACTTCCAAGCTGCGCCGCGCATTCTCTTTCGGCAGTGCGGCGGAACTGCGCAAAGCAGCTGAGGCGGCAGAGGCGGCAGAAAACTCACCGAACAAACTACAGAAGGAGCCTACCAGCCAAGAGTTATACGATGCCGAGCAGGCTCGTATTGCCCAGCAGCAAGAGGAGGGTGGCATTGGCAACAGCATTTATGCCGGCGCGAAAATTTTCTCTGGCTCGACCGACAACTTGTCGATTTCATCCACCGCATCGTCTGCTTCGATTATGATTCGTAAGATGGGCCGAGGCATGAAGCGAAGCACCCGCTCTCTTGTGGGTCTTTTCCGACCAAAATCGGTTGTCGGCGTTCCACCTGCCGAGTCCAGGCTGCCGGAGGCCAGCTCGAGTTCTTCTACAGCCGCTGAGGCTACCGTGTCTATGGTGACGGTGGAGGCCGAGCGTGAGCGCGTGAATGTCCATGCGGACATTCACAGCCAGACCGCAGGTGGCACCGGCTTTCCTCGGCTGGAGCGGAACTCCATTGATGCTTCAAGAGCGTCCCTGGTATCCGAGCGCGTTGGCAGCTCCGGGACCGACAATTCGGCGCCGCGCAAGAGCATCGTTGAAGGCGACAAGGAGCGGGCCGAAGTCCTTGCTGCTGTGAGAAAGGGAATTCTGAAGAGTAGGTTCTACCTCTGTATTTTTCGCGTCGTGGCCATTGCATGAAGCTAATCCTATATTGTGCATGTAGACTCGAGCGGCTCCTCCAGCCCGTCACGTGGCGCGGCAGATGGGCGAGGCTCAGTGTTTGACCTGCAGAACCCCCCAGCCATCAGCGACTCGCCGGCCTCAAGTGCTCCCAGCACACCGAATGACGAGGCGCAGGGCCACAAGCGCACGGGCTCTGTGGCTCTTGGAGGCGAAGACTACTTCGTGTCGGCCCTTCGCCTGCGCCAGGACAGCAAGAGCGGAAGCAGCACCCCGCAAGGTTCGATGCGGCGCTGCGCTACCTTCAGCCCTCGCATTATCTTCTATGATACGTGGCCCAGCCAGGAATACGACCGCCGCGGAGAGATTGCTACCTGCAACCGGCTCACGCCCATGCTTGCTCAGCAGATCAAGGAAGAGCTGAACACGTTCAAAATGGTAAGCTTACATCCACTGCACTTTCTATCTCCCTTGTTTCGCATTTTCGTAAGGATATGAGAACTGATGCCGTGTCTAGGAGATGGAAGTTCACGAAAACTCGAAAATCTACACGCACTTTTTCTGATGACTACGACTGCCGCCATTTTCTGCGAATTTATTACACGCTGCATTCTGCGTTGTCTAATCTGTCCATGATCTTTTTTCTTGAAGGGATTTTGTGACTTTTTTGTATACTGCCAAACGGTATTGTTTTTTCTTTGGAGGGATTCCCTCAGACAGCATTGTATGGTGTCACGGCGTTACCCAGCATTTCTCTAGTCCTATTGTGCCGCCGATAAATGCCGATTCTTTGACAGCCAAGGAAACGAGAAGACCAGACCAGCAGGGAATGAAATGGAAGATGAAAACGGAAATGGTCCGTTTTCTAGACTAGGCCAGGCTTTCCTGTCGGGATAGGTTTTGGCTTTTTGGGCGAGTTAAAGACTTCCAACTTCGTTGATCACGGGCTAGCCTCTATGCAGACAGTGCGCCAAGTTATGCTAGCAGCCGGTTTGCGTCTCGGGATTTTACGAGAGACGCAGAGGACGGCACAAATGAGAGACGATTGAAGTTGGCATTGGACGAAGCCCTTGAAAAAAAATTAGAACAGCACGCCTCAAGCTAGCAGGAGCAATTCAGTTTGTATTTTGCTTGTCTTGGCGGTGGAACGAAAAGAAGACCGAAGCCAATACAGCCCTTGTTTTGAAGAGAGAAAGGTCGAGCAAAGGTTATAGTTGGCGAGAAAGAGTGGACCGACCGGGAAACATATCTTACATTTATTGCGATAGCGGCTCATTTCCTTTTTTTTTTTTTTTTACTATTGTTTGTTTTACTATCTTCCGTCACTGGTTTTGGAATTGTGCGTCATGGCCGGCGCCTTTTTTTTTGTGTGTGTTTTCTTTTTTAGTACCTGCCTGCTTTTTTCCTGCTGCCGGCGGCTTAATTTCTCTGTGGATGGGTGTGTATACTGTCTAGTTTAGCAGCAGCTGAGAAAACATGAGAGAACTGGGAAATATGAAGAGAGTAATATTCAAACGTGCATAAGCTTCCACCGAAAGAGTGGACAGGACATCCCATAGTGATACTGGTTGCGAGAGAACCAGACTTTGGCCAATGCTGGGACAGGTCTCCTTGGAACAGCTGGCAATCATCCCACGGCTGTCGGACAAGACGCTGCTTGGCTGGGTTCGACTGCTGTAAGCCGCCATGCAGAAGGTGGCTGCGCCCGAAACGGGCTGACCTAAAACGGTGGCTTTCCTTAATATTGGTTTGCGACCCAGTAGTGTCGCAATCCTGCAACACCAAGCAATGCAGCAGACCGAGTGGGTGCTCTCTGCGAGGCGTATTGCTTACGGGGGCTTTGCGGCAAGTCGCAGCGGCTTTGGCTCGAAGAAGCAGCAATAAAAACGCACTTTCTTCCATCTTTATATTGATTCAATTTTTGCAATTTGCAGTTTCTGTCTGGTATACTGCGTGTCTCCAGCACGGATGCCATCTTCAGCGCGGTCCTCTCACAAAAATGATAGGTGAAACGCAGTGACAGACGTTCTGCGCGATAACGTAATTCCAGCGTCAGATTCCGCTCCCTCCCACCCACGGAGAAATATTACGCAAGTAGGCAATTTCTTGGCTTGGCGGGGGAGCTTTTACTGGTAGACGGCGAGCTGGAAATGGGAGAAACACCGCGGGGCTGAAGTGGAGCGCATCAATAAACTTGATTAGCCAATGGAAGTGCTCGTGTCAGGAACTTTGATGTCTTGGCGAGCTTAGGGCTCAGCCTTGTGCTATTTTGTTCTTGGCAGTTTCCCAGAAAAGAATTGTTACAGTATCTCTTATCGCGATAAGATTAGGAGAAAACTGCCGAATTTTAGTTTTATCAGATTATTAAATTTTTTTTTTGTCTTGTCCTACGGCTACGTATTGAAACATTCTAGTGAGTCTTTCTGCGGTTCTAATAGACGGATTGCTAGCGAGTCTTTGTGCGCTTTTTTTGCGCACATTCCCTTTCATTCCGTCTTCCTTTGGTTGGTTTTGCGAATTGCGTTGCAGTGCTTCAGGTTTCTTTTTATTGTTAGCCATCCTGGAGCCCCCCGCCCTGCGTCCTGTCAGGGCGTGCATCGCATTGGGCTGGACGCGGTGGCTGCGACATCAGCAGCAGAGCCGCTTGACTCCCCTCTCACCCCTCTTGTCCTCTATCTGTTCCATTTCGGTGCCGGTATTTCTCAGCCGCTCGCTCCGCACGATGGCGACTGTCTCTGCTTCTGCACCTCCCACTGCCGTGGCTGAGCCTGCCGCTGGCGCAGGTGCGGCGTCCAGTGGTGCAGCGCGCCCCAAAACGAAGCTGCACGGTCGTGCATTTTATGAGAGCATCGGCAGTCCCAAGTACATTGTCGCTCCTATGGTCGACCAATCCGAGTTTGTCCGTTACTATCCATGCCCCCTCCTCTCTTCTGCTGTGCTTCCTCCTCTGCTTCTGCTGCTGACATTTTGCTCCTTCTTCTGGACTAGGCCTGGCGCGTGCTCGTGCGCTCCTTTCTCCCACCCGACCAACGAAGATCCATCCTGGCCTATTCGCCGATGCTGCACGCCCGCTTGTTTGTCGACAGCCCGCGGTACCGCGCATCCCACTTTGAGGCGACGGTAGGAGGCGAGCTGGGCGACGGCAAGGCGGACGCGGACGACGCGGCGCAGCAGGACCCCTCTACTGACGGCTTGCGGCCGTTTCTGGACGGCAATCCGGCGCTGGACCGGCCGCTGTTTGTGCAGTTCTGCGCCAACGACCCGGACGCGCTGCTGGCGGCGGCGCGGCGGGTGGCGCCGTACTGCGACGCGGTGGACCTGAACCTGGGGTGCCCGCAGGGGATCGCGCGCAAGGGCCACTACGGGGCGTTTCTGCAGGAGGAGCCGGAGCTGATCGTGCGGCTGGTGCGGGCGCTGCACGAGGGGCTGGACGTGCCGGTGACGGCCAAGATCCGCCTGCTGGAGACGCCCGAGGCCTCGCTGCGCTACGCCCGCGCCGTGCTGGACGCCGGCGCCAGCATCCTGACCGTCCACGGCCGCCGCCGCGAGCAAAAGGGCCACCTGATGGGGCTGGCCGACTGGGCCGCCCTGCGCTACCTGCGCGACCACCTGCCGCCCGAGACCGTGCTCTTCGCCAACGGCAACGTCCTGCAGCCGCGCGACCTGGCCCGCTGCCTGGCCGCCACGGGCTTCGACGGCGTCATGAGCGCCGAGGGCCTGCTGTCCGACCCGGGGCTCTTTGCGCCGGCGCCGCCACCAGCAGTGTTGGGCGAGGAGGAGCCGCAGCAAGACCAGGAGCAGAGCGCTGCTGACAGCGACGGCGGCTACTGGTGGCCCGCGCCCGACCCGCGCCGCGAGTACTGGACCAGCCGGCGGCGGCCTAGGCGCGGCGGCTGGCGCGTCGACGCCGTCGTGCGCCGCTACCTGGACATTCTGCACGTGTACGTGCTGGGCGCCGAGGCGCCGCCGGCGCGCCGGCCGCTGTTCGTGGCGGGCGACGCCGTCGACTGGCTGGAGGCCGCCGAGGCCGAGGAGCGCGCGGAGCGCGAGGCCGCGGCGAGCGGAAAGGACGGCAGCGGCGGCGGCGGGCGCAAGCGGAAGAGAGACGGCGACGGAAATAATTCCAACAACACGACGGCGACTGCCTCCTCCTCCTCCTCCTCGCCCAACTTCGTCGCCGTCCAGGCCCACCTCTTCCACCTGCTGCGCCACGCCGTCGGCCGCCACCACGACGTGCGCGACGCCCTGGCCCGCTCGCGCAAGGGCGACATGGCCGCCTACGAGCGCATCCTGGCCATGCTGGAGCGGCGCGTCGCGCGGGCGCTGCTGGCGGGCGAAGAAGAGGAGGAGGCGGAGAAGGAGGCGGAGAAGGAGGCGAGTGAGGACGCTGTTGCAGACGTGGTCGACGACGACGACGACGACGCCGCAGAGATCGTCGACGACCCGAACTCGTCGGCCGCTGCCGTGCGGCGCTGCCGGCGGCCCTGGTGGGTGGTGCAACCGGTGCTGCGGCCCATGCCGGCCGAGGCGCTGGCCAAGGGCGCCATCCAGCTGACCAAGAAGGCCAAGGCGGAGCAGGCCAAGGCGGAGCAGGCCAAGGCGGAGCAGGCCAAGGAGGAGGCGGCTGCGGCGGCGACAGCTTCGGCGGCAGTTGCTGCTCCTGCGGCATGAGCCGGATCATATTACTGTATTCTCTAGAAACATGCAGAGATGAAATGTAACGCGCATGGAAGCAAACTTATTTGGTATTGACACTGTCAAGTCCTGTTCAAAAAACAT
Source organism: Hawksworthiomyces lignivorus (assembly GCA_002917075.1). Classification (NCBI taxonomy): domain Eukaryota; kingdom Fungi; phylum Ascomycota; class Sordariomycetes; order Ophiostomatales; family Ophiostomataceae; genus Hawksworthiomyces; species Hawksworthiomyces lignivorus. The sequence continues at coordinate 28,919 of NTMA01000027.1, forward strand.
GTAATAGCTGCCCACCTCGGTTCCGAGAAAAAGGGAGCTGTAATAAAAGTACAATTTACGTAAAAAAAGAAAAACTAAATCTCCATGTTCCACTGCTATTTCCATGCCAGTAAAAGAAACAAAAAAACAAAAGGCTGCTTTTTCCCCGGTATATTACGCTTGGCAGCCTGTGCCTTGTCCAGAGCCTCCTTTGGTAGTTCAAATTTTACATATAACCCCGTGCCACATATGCTCTACTTCAAAATCTCCGCTCCTTTGTTGTGGCAGTATGACAAATTTGGCCTATTTCATTTTTGTTCATCCGCTGCGCCGGTGCTTCTTCGGCGGTGCCCTGCCCTCTCCTTCGCCGCTGGACGCGCTGTCGCTGCGCCTGCGGCGGCGGTTCCCGGCTGGCCCTGCGGGCGGCGAGCGCGACCGTGACCGTGAGGGCGAGTGCGACGGGGGCGAATAGTGTCCGCCGCGTCCGCTGCGTCCGCCGCCGCGGCCTCCACGGTCACCGCGGCCATATCCGCGACGGGCGGCGGCGGCCCCAGCTTCTGGCGTGATGGAGCGCCGCGGGCGCGAGGGTGAGCGCGACTGGGTCCGTGACCGCGAGGGCGACAGCGACCGCGGGGCGGGGCTGCGCCTCAGCCGCTGCGGGAGGCGGCCGCGGCTGACTGGGCTGCGGCTGGCTGGGCTGCGTGTGCGGCTTCGGCCGCGGTCTGCTGCCGGCGGCGTCACGGAGCGACGAGAGTCTTCGACTGCAGGGCCCTTGCCCTTGCCTGCAGCAGCGCTGGCCGCCGGTGGCGGCGGAGCAGACCGCGACCGCGACCGCGAATAATAGGAGCGGGAGGAGTACGAGTAGGAGCGGCTGCGGCGGTGGCGGCGGCCTCTCGCTGCTGCAGCTGTTGGCGCTGGCGCTGGCGCAGCTGCTGCCTGTGGCCGTTGCTGCTGCCGCGGTCTGCCGCGGCCGCGCGGCGGCGCCGGCGACGGCGAGCGCGACATGCTGTACGATGGCGAGCGCGACCGCGACACAGACCGCGACACAGAGCGAGAAGGCGAGCGAGACGCTTGCTGCCGCAGCGGCCGGCGGGCATACGGCGAGCGCGACCGCGTCCGCGAGCGCGACCGAGACGGCGACCGCGAGTACGAGGAGCCGGTGTACGACGAGTAGCTAGACGCAGACCGCGAGCGCGAGCGGCCGCTCTCCGAGGCCGGCGCCCCCGGCGCGGGTAGCGCGGGAGGCGGCGGCAGGTTCTGCAGGCGCTCGCGCATCTCCTCGGTCAGCAGGCCCATCTTGATGCTGGTAAAGTAGTTGATAGAGAAGCGCAGGTGGCGCGGGTTGTCGACGGGGAAGAGCCCCGTGATGTGGGGCTGCAGGTCGCGGTCGTCGCGGAAGCGGGCGGCCAGGCGCGCCAGCCCCATGGCCTCGGCCATCTCCTGGAACAAGATCTTGATAAAGATGCGGCTCGCCGACGTGGTCTCGTCCTCGTTGAGGTGGATGGCCTCGAGCACGTACCAGCCGATGGCGTCGGTGGCCAGCAGGTGGCCGAAGAAGCAGGCGACGTTGCGCAGGCGGCTCGACTCGTAGCGGTGGATGGTCTCGTAGCACTTGGCAAAGGCCTCCTCGAACAGGATGGTCCAGCGGCGGTTGAGCTTGGCCAGGCGCTCGCCGATGAGCCCAAAAAACTTGGTGTACGTCTTCTCCTGCGAGCAGCACTCGACCACCATGGACGGCAGCTCAGCCTCGCGGCCCTCGGGCAGGTCGACGGCCAGCAGCTTGTGCACGGCCTCGTCGGCGTTCATGGAGCTCTGGATGGTTAGGTAGATGGTGCGGCGCAGGGCCACGAGGTCGGCGTTGGTGCGGTCCTTGATGTCGAGCGCGCGCTGGGCGGCGTTGGCCTCGTCTTCCTCCTCGTCCTCTTCGCTGCTGCTGCCGTCGTCGTCGTCGGAGCCGGAGCCGTCTTCGTCGGACCCCGAGCCCGAGCCGTCCTCGCTGTCGCTCTCGTTGAGGATCTCGCGCCGCAGCTTGCCGTACTCCTTCTCGTGCTGCTCCCACTGGTCGTCGTAGCGGAAGATGTTGAGGGTGGCCTCGTCGTCGAACTTGCCGTTGAGCTCGAGCATGTGCTTGATCTGGTCCTCCTCCTCGATCAGGTCGAGGTCGTCGCGCACGGCCGGGTGGTCGCGGAACTGGTCCTTGCGGTTCTGGAACAGCACCTCGATGGCGTACTGGGTGCGCTTGTCGATGTCGGCCTCGTTGAGGATGTGGTGGAAGCGGTCGAAGACGACGACCAGGATGGTGGGGTTCATGGTCTCGAGGTAGCTGCCGACCTCGCGCGTCAGGGCCACGGCGATCTCGACGCTGTCGTCGGTCGGGTGGTGCAGCAGCAGCATCAGCATCTGGGCGGCGATCATCTCGTCGGCGACCTGGGTGTTGACCAGGTGGGCGATGAAGGTCGTGGCGCTGCGGCACACGGCCTTGTCGTTGCGGCGGAAGCCCTTGCGGAAGCGCAGCAGCAGGCGGCGCAGCAGCAGCTCGCCGACCTGGGGCAGCTTGCTGTTGACGCAGGCGGCGATGCAGGCGTAGACGGGCGTGAACGGCAGCGACGCGTACTGCGCCTTAATCAGGCTCTGCGCCAGCAGCCCGCGGCCGCGCACCAGGTTCTCGCCAAACAGCTCGTTGATGATCTGCCGCATGTTGGCCGCCGTCGCCTTGTTGACCAGCCCGTTGATCGACTTCTTGAGCGCCTCCCACGCCATCCGCTGGTACTCCTTGGACGTCTTGTCCTGCACCTGCGCCTGCAGCGCCCGCAGCCGCGCCGGTGGCACGTACACGCCGCCCGACCGCGCGTTCAGCAGCCGGTTGTACTCGGCCTTGGCCGCCGCCTGCTTCTGCTCCTCCGTAGGCTCGGGCGGCGGCGTCCGTCTCCGCGCCGCCTTGCTGTCACCGTAGGACCGCTGGGGGCGCCGGTGAGACGGAGGAGGCGGCGAGCGGGAGCCCCCGCGCTTGTCTGCTACTGCTGCTGGTGCTGGTCGCGAAGTAGGCGGTGGTGATGCGGGTCGTGGAGATGGGGAGGCACGGTCACGGCCCTCGTCGCGGTCGCGACGTTCTGGGCGATATGTATCCGCCATGGCGCGTGACGGGAGACGAAGGGAATCTGAAACTGCGTTTGCCAATGAACGTCGAGAATGGCCTTCAAAAAAGTAAAATTAATAAGCAAATCAAGACCGTCGGAGGTCCTCTGTCTGTCGAAAGAGATAATATTCTCCCCCTTTTGATGTTTATCGAGAAGACGTGGCTGATCGTGCAGGATATCGCGATGGGCAATAGCGACTGTGATGGCGATACTAAGTATATGCAAGGCAGTCACCACTCGCTCTTAAAAAAAAAAAAAAAAAAAGAATGAGGCGGGAGCTTGCAGGTTAAAACAAGTGGCTTGACCCTTTTGGTGTGGCGTAGTTAATAGTGTTGTAAGTTGTTAACAGGGGGGCAACGGCGAAACGCTAAAAGCGTGTATAAGCCTAATGATACATATGCGGGTTATAAGCATAGGGATTTACGGCTTCCACATAATTTGTGGGGCCGCCTGCCTGCAGCTGCACTGCGCGCCTTTCCCCTTTCGTATAGGTTGCGCGCCCAGGGGCCTGAAAGAGAGAACAGAACACGATTGACCTTTTGCGCCCTCACGCGCCCTGTCGTTGGCCCTTTTCACGAGTCTCCTTTCCACCCCCCCCCAAACTCTGCATCGACCACGTTACAAAGACGAGTATATACAGTCTTCTTGATCAACGCTGTTTTATTTTCCAGTCACTCCTTGCTCTTCTTCAGTTGGAGCTTGTCTTGCTGCCTCTCTCCTTTAGTTCCGTCTCTCTCTGCCGGGAAAATTGAACCTCCCGTCTACCACATCTGCCCGCACCCCCTTGTTATAGAGCATAACCGGTCGTCGACAATGGTGAGATAGCTCCTGGCGATTTTTGATATTGGAAGAGGACAGGACTCTGCAGGATGCTGGAACTTATGCTGACAAGAGAAATAATTGCAACCGCTAAACAGTTCGACAAACTCGTGGGTCTCGCCATGCTCGTGGCCGCCTCCGTCGTCTTCCTCTACTATACCATCTGGACCCTATTGATGGTGAGCTTCCGGAAAACCTCACCCCTTCCCCCCTCCTCCCGGTGGTCGTCCTGGGACGTTGCTAACACACTGCTGCCGCAGCCCTTTGTCGACTCCGACCACCCCCTGCAGAATTTCTTCCCGCCGCGCGTGTGGGCCATCCGCATCCCCGTCATCCTGATCCTGCTGGGCTCCGCCGTGGTCGGCTCCTTCCTCAGCGTCGTCATGATCCGCAGCAACCGCAAGAAGGCCGCCAAGGCCAAGGCCGCCGCCGCCAAGAAGAAGACATGAAAAAAGCGACTGCACGCTGAGAGGGTGGTGCGAGACGAGAGCCGGGCCGCAGAGGCGGTGACGAGAAGAGAAAGAGAGCTGTGTCTGAAAATCGGGAATCAGATAGGCCTGGACTTTCTCGGGGCAAGTATTGCCATACGCGTCAGAAAGACCAAAAAAAGAGACGGATGATTTGTGAGAATACTCTGGGTGTACTTGGATGGAACACTACAGCATACATATGGTGGCCGACAAAAAAAACAAAAAAACAAATACATATATACAATCATGACATCAATAGAACTCCCTTTTTTAATGCGCGCATGCGAATCTGTTTATTGACAAGTGCTTGCTTCACTTTATATCTATCTATACGACCGAAAGTGTCGGTCACTTCTGTACAAGGAAAATAACCCTACCCATAAACATGCCGGAACGAGATGAGGAAATCCACGCGAATAGAAAAAAAATGAATGATTACTGGAACGCTGTCTGCGTCTTTGATCCAAGTCTGGGCAAAAGCTCTGGCCGGTTGAATTGCGAGAGGTCCCTGTGCGATTATCCAATGCACATGGACAAACAAGTCCAAAACGAACATTCCACCCAATGCACACACTGATATAGGAAGCAAGGAATAGCGAGTTCAGAGAACATGCTGCGAGCAAAAAAAAAAAATAGTAGTCAGAATCACACACGCTGGTCGGCAAAGTCGAGCACTTCGCAGTCGTCTTCGAAGAAGCCGTCCTCGTCCTGGTCGCCCGACGCCCGTCCTCCGCCGCGGCGCCGTCGCGTCGTCACCACAATCTGCTCGTTCTCGCCGACGTGCTGCAGGACCCGCTCCATGGCCGACGGCGGCAGCGCCCGAGTTTCTTCAGAGCTGATGTTGAACGACTCCTCCTCGGACATGGGCGGGTAGCCCGTGTTCACGAGCGTCGCAGCAATGGGCTGTCCAAAAGCCCAGCTGGTGCCGACGGTGCTGACAGTGCTGACCATTTCTGTCGCTTGGTGGCCGACACTTCCATTTCCTTCGCTCCGGACTTCTGCTGCTGGTGGTGCCTCCGCGGCCGCAGCACCGCTGTCAGAGTCCGCTTCTCGCATCTCCTTGGCCAGCGCGGCTGCGATCTTGCTCTTCTTCTTCGGCAGCTTGGGCTTCGGGTTCGTCGGCGTAAGCCATTCCTCGTCCACAGCTGGCGGCGCCGCAGCCGGCTGCTGGAAAGCGACAGGCGCAGGGAACTCAAAGGCGGCAGGCGGAGACGTGGGCGGCGCAGGGGTAATTGTCACAGCTGCACTCTGCGGCGAAGGGTCGTATTCGTACAGCGCCACGCGCCGGTCTGTGTGGAACGGCTGGTACGGCGCGCTGGACTCGATCTCCGCGTGAGGAATAGACAGCCCGACCGCGATGTCCTCTGCAGCCAGGCGCCGGTGTCCCTGCCGTGCTCGGCTTTCGAGGAGAACCATTGTGTTCGCGCCCGCATCGTTGTGCTCGGTGAAGTCGAGATACTCCTCGGGGTCGAGATAGTGGCGAACAGCCGTCGCGAGAAGCTCGTCCGGCAGGCCTGGCACGCGGAAGTCCTTGTTCGGGCTGAGGTGCGAGATCCGCTGGCCGGACGACTTCTTTCGAGTGCGGGTCGCGAAGCTGCGGACCAGCCCGTCGCCCAGCACGAACAGAGAATGGTGACGCTTTCCCGCCACCCACACCGCGCACGACGGGCCGGGCGCAAACGATCCAGGCGGCAGCGACACACGGTTCTCGCCGGTGTGGCGCAGCTGGTTGATCGCATTGCCCGTCCGTCCTAGAGAATGGCTGATCCCCGCGGCAATCATCTTGCCGCCATGGCTGGCGTGGTCGACAATGATGGCGCCTGTCGACTGGGGCACGTTCGTGCTGCTTCGGCGCGGCCGCGTCAGCAGGGGTCGCGCCGCGTCCAGCGCCGTTGTCAGGGCGCTGGACGCATACGAGACAGCCGCTGATGCAGTTCCGCCCGCTCCCGCGTCCGCCGCTCCCGAGCCGCCAGCAGACGCTGCAGCATTCGGATCCACCGCAGGCGTTCCCCGCCGGCGAGGCGGAGGCCACGTAAACGCACTCGAAGGCAGATCGAGAAGATGGACCGTGCCGCGCTCGGTGACCATCGCCAGGCGCTCGCCGTGCGGCTTGGTCCAGGCCACGTCGACGATGCGAGCCACGGTCATGCGAGAGAACTGGGCAATCTGTCTTACCCGGGGCCCGACTAGCGCTCCCTGCGCCCCCGAGGGCTGCAGCGGCGAAGCCTTTGTGTACTGGATGCGCATCAGATCCCACACGGTCTGCACGTCGCCCTTGGTGCTGGCGGTGAACAGCCAGAGGCCCATTGGGGAGAAAGAGAGGAAGCTGCAGCCGAGAGGCGGAGCAAACGTGGCAACCGGGTGAATGGCCGTCGAGCTTCCAAGCGTCGTGATGTCGACCACAGAGACGAGGCCAGGCTCTTTCGAGACGATGGCACCTGCTGTGCTCCCGTGCGTAGGCGGAAACTGGACGCCGTCAGACCGGCCTGGATAGCCGGCGCTGGGCGGCGACCGCGGCGGCTGGATGGATGCCGAGCCAGAGCCGGCAGAGCCTTTCCAGTAGTTGTTGAAGGCTTGCCAGCCCTGCTGGCCGACCCACTTGGCGCCAGAGATGATCTCTTGGGTGGCGTCCCGCATGATCTTGTTCATCACGCTCTCGGTGTGGGGAAGATCGACCTCGGCCGTGGTCGGCGGAAGGTGCGGGGGCGTCAGCGACGAATAGCCCGGTGCTCGTCCATACGCAGGAACCGGCACAACGGCGCGCAGAGCAATCTGGGACGACGGAGTGGCAGGACAGTACGCCAGCCACTTGCCGCTCATTGACAATACAGGCTGCTTAGGGCTGTACCGGGGGAGTGGCCCGGAGGCGGTCGAGGCAGCTCGAGCACGCTCGCCGTCGGGCGTGGAGTCGCCGGTGCCTCCGCCTTTTGGTGACTGCTGTAGGGTTGTCCACAGCTTGGCCACGAAGATGAAGGGCAGCTCGCTCTCGCCAGGGAAAGCCATCTGGCGGTACACCCAGCACTCTCCCGTCATTGCCGACGCGATTGCAATGTTCCCGGCGTCCGCCTTGATGTGAAAGGCGCCGGACGGCGGAGGGGGCTGGAAGATGGGGCTCGTGATGGAAATCTTGAGCGGAATTTTGGGTGCCTCGAGAAGCGTGCACATTCTCTGGTTGAGCTTCAGCGAATACACTTCGACTGACGTCTGGTAATACTCGATTGGCAGCGAGGAGGCAGCATTCCTGGCAGGACCGAAATCGCTCCGTCCGTCGATCTGCGGCGACTGCTGCGGACTGCCGCCGCCGCGGCTCTCTGGGGCGCCCGAGGTTCCATCAAAACCAGCTTCGTTTCCAGCACCAGCGACGCCGCCAGCACTGCCGTTGCTCGCGCCCTCCGCGTAGGATGCGGGTGGCAGCACAGGGCCGTGCACCACGACGGCAATAAGAGGAAACGCATCTGCCAGCACGGCGTTCGAAGCGGTCCACGGGAGAATCTTGGCGTGGTGGACACCGCCGCGCAGGCCTGTGAGGCTGGCGAGAGGTTCCAGGCCCCGCTTGGAGACCAAGTAGACTTCCAAACCGCCTTCGTATCCGGCAATGGCAACGGTGTCTGCGCCGCCGGCCGTATGGTGAGAAGAAGGCAGCGTATCGAAGGAGAAGTGGTAGCCCCGCTGGCCAGCCTTCAAGCCAGCCTGGTGCGGCTGCAGATCGAGGTCGATGTCGGGCGCACCATAGAAGTGGGCCTGGGGCTGATGGGGAAGCGGGGGGTTCGAGGGAATGGCAGACGCCGCTACCGCCGCCGCCGTCGAAGCCCCCCGGGAGTGGGCATAGTGGGAATGAAGCGAGTCTCGGCGGTTGCGAGGGGAAGCTGCCAGGTGACTCGGAAGGTTGTGCGGCGACGCCTGGGTCAGAGACGAGTAGTGCGAGCCGGCATCCATGTGGTAGCTCAGCGGCCGCCTGCCGGGCACGCCCGAGTAGTCGCCTGCCATTGGAGGCGAGACGGAGACACTGGTCGGATGGCTGCCGTGGCTGGTGTGGCTCGTGCCGAAGGGGCGCGGGGAGGACCAGCGGCTCGGCGGTGAGTCTCCCATTAAGCTGATGAGGTTTCCGGGGGAGCCAGTAGGGAAGCCGCCGCGCGAAGCCCAGTCGTTCATGCCGGGAATGGCTCGCGGGGAGGGAGCAAAAGACGGTGCCGCAGAGTTCGGGAAAGGTTCTAGCATGGGCGAGACCGAAGGGTTGCCGTTGGAAGATGGAGTGGCCACAGGCTGGAGATCAGGCGAGTGGACGGACGAGCTGGACGTATCCGAGGCAGAGCCTTGAGCGTTTCCATTACTGTTGCACAAAAAAAAAAAAAAAGGACGGTTAGGCCTGAGGCACAAGCACGGGGCAAAACAGCAGACTCGAGAGACCTCTGGGGGCCGAGAAGAGGAACAAGAAAACCGATCAACATACGTAAACTTTCCAGTGGCATGCTTGGTCACCGCTGCGACCACACCACCGGCCTCTTTTGCATCCTTCTTGGCCTTCTTGGCACCTAGGTGAAGAGAGAGTGTCAGCACGGCAGAAGGGACGACGTTCCGAGGAAAGGTAAAGAGAGAATGGACAGCGAAGCTCGGCGCGGTGACTTACCAGGCATTAAGCTGCAAGGCCCACCGCCAGCCGGACGGCGGAAGGGCAAGAAGGTGTGTGGGAGAGGAAATGGGAGACAGAGAGAGCAAGGATGGAGTCTTGCCGCTCAAGGCCTCGAGATGGGTCGTGGTTGGGGTTTTGGTTGTACCCAGCTCGCTTTTCTAGAGATTCGAGATCGGCGAACTTGAAAGGAAGTTGTTCCTCGGTAATGGGTCAGGGAAGAAGGGCTTCGTCAAGTCGATGCTCCGAAGACCAGGAGCAGAGCCAAGCTATGGGCAGCGCGTCTCACGGCAGCTCTCTTGCGTTCCAGGCTACGCGAGAGAGTAGATTCGGGATAAGTCGTGTCCAGCTGCAGCGGACACAAGGAGATGCGAGCAAGTCGAGCAAGTCGAGCAAGTCGAGCAAGTAGAGCAAGTAGAGCAAGTAGAACAGAGAGCAGTGAGGAAGAGAAGCCGAGCCTAGACGAGAGGATTGGATAAGTCGGGGTTGATCGGATAGCTGGAAGGCGGGGGGGGGGAAGCAATTTAGAAGCAGAGCCAGGCGGGAGAATAGAAGGAATGGGTCATAGAAGAGGGGTGAAGAGGTGCTTGGAGTTACGGGAGGTATGAGGACGATGTGACTGGACGGCGTGAGGGTTGGACGACGGGAGTGAATAGAGGGTAAGGGAAAAGGGAAGTATGCAGTAGCTCCAGCGACGCGCAGCACAAGTGGATGTAGAGCTGCAGGTCTGGTTGGATGGCGGGGAGAGGAGAACGAGGGGGGAAAGGGAGATGGGATGTGAGGTAGGGGTCTCTTGGAGGAGGATGCCAGAATGCAGGGAAACACGCGACGTAAGATGCCAGCAGATGGGCTAAGCTTACTTATTGTGCTGAGAGTGTTTATATGTTTTGTTGTTCTGCGATGCTGCGATTTGTTGATATCTCTGGTAAGTAGTTCGCGTGGGAGAAGATGATACTATGTATGGCTAGTGGGTTGAAGGGGGAAAGGGGGGACCACTTTGGATCGACCCCATTAATATCCATTAAGAATAACAGCAGCAGCAGCAGCAGTGTCAGTATCAGTATCAGTATCAGTATCAGTATCCGTATCGGTATCAGCAGCAGTACATATGTAGGTATGGAGCAGTGGCAGTGGCGGCAGCAGTATGTAGTAAGTACGGAGCAATAGCAGCAGCATATCTGACATAGCTTCCTTCATTCCCAGCGCGGGAAGGTGGCGGCACAGTGTTACGTAGGTGACTCTAGTGGGAAGGAACGGGTGTCAGGGTGGGGACCCACGCAGAGATACAAGTTCAGGAAGGGGAAGGAAACACTGGCGCGGGCGGGGCGGGAGAGCCTAGAAGGGAAACTTGGGGGGACAGGAGGGGGGGATAAGAGAGGGGAAAAGGAAGGCAAGAGCGGGTGCGCGTTTCCTTTCTTTCCCTCAGTACGGGAACGCGGAGATACTGGCACTCGTCTAGTACTAGTCCCTGAAGGCTACGGAGTACACGAATGTATGTACGAGCATAACGCATTAGTGAATACCGGCAAATTGCCAGTGAAGATGCTGCTATTTACGATGTATGTGCGTGTCTGCGCTCAGAGGACCAGGAAAACGTGCCGCTGCACGCGCATGACGCAAGAGCGAAAGACAAAACAATGAACATTGCCTTGCCGGTCCAGTCACCAGCCCTGGTGCCGGTGACCCATCGAAGAGGGGAAGAAAGGAATGCGCCTTTATAGGTGGCGGGGGTGTTTGAGTGGAAGGGCGCAGAGAGGCGTAGAGGGCAAGGCCAGCCAAGAGGGCGTACGTGTAGGCGCATATAGCGTGTAATATGTTATGGCAGCGTATCGGCACGAGAACACAGAGCACGCAGCACCTGGCAATTTACGAAATTACAGGGAAGTGAACAGCTGGCAGCGGCATTCCGTGGCCCTGCCTGCCTGACTTAACCGCCTGCAATTTTACCAAACAGGCAACAAGAGGAGGAGGTCCAGGAGAGGGAAGGAGGGGGTGTGGTTAGCGCTCTGTAAAAGGAAACCGTAGCCCCATTTAAAGGTGTGCGATACCCAGCTGGACCAAGCCAGGCCAGCCAGGCCAGCTAGGCCATTACGTCGTAGGGTTTGGGGGGAGGAGGGGGGGGTGAGCGTAGACGAGCGTATTATTACTCGTATGCACTGTACCGATTGTATGGCGCTACACAAGCACAATGGTACAAGTACGTTTATATTCTCACTAATATCATTGCGTTCCAGCCTAGGTAATACGCGCATAATACTTGGTGTATGCTATTACAAAATTTCCCAGTAGCCGGCTGTGTAAGTCCCTGGAAAATAGGATATCCTGCGCTATGGGAATGGTGTATGTACTCGTAGCACGTCCGTAGTCACCTGCCGCCGGTGTCATCATCGCCTGGAAAACCCGTCCAACGTGCTCAGAGTCGCTGACAACAAAAAAGAGGCGAAACGCCGCAATCGTTTATCCGTTAAGACTATGAACGGATAACGTGCACGAAAAACTTGGATGGCTTTGTTGTTGGGGAAATGACGAGCGCCGTTGGTTCTAGAAAAGTAGAGAAAGAATACAAAGGGAGGCCACGAACCTCCAGCAGGTCCCAGCAGTCATGTGAGGACGATCATCTCTCAGCAAGTTGGATGCTCCAAGACCCTCACAATGGACGCTTGTCGACGCTGTTCGCCTCTTTCCTAGATCTCAGCAATTAGTTCGTCTTTAGATTTGTCTTATTGCATTCGCACTTGCAAAGAGATAAGCCCTAATAGGGGGCTTTGAGGAGTGATCATAGTGTGGTCAAATGACCCTCCAAAAGAAACGGCATAAGCGATGCGATGTACAGGTACGCAGCAGACAGATCTTTTTAGAGTTCTCGGATCTTACTCCGCTTCATAATACTAGAAGGCAAAAATGAATCAATGACGTCTGGTTCCTCGCAATGCCCCTTGCCTATGCAATGTGCGCCATGCATGGCCGAAATGAATGAATGCAACGCCAAAAAAAAAAAGGGCTGCAATAGCAGAATAGCCTGAAAGAAGCACATAGGGCTGCATCCTGGGAAGGATCTGCTTGCAGCAGGACAACATCGCTTTGCAAGGAAAAGCTCAAGCAACTGAAGTAACTCGCGTTCCGTATATTGAAATCGAATGGAGAACAAGAAGCAGATCTACCTTCTACCTTCTAGATGTACACCTCTCCTTAGCTCCCGTAGAAAAAAAAAAACTGGTATCTCTCATAGTGGTAAAAAAAAAATACAGAAAAGAAACATAAAAGGAAAAAGAATATTGTTGACAGCGTTGGTAATAAACAGAGAAGGAAATTGTTGTAACGAAGAAGACATAGAATGAAGAAAAAATGACTACATCCGCACGCCCCGGGCGCTGACCTCGCCCTTCTCCCCAATGTTCAGCAGCACCCGGCAGTCCGGGCAGTACCACTTGGTCGTGCGCGCCGGCACGTCCGTCAGCCCGACGCACTCTAGATGGAACCACTCCTGCTTGCAGTTCTGTTTTCGTCAGCATGGGCACATACATATCTAGGGATAAGGAAGAAAAAAAAAAACTCACGTCCACGTTGTCGCACTGGATCATGGTGCCGAAGCTCACGCGGTTGCACACGCAGTAGCGCGGCTCGTCCGGGTCGATGATGTTGCCCTCGTCGTCCACCTCGACGTCGCCGTCGCCGTCGGCCGACTGGTGGCCACTGCCGCTGCCGCCAGCGCCGCTGCTGCTAGCCCGCTCGCGCCGCTGCTGCTGCTGCTGCAGCTGCTGGGCCGCGTTCGACCCGCGCTTCTTGCGCGGCGCTGCCTTGCGCCGGCCTACGGCGGCGCTACCGCCGGAGCTTGTGCGGCTGACGATGCCTGGCGCGGGCCGCTTGACGCGCTTGCTCGACGGCCGTGAGGCTGCGGCGGCGGCGGCGGCGGCGGCGGCCGCTGCTGCTGCGGACTCTGGCGCTGGCGTGTTGCGCGCTGTGCTAGCACGCCGCGGGCGCTCAGACGCCAGCGACTGCTGCTGCTGATCGCCTGCTGCCGCCGCAGCCACGCTCGCACCGCGCGACGATGTGGGTCGGCGCGAAGACGACGACGACAGTCCTTCTGTGGACGGCACCACGCCGGCCGTGAACACCGACACGGATGCCGCCACCGGCGTCACCGCCCGCGACGAAGACCGCGATCCAGAAGCCCGGCGCACCCCCAGGAAGCCGCCCTCCTCTGTTTCGTCTTGGTCCTTCTGCTGCTCCTTGCGCGCCGCATCGCGCGTGCGCAGCTCGCGCGTTGGCGGGTGGATCGGCGTCGTCGACTTGTGCGCGGCAGCAGCGGCAGCGCCGGCGGCACCAGGTGGCGGCGGCGGCACGGGCGTCTCGGCCGGCGGCTTCAGCGGGACAGTCGTCGTTGTCGTCGTCGTCAGGGTGAACAGGCCGGCCGCCGACACGTTCGAGCTGCCCGTGGACAGCGGCGACGTCGACGCCGACGTCGGCGCCGACGCCTTGGACGGCCCACCGCCACCCACCACAAAGTCCTGCTGCTGCTGCTGCTGCCCGCTGGACGACGGGCCCCCCAGGACGGGCGCGGGCACCGGCGTCGTCGAGTAGTGGCGCGCGGGCGCGGGCGGCGCATGCGCCGGCGTGAGATTGGCGCTAGACGTCTCGTGCGGCGGCACCGAGCCGGACGCGCTGGCCGCCGGCTGCGGGATCGGCACCGGCGTCTCGGTCTTGACCCGCTTCTGCAGCTGCCGCTGCGACGACGACGCAGACGATGAGCCATTCGCCGCCGCTCCCGCCGCTCCGCCACCGCCGCCGCCGGCCCCCATCCCCTCCAGCGCGTCCTCCGCGCCCTCCACCGTCTCGGCCAAGTCGGCGTCCCGCTTGCGCTTCCGCGAGCCGCTGGGCGTCGTCGCCCGCGTGGACTTGCTGCCCGACCGCCCCACCTCCGCGGCAGCAGAAGCGGCGGCGGCGGCCGCCGCCGCCTGGGCCTGCGACTCGTACGGCCCCAGCAGCGCGCGCGCCGCCTCCACCATCTTGCGCGTCGACTCCTCGGCGTCCTGCGCGGCCAGCTGGCCCCACCGGTTCTTCATCTTCTTGGCCTCGTTGAGCTTCATGCCCCGGTTCGTCAGCTGGCTGTCCTCCGCCGCCAGCGCCGCGTCCACGCTGAGCGCCCCCAGCGGCGCCCGCGCCACCCCGTCCGCCTCCACCACCGCCTCCGGCAGCGCCCCGTCAAACGCCCGCCCCTCCTCCTCCGCCCGCCGCTTGGCGTCGTTGAACGCGTCCAGGTTGCGCCCCAGCGCCTTAAGCTCGCGCGCGATCATCGTCTCGCTCGGCGTCCACTGCGCGTTCTTCTTCATCCGCTTGCGCAGCTTCGCCAGCTCGTACTGCGTCAGCTGCAGCCACGGCGCGTCTTCGCTGCCGATCACCGCGTTCTCCGGCGGCGGCTTCAGCTGCGCTAGCGCCGTGCTCGTCGAGATGTACGGCTGGCCCGGCGTCCGCGGCACCCGCGCCACCCGCACCTTGGGCGTCTTGGGCGTCGTCGCCGACACGTACGGCGACCCCGCGCCTGCGCCACCGCCTGCGCCGCCCAGCCCCCCTCCTGCCGCCGCCACCGCAGACGCCGCGGCCGAAGCCTTGACCACCTTTATGCGCGGCTGCGTCGCCGGCGTCGCCGTCGTCCGCCGCATCGTCGTCGGCGGCGGCGACCCGTCCTCCGACGTCGGCGAGCTGATCTCGCTCTCCCCGCTAAAGACCTCGTAGTCCAGCTCGTACGGCGCCAGCACCTCGCCCGGCACCGTGATGCGCGGCACCCGCTGGCGCCGCACACCGGCTGACCCGCTCTTTTTAGGCTTCGAGGTTCCGCCACCTCCGCGCTTCTGCTTCTGTTGCTGCTGCTGCTGCTGCTGCTGTTGCTGCTGCTGCTGCTCTTGCTGTCGCTGATGCTCCAGCTGCTGCTGCTTCTGCTGCTGCTGTTCTTGCTGCTGCTGCTCCGCCTCTGGGTAGTTCTCCAGCATCGTCTGCAGCTTGGCCAGGATCGTCTTGGCCCGGTGGTAGTGCCGATTGACGTTCTCCGCCATGCGCAGCGCCTCTGCGTGCGCGTAGACGCGCGAGCCGATCCCCCGGCTCAGGCTCGCCGAGATGTCCGCACGCAGCTGCACCGGCGCCGGCCGTGTCGCCGCCGGCGCGCTTGGCAGCCGGCCCCACAGCGCTGTCAGGTCGTGCACGCGCGCCGACGCGTCCATGTAGGTCTCGTCCAGCTTGCCGATCAGAGTGAGCGACCGCACCACGTCCGACGGAAGGTACTCGGTAAAGTCGAGAAAGTCCGTGACCGTAGCCTGCGCATCTGGATCGGCCCGTAGGCTGTACGAATCTAGGCCTCTGCCCTCCATCGATGGGAACGGCTCTGTGTCTTCTGCTTCCGCCGCCGCCGCTGCTGCTGGCGAGGAGGCTGTGATTTCGTCGCCCTCTGCTTCGTCCTCTGCCGGAAGCGGCGGAGACAGCGTGTGTCTCGATCGCAGAGGTCGTGACGAGTGGTGTCGGGGAGAGACCCCGCTATCGAGGTTGTTGTTCTCGACAGCACCAGTCATAGTTTGTGAATTTAGGATTTCCGCAGCCGCCATTTGTGCTGTACTGTAGATGGGTCGGAGGCGGTCGCGGTCGGTGTCGGTGTGCGCAACAGACCCGGCTCTGACTCTGTGGTCCCGTTCGACCGACTGCAATCACCGGCTTGGGTCTCGTTGTTCTCTTCGTATTTTAAAGAAATCCTAGATTTCCTTCACGTATTCCATCCACGTTACCATACTGTCATACTGCGCTGCTATGCGCTGCTGTAGTCCATTGCACGTCGTACGAAAGTGAAGCCAGAGGAGTGCGAGTAAACAGCGGTTATGTACCACGTGGATATCTCCGGTCGGCGCGGGAAAAGAGTCGTCTAGAGAAGGCTGCTGTGATGGATGATGGATTTGAAAGCAAATATGTCCCTGGAGTAATGCTCCAAGAAGAGCCAAAGGCTAGCGTCGATGCGAAGTGAGTGAAACCGCGTGAAGTCGACGTGGGCGTGATGGAAGTTGACGATTGTCAATCCAGGCGCGTTTTAGCGTTGACGAGACACAATAATTGGCGACGGGGGCAAATATTAGCTACGAAGGCCCCTCTAATTACACTAGACCTAAACAGGAATAGTACATAAAGCATGTAGTAAAATCGCATATATTCATAACTAGAGAAAATGCAGCTAAGAGTTTATCAACCTTGAAACAGCATCCAGCCAATCTTGTTATACGGTTGCCTTTGAGGTCACCAACAAAATGCTCTTCTTGATCTCGTGTCATCATCGTATCAAGCCACCCTTATGTTACAAAATAAAAACAAATCCTGAAATAATTTAAAATTCCCCTGACCAGTCATTGCTCCAAATATCGATGCCGAATTTGCTGACCACCTGCAGAGAGAGCCGAGTGAGAAAGAGCAAAAAACAAGAAAAAGTTCGGCAAGACGAAAAAAAGAAATTAAGAGTTGAGAGAAAACAACATGAAAACTGAAACAAAAAAAATCAAATACCGGCGCCACACAAGAAAACGGAATCATGCAAAAACAATAGAAGGAAAGAAGCAAGACTCAAATGCAAAACCCAGCAAAGTTCAGATGGAAATAAGTGGAACACATTAAAGAAATGCGCCTTGTTCAGCCTTGTCCGAGACTGTGGAGAAAACTATGCCACAAGCAATGTAGCATCAGCCGTAGTGCGGGCATCCATCGAAACGATGCCTGTTCTCTCCGAACCATCTCGAATCCGACAAGGCAACCATCGCCTTGCTCATATTTTTTTTGATCGGCTTTCTGTTCGTTTTGGCCAATGGCTTCTGAAATTTTCTGTTCTTCTGCCGCAGGCAGCAAAGTTAAACAATAAGTAGGTTTTTTGTTTTCTTTTTCGTCTTTTTTTCAGTTTTTTTTTTGTTCGTCTTCGTGCCACTAAGCTGTGGCTTATATCCAACACATTCTATCGCTGTTCGTCTGGTGGTCCTCTGTCTGTAGTTGCTATGCCTCGTACTCGGTCCGTCTCACCATTTTTGCACCGTACACGGTTTCTGACTCTTCTACTTCGTAGTAAGAGTCATCTCCGACAGTGGTGATTGAGGCGTACGCAGTGAGCGTCTTGCATTTCCTACAATCAAAAGTTAGTATTTGGACAGCAGGAGGGGATACTTGAAAGGGCAAGACGAAAATTCTCCAGAAAACGTACAAGGAACCTTGGATCACGACAGCCCCCCAGACTTCAATGTTGTCGTATACCTCAAAGTGGCCGTTCACTGTGAGTTTTCCAAAGATCTTAACTCTGCTTCTAATGGGGCTGTTAGCCAGTGTGTCCTCACCATGCAAAAGAGATGTTACACAAAATCAAACCTACCCGCAATAGACGTAGCCGGCGATGTCAATGTTGCCGAATGATTTGATCTTATCACTGTTTGTGCAAATTGGTTAGCATTAGATCGCTCTGCAAAAAATTTGGGGGCCGGAGTTTGAATCCACGTACCTGCAAGTCATGTTTCCGCTGACCTCAATATTGCCGTACGCTTCAATCTTATCACGCACGGCAAAGTCGCCAACGAAACTGATAGAGCCCATAGACTTCACAGAGCCATCCACTTCCATTGGCCCCACGAGATGGACGCTGGAGTTGGACTTGACGCTCTTTTTCTTTTTCATCACAGCAGAGTTGGCATCCCCGCTGTGATCTTGGGCGTTGTAGTCGATGTCGCCATCGTTAAATGTGAGAATCATCTCCTCGTACTCTGCAGCAGAAATTTCTGGTGCTTGTTGACCAGAGGAAGAAGGATTCCCACTGCTTCCAGCATTGGATGTGGCTGGAAGAAGGCGTCGGCTCTTTCCTTTCGGCATGTCTGAATCGGGTATGTGCAGAACGAAAAGAACGGGATGGATTGGCGTTTATTTATATTCGGGATAGCTTCAATTGATGAAGGGCATATATTCCCCTTTCTTGGCTGGCACGAGATCTCCTAGGCAAGAACTAGTGGATGCCAAATCAGGCAGACGCGGGAGTGGGTTCCTAGATTTCGAAGCACCACGATAGAAAAGGAAGGACAAAAGCTTTGTAAAATGTATAAATGAAAAATCTGATAATAACAGAATATCCTGGGACTTTGTAATTTTTTCTGAAGAAATTCGTCTATGTTTTTAAAGGAGGGAGAAAGAATAATAAAGTCATATAACAACTCTTTGACTTCAAAAAAGGTAAAGAAACGAGATGTAAAAATTGTGACAAGATGTGATGAGAGTAGGCTTGAAGTAAACTATGACCAGAGAGGAAAGGCATCACGTCGAGCCAGGGGGAGATGATAGTTTATATGCAGTTTATAATATACGGAAAAGGAAATTGTAGAGAGAGCTATGAACTCTCAGGACTGGAGAGCATAGCCATGATGTCTTGCAACCACTCGGTTTACAAAACAAAAAGGCGTAAACGACAAGCCCTACCAAGTGGCCTCTCGTCGTCTTGTTCCTTTTTCTTCAGTGTCTCACACCTTGTATTCTTCTTCGACTGCATTCTGCCTTTTCCATTTCGATTCCCTTCGTCCATGTGAATGCGTGACTGAAAGGACTATGTTGCTTTCTTTTGTTGCGTCCTATTTCTGGTCCATCTTCCACGTTCCTGGAGTCTTCCACAACTTTGTCCGGCACTTTGCCAGCCACCCATCTACCTTCTACCATTCCCGGCTCTCTCTATGCATGTGTGCGTTTTCCCAAGTTGGCGTTCTTCCCGATCGGTGGTGGGAGATGCCAAGTCTGTCGGCTTCCAAGCCAAGCGGGAAAGGTGGGCGAAGGATCCAAAGGGGAAGACTCACGGAAAGTCCTGGAAAGGAAATAGATGGAGTACAAAAGGAGAGACAGGTGTGGATAGAGAGTGGGGATGATTCTGTGTAAGTCGGTATGACCAGTTTTTATGCGTCTAGGACTGTGAGTAACACGATTGTCATGGGTAGCCTGATCATATGGGAGATGGGGGTTGGGGGACTGGTAAAGAGCTGCTCGTGGTGAGGATCCGGACAATTCGTATTTTCGTCTGGTTCTCATTTTAATTATGCTTTGCAGAGGTCTGATAAACTTCTCAGCCTTTGAGCATAGCCCATATCCATACAACAGCACATGGCAAAGGGAGGCAAGAGCAGGGGTGGGGGATTCGAACAGTGTGGGTTGAATCCATTGACGGGGGGACAGACGAGAGTCAAAACACAGGAAGAGGAGAGCAGATTGATTGGAGACCTCTATGGGCGAGAGATCTCCCGGAGCTCGGTAAGGAGAAGCCAAGAAGGAGACGTGAACCAGCCTGCATGATGACAGGCTTTTTCTAGTGTTTCTTTTTCTGTTTTTTCTCTTAGTTCCTCTGGTGAGAAGGGGGGATGGTGGATATTTTTGGGGCAAAGGGGGGGGAATCGGAGGTGGTTTTTGGAGAAGGGGATAAGATATGCCTGCTCTGTCCGTCTGTCTCATCGTTGACTCGCAGTTGTAGCCCAAAAGAAGCGATGAAGAGTCAAAAAGAAGGTAAAAGGAGAATGATACGAAGCATTCCGTGTAAATAGGCAATGCTGTAGTTTATCAGCCAATCAGTTGTTGAGGATTCGAGAATAACTGGGAAACGTTCTTCCCCGACCAACCATTTTGGCCGCCTTGCCTAGCAACAAGCGTTCTTTCCCTTTCAGATGACGAGCAAGAAAGGCAGATTCGAGGCATCACCAGGCACCACAATTCGCCCCTTCCCTTCTGAGTCTCTCGTTTTCTCGAATAACACAATAAAATAGCATCAATAATAATAAAACATCTCTATTCATGTTTTTGCACTTTTTATCTTGATTTTTTTTTTCGAGGCCCGCTGATTTCTTTTTTGTTCTGTTTCTGTTTCTTTTCATTTCTTTTTCTTCATCTTTCCTGTGACATGAGGTCAGTCATCTTACATGCTGCACGCTAATCCCACCAGTAGGCAAGCCACTGAGGCAGACCAGGCAGACGGGACGGAAAGGCCCCACAATAATCGGCAGTCTCATCGCTGTGGCCCTGCCTCATTAGAGCTTCATCCATGTCTCCTCCGCTTTCACTTTTTTCTTCGCTTCTTCGGTTCAACATCCCGCTGGCTATGAAGTGCAAAATAAATCCATAAGATATGCTATGATTTGCTGTCTGAGAGAGACAATGGGCGAATAATGATCCGTGGAGGCGAAGGCAACAATAAAAACGGCGAAGAGAAGCGACTAGTCCATACCGAACCACGGAGAGGCGCAGCGGTCTCCTGCATTTCCCGCCAATCTCTTTTTTAAGCCTGAACTATGTCTTGCACCGTTGACGCTGCTTCTTTATCGCTGATTAAGGTCGACATTCTTCCCCCATTTTGGGTACCCTCTTCTCCGAGCTTATGGAGTGTTCGCCAACATGGCCCGTTTAAACTAGAAGGGTGCTTAGCGTTCAGCAAAGGCCCCAAAGTCTAGAGGTATTCACTGCGCGCATCATTACATCCGCTGCACCGCTGTCCATCTCTGTGTATTGCTATCAAAGCCCCCCCGCGCAGTAGCCGTTGTTAGCAAAGCGCTTTTCCTTGCTGCCTCGATTGAAAGAAGAGGCCGCCGGAGGACAGACCGACAAAGGTGAAAGAAGTATAGTGCCGCCTAGAGCATCGCCCGTATTTGTTGAGAGAAAAGAATACCATGCTATCGGCAGATTCCGGCTGTAGACCAGAACAGGAAATGAAATGGACAAAAGAGAGAAATTCTGCCTGCGCTGGACCAGTTTAATTGCCTTGTCCCTCTCTTCCCAGCCTTGGTAACTGGGCAGTACCATTCAGCTTAACAAATTGGGTAAGGCCACAAGCGCGCTGAACGCCGGCCGGCGGGGAAGAAGCACCAAATTCGTGGCCAACGGTTCAAACGGCTGAAACTAGAGCAATGAGGCTGAACACCAGCAAAAAGAAGCTAATATTAGTAATGGAAAACCAGCGAAACACCAGCAGACGATGCAGAAGCAGGAGTTGAGACAATAAAGATCGGGAGGGGGCACCCTTCACAGCCCTATGAGATGCTGGACGAATCACTGCGTGAAGAGTCGCCCTGTCTGCACCTGCAGCACACACGGCTTCCCCAAACAGAGCTATTTTTACTTTCTAGCGCATGCTGGCTGCAGTGGTGTGCCAGCCCTGAGCGAGCCCAATGAGACGGAATAGAGGTGTGCTGTGCGCTGGGTGTGCTCGACTACAGTACACTCGGCGCGGCTGAGCGGCGAAGGCAACCCTCCTGCAAAATCCTATTTTCATCTATTTACATTCGGAGCTTATTGCGCGGTGTAATGTTCCATTGCGCGCTACTGCAACACTTTCGGAGAAAGCTTGTGGAGCTCCTGTCGCGCATGTCCTGTCAGAGAGCTCAATTCTGCATGCCGACGCCTTTCTTATCTGCAAGATACGGCTCTACACACACACACACACGCACTTACACAAACACAGACGCACACGGATACGCACAGGCAAGCCACCGAATCTCGTCCCCATGCTCGCAGGCGAGCTCGGCAACGTTACCGTCGTGTGGGGGAAAGCCATGATTGGCAAGGCCGGCCCCAAGCACTGTCCCCGAAATCCGTGTAAGCGAAAGGCGCATTGAACGTAGTCGTGCTCGAGGGCTTTTGTCCGCGGAGTTCCTCATGAGACAAAGCTCTATCAAAGCTCCATCGGAATGTAGGCGCTTTCAGAAGCCGTTGCTCCCGAAAGGGAAATGAGCTTCCCTTAGACAACCCTGTTTCGGTTCCAGAGTCCTAGAGTTTCAGAGCCCGTGTGGTGCTAGTGTGCCTCGGGCGATCAATATTGCATTTTCAACAGCGTTCTCCGAGGCTTAGTTTGAACCTTAATTTTTGGAAAGCATTCGTTAGACGAATAGATGATCACGAGCCACAACAAACAATGGAGCAGAAAAGATCAATGCAAGGGCAAAAAAAAAAAAAAAAAAGATGCCTATTGTAAAATATCAATACGAACCCAAAAAGAGCCTTGTGCCTAAGCTCGCCGTTGTTCCTAAAAGTGCTTCCTAAACCGGTGCAGCCCCCGCCAACTCCATACCAGCCCAACCTGAAAGAAGAAAAAAAGAACAAGAAGGACCCGCCCTCGTGGGCAGCTTTTCAGCCCATTCTGCCTCGCATCAAGACAGTCTTTGGAAACATTTTCGTTTTTGGCAAGACGACAAAATATCCGGTATCAAAAAAGGAAAGAAAAGAAAGAAAACCGCCTAGCCCCAACCCAGCCCAAAACGGACCCTGCACGCGAGCCCATCCACAAAAATCCTCAAAAGGAATTCTGCCAGCTCAAGCATGCGGATGTCAATAAAAGTGTCAAACAAAAAACATTTGCCACCTCGCTTGTCACATTCTTGTCAGAGGCCTGCGATCCCCAAACCTGCACCGACCAGGAGAGGAGCCACCGCCCAGATAGACGCGTAGGCTATGGCGCCTACGACATCGACGCCGCAGATGTCCTGGTAGCACTGGGCGAAGACGCTCAGGCACACCGTCAGCGCGAGGCCGCCGGTGCGCAGGGTGACTGCTGCTCTGTACGTCGTGCTGGTGCGATGGGTCGTGCTAGCAGTGCTGGACGGGACAGCCGCTGCAGCCCTTGCCGTGGATGGGTCGCCGAAGATAAAGGCACGTGCGGCGGCGCCGGAGACCAAGCTGACAGCGACGGCGGGCCAGCTCAAGAAGATGGCCTCGAACACCTCCTCCGGCGTTGGGGCCACTCCTGCCGACCGGGATAGCGTCAACGTGTGCGCGCGGGCGGGCTCGACCGTGGCGATGCCGAAGAAGTGAACGACAAAGACAGTGGGCAAAAATAGACGACAGGCTTGCACAAGGGTGAAGCCATACAGCACAGCAGCGAAGAGCGACGAGTAGACAAACGTGAGCGGGTCCCGGCGCACAACTACGATAGAGGTAGCGGCAGCCTTCTCGTCCGGTCCTCCTTTATCCTCCACATCGGCAGCGGCAGAGCCGTCATCGTCCTCGCCCGGCAGAAGGCGCCACGCAGCCAAAGGCACAATGTCAGCGATAAAATTCACGCCTTCGGTCAGAAAGGCAGCCGGCAGCGAAACATTGTAGAATGATGAGAGCAGGTAAACCTGGAAGACGAGCGATATGTTAGCACACCAAGAGGGCTCTACCGAGACCGACTCCCTCAACAGGAGAATCACGCACAGTAGGACCATAAGAGAGCACATTTAGGGCGACCAGATTTGTTAGCGAGCCCCATCCAATGGTAAGTTTCAAGCTAGTCGGATCTTGTTAGCAGCAGAAGTCCGTTGGAGAAAGTCGTTGTAGATGAAGCTGTAGATGAGGGAAAGGGCCTTACATGCGAATTCCTAGCGCAGCAAGAGGCGACCAGATGCTAGGCTCCTTTACCGTGGCCAGGTAGGCCGTCCAGCTGATCCACGTCTGGGATGGCGTCGTCGCCAGCCAGTCTACCAAGGCGTTGCCCGCAGCGGATAGCGCGGATGATGCGACGGCGATGACGACGACTATGCCTAGGGCGCGTCTGGTGTCGACGGACGGCGAGAGAGCACCGGGCCACGGAAAGCTGGTAGCGGAGGAAGAAGAGACTAAAGCGAGCGTGTCGGAGATTTCATCCACGACCTTTTTGGCATCCTGCAAGGGCACATCGGCTTCCTTCTTAGCTGTCTTACTCGGTTTGCTCGCCTTGTTGCTGTTTGCCTTGGCGCCTGTGATCTCGGCAGCACCGGTCGTGTTGCCGTCGTCGCCATCGGCCTCCTTCGTGCGAGGCGGCTGCTTCTTCGTCTTCCTGCGAGTGGCCGGCGGCGACGGTGAAGGTGCCGGATCGGTCGCCACGGTCACTGAATCGGCAACCGCTTCGTGGCTTTGAGACTTATTTGATTTGGCCCGCGGCATTTTTGCCTGTGTTGGCGTGGTCCAGCGCGTGGTCGCGTGAGGGTTTTTCGGCAGAGGTATGCGTAAAACCGAAGCCTTCTGGGCGTAGTAGTAAGACAAAAACGGCGTGGTTGATACAGCCGACTAGAGATGGATAATATCTTCTTTCATATGAGAAAAGGAAGAGGGAAGAGGAAAATGAGACTCAATTTACGGCCTACGAAAATCTTATCTTTCTTTGGAGCAGGAAAGAAAGAACAAAGCAGAGAATAATAACTGTGGACGACGGGGGAGCAGCTCGCCCAAAACATGCGGGCGATCCCTCATCGTCGGGCCACTTGAGCCTTCTGGTTGGAAGAGGCGACGCGATAGCAAGACACTTTTTCTTCCAGGCTCTGGGCAGCCAGCCTAGGCAGTCCAGTCAGGCCCGATCGACACCTGTCTAAGGAAGCTGTGTGACGTCGTGGTCCCGCCTTATTCACCCACCGACCCCACCTCTACTAGAGCTAAGCTTGACTCGACGCTTAACACCGCTTGCGTGCTGGTCGCACTTGCCCGCACAAGCACATGATAATCATGGTCCTCCAGTCTCTTAGACACGTCTCTCCTTATGTTCCACTAACAAATAACCCATTGTTTGTTCCTGCCTTTGTTGTTTATTTACTCATAGGCAGTACAATGAAGATATTGATACCTGAGGCGCATCTGCACTCCCTTGTCTTCTTTCCTCTCGATAGCTCCTGCCCCCTCTTTTTATCTTTCGCTTAAGAAGGAAGGGGCGGACAGTGTAAAGTTACTTCCCATTCTCTCCTCCCCTCACACTTTCATTTCATAGAGATCCATCTCGACTTCTTCAATATTCCCTTCTTTCCTCATTCCACGTACTCGCATACGCCTGTTCTTCCTTCATATGCCCTTATCGCGTTCTATGTTGTACTTCTGTCATCTCTTAAATCGTGAATTACTTTCCCGTGGTATGCAAGTCTCTGCTCTCGGCTCTTGCATGAGAAGGAAGCCTAGTCCAGATACTGTATTCACGCCTATGATGGCAAAGCATTCGCTTTCCAGCACAGCAGGTATTTCAAGTATAGAACACGCCTGACTTCGTCTCTTCTGTTTCCTCTTTTTTTTCTCGTGTCAGTTTTTCTATTGTGGTTACATGCAAGATCTACTAGAGTAAGTTTCGGCATCCACAGATAAAAACACTAGTGTGTCTGAGTGTACAATGATTTTTTATTTTTTCTTGTTTTTTTTGTTGCTCTACTATCACAAAGCTGCTCGACGCAAAACCGACCCTCACTTTAACCTCGTGGGCGGACAGCCTCTTCAGGTCCTTATTCTGTTTTCATCTAACAGCGAACCGTTGAGGCTTATTTCCCACTCTTCGGTGCTGAGCTGTCTGGGGCGGAGCAAACCAATCGTGATACAAGCTTCGACGAAGGCTTTAGTCTCAAGAGATAGACAAAGGAAAAAAGAAGAAGAAAAAATACATGTCGGGTCATATCAGCAGAGTCGCGCGTTACATGCCTCAGGGGCTGTTGTATTGAGCCCTTGGCGTTGGCGTTAATATTTGTGTGTGGTGCTTCATGTTATTGTTTGGCTGCGTCGCGTTCCTGTGTTCCTTTTTTTTTTTTGTGAAATTTGTTCTGTTTAATTTGTAGTGGTGCCCAGCAGGAGCGATGTCATGTCATTCATTCCGTCTTCTCATTCCCGTTATTCTTCCATACGGCCAAAAACGCCATCATCTTCATCGTCGCTGCGACCGCGCGACCGCATATCTTCTTCGTCTTCGTCCATATGGCTCTCGGCGCTTCCACCCATCTTGATGTCATCAACCACGCTCGGACGACGCCGTTCACCACGGGTAAAGCTTTCGGGAGCGCGGCTGGGGAAGCTGTTGATAAAGCTCGTGTCGCCAAGCGGCGTCGCGGACTGACCAAGATACTGCGCTGGTACTGGAGGGACGGGGGGAACATCTCGTCCCATGCCTTGGATGGAGCCCACGGTAGCCGCGACGCTGTCGCCAGCAGCACTGTTGAAGCTGCAACTAAGCATTCCAACAGCAGCTGCCAGATCGTTGTCTTCTTGGCCCGTTGTGCCTTTCCCTGATGAGAGCGGGCGCAGATTGTCGCGGCTCGCTTGGCGTTGGTGGCCGAAACCTAAGCCGGCAGCGTTGCCAGCAGCCAGGCTAGACTGATAAGAACGTGAAATGCCTCCTAAGCGCTGAGGAAAGTTCAGCTGCTGTGGCGGCGACGAGAAAGCCGCCGACGACTCTCTCTTGACACCATCGATGGCCATTGCAACGTCCATCTGTGGCGGCGGTGTCGTGTCAGCAGAGCTGCGGTCGTCATTCTGATCTGAGTAGCCGGACGCGGCAGGTGATGCCGAGTCACGATCACTGGCAGAATCCCGCGTAGAGTCTGGGGGCGTATTGACAGTGGCGACAGCATGGGCGTCAATATCGACGTCGCCGGGTTTGTGGTTCATGGCTACCAGCACGGAAGCCGCTTCAAGCAGCTGTACCTGCTGATGCTTCGAGATAAGGAGCTTTGATGTCAAAGACCATTCGGGAGTGTGTTCCCACCTGAGGTAAGAAAGAAAAAGCCAAAGTCAACACATAACGCTCTAAGGAAAAAACAAAAAAGAAAACAAACTGCAGAGACAGAGAAGACACGGCATCCTCGTCGTCCGTGACAACAACTTCAGCTATACAACCCTGCCGAGTGCAGTAGAGGAAAAGAGGCAGACGGGTCTGGCAACCCAGCAGCACCTTTTCATCCACGCACACACGGCAGCTGCGCATGGGCAAAGACGGAAAATGAGAGCGGGGTAAGGAGAATGGGCACGCACAAATGCTTTGTCAAGCAGCTGCTATGCTTGTATCCTTTCCCGCACTTCTTGCAGCGGAGTTCCATCCGGCTGCTCCTCCGGCCTTCCTTGATAGGTTGGCCATCACTGGCACGTCTAACGCGGGCGGCTTCAGAGGCGATAGCGTTGGCATCGGTTAGACTAGCCGGGTCAATTTCACCGTCCGACATGTCATTCAGATCGTCCTCGATGGCGCTGCCGTCGGCCGTGATGAACTTGCGGGTTGGCAAGCTTGCAGGCGGCGAGGGCAGAGGCAGGCTTCCTATCAGTCCGTTCGTCCCTGCGGCCGCCATGGCTGCTGCCATCGCGCTGGTCCCTCGGGGAAAACCTCCAAGAGAGCTGCTGACAGCGCCGGCGCCGGCCTTGGACAGCGTGTTGCGGCGTGCACCAGCAGCCAGGGCCCCACTGGGCAAGGCGTCCGCTTCTTGTATGAGAGCGGCCATGGCGGCGACGTTGGTGCCACCAGAGCTCGTCATGCTCTTGCGGCGGCCGACACGGTGGTTCGAATTGAGGGCTGCGCCGATGATCGAGTGGGAGCCTGTCCTGGCGTGCGACTGCCGGGTAGCGAGGCCATTGGACGCGCTGGTGGCTAAGGGGCTGGCGCCATTCGACACGTTCGACAAGGAAGGACGATGGGTCAGTGGTCGAGTCGTCTGCTGCATTTCCTGTAGAGTGGGACGAGGAAGCCAAATGTCAGCAGGGTGGCTTTTCTTTCCGGCATTTCGTAGGGACAACCAAATTCCAAGTGCGATCAATGGCTGGTGTTCAGGTTCATTTTCTTTCTTCTGCCTCTCTTCCAGCTGCTCTATTGCTTCGTGCTTTGCGTTTTGTCTGGTAGCCGTCCACTTTCGGCAAGCTAGCTGGAGCTCCCGCTGTTCCAAGCACTGAGGTGGAGTGGTGATTCAGTTGCAGAGGGAAGGACAACTAACCTTGGACGACGCCATTGACTCCCCGATAGGCAGATTCAAGCTCTCAAATGTTTATAAAAGGCGACCAAACCGATGGGCTCTCAATTTCTCGTCTCTTCCCGGCTTCGAACAGCGTTGGGGCGGGGCGGAGAGAGAAAGAGAGAGGAAGACCTGCAAAACCAAAACGGCAAAAAGGGCAACGTCCAAAAGAAGCAAAAAGGAGAGGAATTCGAAAATTGGTCAGCTCGTAGCGTGTGTCCTGATCTTCAGTTGTGCGAACTGGTAGTTTTCACGTTTGTGGCGTGTGTGTGTTTGTGTATCTGTGTATCTGTGGTGCCGATTGCGTCTTGCGGATTGCAAGTTAGGACTTTCCGTCAATAGGGCCGAGGAAAGAGAGAGGAACAAAGGTTAGAGAGATTAGGGGATAGATAAAGAAAGCGACTATATGATCTCGAGTGGAGGAAATTGGGTCAAGAAAGTTACAGCGTCAAAAGGTAAGAGTCAGAATCTCTGTGGAAATAAAACGAAAAGAAACAAAAAACAAAAAACAAAAATGTTGAGAAAGCGGAGAGCGAGCAAGAGAAGACGAAAGAAGAAGTGAGAGCAGGAACGGAAAAAAAAATAATTATAACACCAACATGGATTTTCCGGCGTGATTGCGTTGTGTGGTGTGTACGAAGTACGGGAGGAGAGTCTGTATGGGCGTACGAGTACGAGTATCGGTTACTATGAAAAGGTGCATGCGTGTGAGCAATACTAGTGATTATATCTATGTATGTACGTATTGTGTATTATTTTGTATTGTGTATTTGAGTAGCAGTAGTAGTAAGTAGTAGTAAAGTGTCTGCGGGACGTTTTGTGTCGTGGAAAACCAGTTTACGGTAGTATGGAGAAAAGCATAGCCTGGCTGACCTGGCAAAGTACTGCGACTTGACAGATGGGACAGGCTAAGATAGGCTATGGGGTCGGCCCCAAGGCAGTCACAATAAGAAAGGAAATGGAGCAGGACGAGCAGGCGATATTACACGTAAGATACGGCGTGGTCATCTAACAGAGTGGTCCGCAATAGTGATCAGAAAATAAAAATAAAGCCACCAAAAAAAGAGGCGAGTGACAAAGCTGAAAGGAGAAGGAAGGCGAACCTGGTGGGCGGATGGCTTCTGCTCTGTGAGAGTACTACTGGCACTACTGGCACTACTGGCACTACTGGATTTGTACCTGCTCACGGGATTTCGAGGGGGGCTGAGGAGGGGAGGGGGGGGGGGTTATGGCGTTGAAGGGAGCCACGAGACCCCCGATTAGTTTTAATTTGTGGTTTAAGTTGTGTCCGGGGCCATTTTCTCTTTTGCTTCTAAACTGCTTACAGCAAGTGCGAAAAGGTTATGGTGAGATATGGCCTTCGGGAGGACGTCAGTTAGCTTGCTCTCTGCGCCTCCTCTCTCCTTTTCTGCTGGATGCTGGCATGTACTTTCTTGATGTGCTCGTTTCGCTGCGAGAAGTTGGCCCTAACGGATAAGGAGGTTTAGAAAAATAAAAACTACGGCCGCAGAGAGGGTGTGCGAAGGGACAGTGTGAGAGCGAGAGAGCATACAGGCCAATGACGCCTTTTTCCCTTGCAGCCCTTTCTGATGACTCGGGACAAGCAGCAAAAGGGTCTGGGCCAGGGCCAGGGCTTCCACCAATTTTTTTTTTTTTCGACGATGTATTCGGCGGTTAAAACAGTCAAAGAGGCACGTCGCAAAAAGGGAACAGGAGAGAAGGAGATCGAAGAACGGCGCTGGAAGAAGTGGACTACTAGAGCACGTATTACACACCCCGAAGACAAAGCAGACAGAGGCAGTGGCAGTGGCAAAACACACAACAAAACAATAAAATTCCCACCGCGAGAAGGAGTCAGACTGTGGGAAAGATAAAGAGCCAAAGTAGAATGCTGGTATCAATATCGGCCGAAACCCCTAAAGTAGGTACAATAAAAGTACCCAACCCGATCGGACTACTCCTTTCAACGCAAAATACAGTCTTTTCCTTAAATAAAAATAATTATGTTAGAAACAGGAGACGAGGGAACGACAGGATGGGGGAGGGGGACGAGGACCACAAAAAGGCACTTAAAACACGCCCCTCCACACACACCCCCCCCTCTTTCTCCCCCAAGCCAGAAGAGTTCCCTTCGTCGGCTCCCTCTTCTGCGCACTGTGGCCTGACCTTTAAAGAGGGCAGACAGTGTACGAGTTATACTCCATACGCGCCGTACCCTCAAGTAAGATAATGTGTCAAATACATACATACATGCTGAAATGAGGGAGGACGTCAGATGCACTACTTTGGGCTCGGCCAGGAATAGAGAGAAATTACAGTATATAGACAATGGGCTCGTATTTGTAAGAGATAGAAAGTTGTGCGCACACAGGTGGGACGCATGTCTCTATTTTGCCCTCTGCCCAGCATCCGGCCTCTCCCATTCTGGCTGATGCTCGGAAGTACGACGTATAGTTCGCACCCTGAGAGGGCATCCGACGTAGGAACTCGCACAGCGGAGTTTCAGCAGGCATAGAACACCCAAAATCAACCAAAAACGGTAATTAGTTGGCGCTCTGCTCCTGGACAGAGCATCTCTGCAATCTGGCCTCCTTGCCCAGAACCCACGTTCCTGACGACTCTGTCCTGTTTTGCTATCAGAGCCCCCGTCTACCTCGCGCGCTAACGCTGTGACTCCAGAGTGGGCTACTCCATTCGCGTCGTAGGCTTAGTCGTCTAGGGAAATAAAGAATCATCCCCCTGTCGCCCGCCGTCTCCTCCCCTCCATTTCTCTCTGCTTTGCTCCGTCCTTTCGCTGCTGATAGCCCTCCCCCCCCTGCTGTGCCCACTTCTTTTCTTCTCTATTTACAGAATGACATGCAGAGCGAACCGTCCCCTACACGCTGTCGGCCGTGGCAGCGGAGCCCAGGACGGGTAGCGAGTCCCATCACCGTGCGGCGGGCTGGCACACTGTTGCATTCTTCCGTCGCGCCATGTGTGTGAGGGATTCCAATCTGTATGTACAATCCCGATAAACGCTCAAAAAAAAAACAAAAAGGATACAGAATACGGAGTACGTACATGTACGTTCGCATATGTGCAATATGCCATTACCCATGAACTGGCGAGCGATAATGACACAATGTTCCTGAAGTGTCGTGCTGGCAATCTAGCTAAGCCGGCCGCACAGCTGCGCACGCATTTCGTGCCTTGAAGAGATGCAATACGATATTATAGCTCTGGCTCTCTACAGGATGAGACATGTAAGACGCCCGTGGTCCTTTGATTAACGGCCTGCTCAATTCGTATCTAGACAATGGCAATGACGAATAAGCAAATACAACATACATACCAACGCAGAAACGAGAGCAATAAGCCGTAAAGAAAAAAGCGTGGCCAAAACAAAAACAGAAATTAAGAAAAAGAAGGGTAGCAGACCTGGTTCCTGCTTCCCCCCCTGATCCAACCTTACCCAAATAAAACTGGTGAGAGAGGAAGAGGGGAGGGGGGACAATAAAGGAAGAAAGCAGACATGCAGAAGCCCTGCAAGAGGAGGGGTGGATAGGAAGAAAGGATGCGTGCGAAGGTACGTGTTGGAGGGGAGGGGCCACCACCAGAGGAAAAGAGGATAGCTGCAAATGAGATGCCGCCCTCATTTCTGAAATGAGCCTATCAGCAAGCAAACATACGAGCGAAGAAAAAGGGAGATGCCAGCAGGAAAGCTTTTTCGTTGCTGGTTGTCGGCGTCTTCTCATTTGGGAAGAATAAAAACACAGAAGCAGAGAACAACAAACTAGAGCCGAAGCCAAAGGGAACCAAGACTGCAGGCCAATGGTCATCCACGGCCAGAGCCACAATGGAGCGAGCCGTCACAGCAGTCATCTTTTCAAAACATGGACATGTGTACAACGTGTCTTTGAGGTGGGAAACAAGCCAACAAAAAGAATGAAAAAAAAAGAAGAAAGGATTAAAGATGATCAGGTCAACTAAAAAGCTCAATGGCGTAATTGCTACCCTCGCCTCTCTTGTGTTCCTTTTTTTTCTTCTTCTCTTCCAAGTGCTGCTCCATTGCCAGAGGAAGAGCAGCTTGAATCTGATGGGCCAATCAGCCGCAACTCCCGACGACGAGAGGTCACAAGGCATATCCACCACACACACACACTTTCTACATGCACCTTCATTACAGAAAGAGGGGAAAGGCGAGACGAAGGAGGAGGATGACAATGAAGCGGGAACACGGAGAGTATTGCCATTGCGACCCCATCTGCAGCTATTGCAGGCTGCAGCAGAAAAGAGAAGAAGAACCAGGCGACGACGAGCGAGTGACGGTCGATGATAGAAGAGAAACGGGAAGGCGAGTGTGGAGAGCAGAAACTTTGAAACGAAAGTGCACAATAGCTTCCAAACAGCTTCAAGGATCGGGAGGATTTGCTGATGCTACGGCGTCCAGCCTAGTTGGTGGTCGTCGCTGTCTGCAGTTCTCTTCGTCGAGAGCAAGGGCGTAAAACTGCCGACTGGACAGCTTGTGTGACAACAGAAAAAGTCCCCAACAAGCGCTTCTGCAGTACGTATGCGTGCGTATTGCGTATGAGCGAATGAGTGCGAGTGAGTGAGTGTGTGTGTGTGGACGAATGTCGTCGGCAGCTCCCAACGTCCGTCTGTTTACTTTGTACCTTGTCTGGATTTTACTTTGTCGAAGAGAGCAGTTTTCAGCGTCGATCAGGCGCTGCCTTCCCTCTGCTGTGTCGGCATTTTTGCTGCCTACCCACCCGTTCCGGGAGGATCTTCAGAAACAAAAGGTATACTCCGCAGAATGCTCCTTTGGTAATATCAAATAATGCCTGAGAACGACGCTGCACTCCAGACAGCCAAATACGATCGGCCAGGCATAAAGCACAAAAACCCATCTTACGAGCCTGCTCATATTAACCCTATACGTACTTAAATGTATCCTTCACGTCGCCAATAGGAATGGAAGAGACAGCAAGAAGGTTCGAGTATATAAAAAAAAAAAAAAAACTAATCCCTGCTCGGCGCCATAGTATGTAGTGCTGCTATTTGTACTGATCGGCACTCTGGGCGACGTGCTACAATGTAAGGGTGCGCAACAACAACCCATGATACTTGTATATCGCAGATGTTCTGTGACGTTGCGAGAAAAGCCGATAGTGTCTTACACTGTACAAACTGTGTCAGTCGAGAAACAGCTACGATTCTGAAGTCGAAACTGTAAGGGGAAAAATGCCCAGGAAAAATACAGAGCAGAAAGACAAAGAAAGCCGAGGAATTGGATAAGGGCCCAGCCCTGTCTCTAGCGCCATTTTTTTTCTTTTGACGACGTTACTAGACTTAGAATGTTCGCTCTGGCAAGATACATCTCTCAGTTACACATGTCGCCTTGTCTTTGATCAGCTTGCCAAGTTTGCTATGGCCTAGCCCGAAAATGGACATATTACTTGAGTGGGTATTTGATAAAGGAGAGAAATATTGGGAGGAACAAAAAAAAGGAAAGAAGAAAAAACGAAGATGACAACGAAAAAGAAAAGAACTTGATCCACTGTCATGTATGTACGCGTACTCGTACGGAGTACTTGTACCTACTTCACCAGTGGGCTGTTTGCGGTCCAAAGTACTATGGGGAAAACGAAATGCCCCAGCAAAGAATCGAGATCTGCTTCAGCGGCTAGAGAAATTGCATGTTTCGTCCTGCCCCCCTGCTCTGGCCCATCTTGCCTCTCTCGCTAAGAAATGCGGCCAAGTAAGGCCATGCTATCTCTAGGGGAGCAGCAATAATCGAGGTTAAGCACAAGTGCGCAGAAGAGTGTTACTTGTAGGGAGGAGCTGAAATCATCGCAAAGTTGACACAGCAGCCAAATATCGACACCGAGCAGTCACAAGATTCTGTATCTCAGAGGAGCGCCTGTGGATAGCGCTCGCTAGACGCAGCAGACGGAAGAATTGCCGCAGTGGAACTCGCTAGGGAGACAATCCCCATTGCTGGAGGCCATCTACGCGGGGTGAGAGCAAAAAGAAAAGAAAAGAGAAGAAAAAAAAAATACCCCAAGCCGCCCCCAATTGATGCTCCGCTACCTCTCGGTGTTTGAGGCAATTTTTTTTATCAGATGCTTTTCTTTCGGAAACAGCAGGTCTTTCAGAGACTATACATCATTCACAAGGAAAGGATGGCCTCGACAGAAAAGACAAACACGTCGAGTGATTTTCAGCTAGGGCTCTAAGCTGAGGCTCTGGGTCTAGATACTGCCGATCCTTGTTTAAGGGGGAGACACAAAATAAAATGAAATAAAATTTTATACGAGCAGTAACAAAAAGTGCTGCCAGCGTGGTATTCATCTGATTGCTCGTTCTCGTACACGTAGGCTTTCATGGACCGACGCCCAGAGGATGTGGCTTGGCGGATAGTGCTGTCCCCTTGCTTGGCTCTCTTTTCTTTTGCTTTTATTCGTGTACTCGATTCTTATTCTGGTTGTCGCTCTTCTATTCTATTATCTTTTTTCGTACAACCTATAGATAGCAACAGGATCCTTCAAGCCTCACCACAATTGCATAAGTTGTCTGTGACCAGTTCCTTCGTACAGTAGACAGTCTACATAGGTTACCTATGCAAAATCACCAAATTGGCATATTCATCATTTTAGCTGTCAGCACGCCAACGGAAAGTGTTCGTTTAGAAAGACTCCTTGTAGTAGGCCAGATGACCTGGCTCAAATACGTGCGCTGAGGTATCGTGCCAGCAGACAATGACGTCTCGTTTAGCTATAGCTGCCTAGAGACCGGTATACGAATTACTAGAGTTGTTGGCTCTTGCAGGGCCAATTGGTGACCAGGAGTGGTGATCCTCGTCCCAGTTTGACCGGGGCCCCCCCCTTTTTGGTGCTGCTCTACGGTCCGGGCAGGCTGATGGGTACAGCTACGGGCACAGCTATAGGGCTGGAGGCGCGTGGCCTCGCAAATCTGCCCACCGAGATCCTCACCATGATCTGCAGCCACCTCTGCCTCCACTGTCGGTATGAAGGAAGCAGTGAGCATGTTGTCAGCCTGGGACCCGACATGTTTGACGAGGGCCGCCGGGGGCGGAAGGCGCTGGCCAGACTCAGCCGGGCCTGCCGCGCGCTCAGGCCGGTTGCGCAGCCCTTCGTCTTCCACTTCTTCCACACGGGCAACCAGCCGCGCATGGTCGCCTGGACGCAGTGGGACCCGGTCAGCTACGAGCCCGGCCGGGCCGCGGACGACATGCTGCTGCCGTTTCTGCGGACGCTGCTGGACCGGCCCGACCTGGCGGCGCACGTGCGGGCGCTGGCGCTGTACGTGGCCGACCCGCGGCGCGCCGCCGAAGTGCGCGACCCGCCGCCGTGGATGCGGCAGATCGAGGCGGCCAACGAGCGGCTGTGCGGCGGGGTCCGCAGCGGCGGACGCTGCCTGCTGCACGAGCTGGCGGTGACGCTGGCGGCGCCCGGCCTGGAGCAGCTGCTCGTCGGCGGCCTGCGGCTGCTGGACCGGGGCAACCCCTTTGCGCTCGCGGCGGCCGGCGGGGCGCTGGCGGGCCCCGACCAGGTGCTGCCGCGGCTGCGGTACGCGGCGGTTGTGGCGGTGCCGGCCGACTCGCGCTGGCCACGCGAATACCACATGCAGGCGACCAAGCGGCTGCTGTGGCGCGCGCCGCAGCTGGAGGCGCTCGAGGTGGCCGACGCCGGCGACAACTGGTCGGACGGCTTCGAGGAGTACCTGGACGAGTGCGGGTGGGGCGTGACGCTGCCGCGGCTGCGGCGGCTGGCCGTCAGCAGCGCGTCCGCCGCCTTCTTGGCCGGCGTCTTTGCGTGCTGCCCGCGGCTCGAGGACCTGTCCCTGTGGACGGCCGACTACCGAAGCGAGGCGGGCGAGTTCGAGACGCTCACGACCGAGGCGCTCCACCCGCTGCGCCCGCGGCTGCGGCGCCTGTGCTATGCCGTCGTCGAGCAGGTCTGCTACACGCGCGCGTGGGCGCGCCAGCTGGCCGCGGACTCGTACATGGCCCGGCGCTGGTCGCGCGACGCCTCGCGGGGCCTCGCCCCGGACCTGTCCTTTGCCGAGTGCGAGCGGCTGGCTATCCTCGAGGTCGAGCACATCCTCTTCTACGGCAAGGACCAAGACGACGATGACGGCAGCGGCTACGGCAGCGGCTACGGCAGCGACGATGACGGCGATGACAGCCGCGGCAACAGCCAGAACGGCGGCGTGCGGCCACTCGTGAAGAAGCTCCCCGCCAGCCTGCGCATTCTGCACGTCGGCTTCGTCGTCAGCTGGCCTGACCTCCGCTGCGACCTGGACGCGCTCGCCGCCCAGGCGTCTCGCCGCCTCCCGCTGCTGCGCATTATCCGCGCCGACTGCGTTCTGCTGCCGCCGCCCGACGAGGTGGCCGAGCTGGCGGCCGTGCTGCAGACGGCCGGCATCGCCTTCTGCGTGGCCGAGACGCCCAAGAGCGAGTCCGCCCGCGGTATGATGGAGGAGCGACCGGGTCGTCCCATCGTCGACCAGGACCCGGTCTTCCTCTACTCGCTCGATGATCTGGACCAGCTGGACGGCTAATTTCGTCGCCGACCCTTCAGGTCTACGAATAAGCAGAGCACATGTGCAGCCATCTGCTGGGTGTTGATTATGCATGCGGCGTGGCACGAGCATTGTATGTGCCGTGAGGGATCCATGAACTGAGTGTACGAATAGCAAACCCTTTTCCTTTGATATTGGCACTGTAGGAAGCCGTCATACCAGCGTATCAGCATGCTTATCAGTAAAGAATTCCTTTACAGCAAATAGTCACTTCTAGAACGATACTCAAAGCGCCCATATAGGATCGCCCTTTGCGGCAATTCCTCCTTCTATACTGGAAGCATGTTATGTGTATGGTTACCCCTTGTCAAGGAAGAGCGTGGCAATGGTCGCCATCTAGGATGCATAGCAAGGAGAAAAGGGATATATGATCCTTATTGATTCCCAAAAAGATAAAGCTAAACATAAAATAAGATAAAACAAAAAACATCGAAAAAAAAAAAAAAGAAAAGCAACCAGAATATGGCCCTGCACACTTTTGCCAAGACCATCCTTTCCTCAATTCGTCCATCTACAGACGGGCTCTCCGTAATTATGCTACAGTACACACAATCAGATAGGCATATTCGGAGTACTAATATTAATATATAATTGCTGCTAGCTTGCGTGGGGAGAATTATCAAACAAAAAGACAGTATATCTTACTGTACGCCACAGGGGGGTGCTGAAAGCCGCTTTTATAGGGCGCCTAGATTGGCAGACCGTAGAGTCTCTTAAGATAATGCGTCAGAGAAATTGGCGCTTGCAGACAAAGGGAAGAGACATGTCTTATTAAAATCTATTGGTTTCGTTTCTCTCTATTTTTTGCAATAATCAAAAAAAGCATCCTCATTCTTCTGCTTGCTTCCCTTCATTTACGTTGCTTGTTTTACTGGTTTTGTTGTTTTGCATTCTTAGCTCACCCCTGCGCCATTTTTGGGAGAGTGGTCTCGCGAGGCTCTGTAAGAAAAAGGAAGGCCAATTGCGCTCTGATACGTGTAGACGATCCACAATGTCGACCGACGTTTTCCGAGTCGGTCGCGGGGGCGCCGGCAACTGGTATACCAAGAAGGACCTGGAAGAGGCCGACAAGGGGGTGAGTAGCAAGCCTGCGAAGAAGGGGCGTGGCTCTTTTGTTGAGTCCCCTCTCGCCTACCATTTGACCCTGCCATGCGCCCGAGTGGAGCTCTTCATAGACACTGACGTCTTTTTTTTTCTTTTCTTTTTGTTTCCCCTTTTAGGATGTCGAAGCCCAGAACCATGCTGTCCAGACTCCGCCTGTGCAGCCGCAGTCGCAGCCGGCGCCGTTCACCCGTGGCGGCCGAGGCGGCGCGGGCAACTTTTACGAGTCTTCGGCGGTCGCTGC
Organism: Hawksworthiomyces lignivorus; assembly: GCA_002917075.1. Taxonomy (NCBI): domain Eukaryota; kingdom Fungi; phylum Ascomycota; class Sordariomycetes; order Ophiostomatales; family Ophiostomataceae; genus Hawksworthiomyces; species Hawksworthiomyces lignivorus. Next base: position 66,589 of record NTMA01000027.1, read on the forward strand.
AGCGGCCGAGCGGGAAGAGGCGGCAGAGGCGGCACGGCTGCAGGGCTCGTCAGCAACGGGGACGACGGTGCCGGTGGCCTCGGCCGGCACGACCGTTGGCGCCCTCGTGAGCAGCCGCCCCAAGACGGGCCTGTCGGGCCGCGGTGGCGCCGGCAACTGGTCGGCGACCGCCGCAGCCGAAGAGGAGGCGGCGGCGGCGGCGGAGCGGCGGCGCAAGGAGGCGGCCATCGAGGCGCAGATCCAGCAGGACGTCGAGGCCGGCCTGCCGATGCCGCCCAAGGCGTACCACATGGCGCCCGTGGTGCGGGAGAGAAACAAGTAGCCGGGTGCGTGGGCCCCTTCGGAAGGGAGGAAGGTAGTCGTCGCGGAGCGTGCTGGAAGGCTGCGGTCAAATTTTCAATTCTTTTTCAATGTTTTTATGATACCAATATTAGAAGTTTTATGCTCTTGTCCTTTTTTCTCTCCCTCGCCTCTTCTCACATTATATTTCCTCAGAAGTGGCATGTAGTAATATGGTATTGGGCTTTTCCTTTTCTCTATGTGAAGCTCTGTGCACCACTATAGGATAGGAAAGGACAAGCGTGGAAGTATAGACATTATACAAAAACAACTATCCACCATAAGAGAAGACGAAGAAAACTGACAAAAAAAAGGAATCATGAATGCACGCCCAGAACGCCCAAACCAGTCGCCCCTGCTTTTGCTTTTTGTGGCCCATGTGTGATCCAGAACAAGAAGAAGAAGAAGATGATGATGATGAACAAGCACTGCAGCGAAGGAGAGAAAGACGCGACAAGCAAGCGTCGCTCTTTAGTCCATGTCCATCTCGTCGTCGTCGTCGCCGTCGTCGTCGTCGCTGGCGTCCTCGTCCACCAGGGCGGAGATGTCTGCGGCGTCCTCCTCGTCCAGCTCGACGCGGCCGTCGGCGGCGATGCGCTGCCGCACCGCTCTCCGGACGGCGGTCTTGGCCTTGGCGGTCTTGACGCCCTCGGTCTCCTCCAGCGCGAGCTCGGCCTCGGTCTCCAGCGCCGCGGCGGCGCGCAGCTTGGGGTGCTTGGGCCGCTGGGGCTGGGGCAGCAGCAGGTGGCCGTGCTCGGCGACCAGCTTGCGGGCGGCCAGCAGCTCGCGCTTGCGGTTGCCGGCCATGCGGCGCTTGTAAAAGGCGCGCTCGCGGCGGGTGCGGATGGCGGTCACGCGATCCATGGCGGCCAGCGTCTTGGCGGCTAGCTCGCGGTTGTAGCGCACGGGTACGTTGCGGCGGGCCGCAAACAGCAGCGTCGAGTCCACCACCATCTCCTTGCCGGACGCCTTCCGGAACGCCTTGGTCCACTTGAGCTTGCGGGGGTTGCGCTTCATCTTGAACTGGTGCGGGAGAAAAAGGTGAGCGAGTCAGTTCTGCAATGTTCCTGTTTCTCTTTCCATCCAATTTGCTGCAGGAGATCTTCAACTCACGTTCTTGTGGCATTTGCTCCGGCAGAAGCGGAAAGTCTTGCTATCGTTCCGCACGAACATGATGCCCTTGCCCGGGTAAGTGGGCCTATCGCAGCTGCTGTTAGCATTATGCCTACAACTCGTTCCCTTCGTCTTTGTAATTCGTGTTGCCCTTCTCGATGTCTCAGACTATGGTCCTTACCGGGAGCAGAAGTAACATGTTTCGATTCTGCATTGCGACTATGTTAGCACGTGCTATAAACTCTCTCTTTCTCTCTCGAAGAATCTCTGCAAATCAAGATAATTGGCGGCTTCTTACCTCATCTTGGTGGCTCACAAAGGCAAAATAGAGCTCTTGTCGTGTTGTCTTGGTTGTGGTGGTCCTCTTCCGTCGTCTTCAACGGCAAGATGAATAGTCGATCTGGGGGAGAGAAAAAAGGCGGCGTCCGCTGCTTTTCCTTTTTGCCATTTTTTTTTTTTTCCTGCTCTCAAAAAAATTGGTTTAGTGGGGCCTTATCGAACTCGTTATCGCAGCGCTATTTGCTAAAGTGATTTGTGGCTAATTATGTGACTAAATATGTGGCTGGTGTCTCTGGTGTGCACGGACCAGGTGGGCGATCGGCAAGAGTCCCAGAGAATGGCGAAGAAAGCGACCACTAATTTTTTTTTATTTTGGCGAATTGCCTCTTCCGATGCTTTCCTCTGCCAGACGAAGATTTCTCTCTCCACGACGCATACTGGTCTCTGCTCCTCGATCTCAACCACCCAAAGAGACACTATGGCATCTGCGCTCGCAATCGGAACTGGTGTGGCTGTTGCCGCTTTTCTGGTGAGTTTTGTTTTTCTTTCCCAGCTTGGCAGCCATGCGACTAACATCTTCCGTCCAGGGCCGTGCAGGATTGGTGGCATGGCGCCGGTCGCGCGGCGGCGTCGGCGCGCTGGGCAAGGCCTTCTACAAAGGCGGTTTTGAGCCCAAGATGACGAAGAAGGAGGCGTCGTTGATCTTGTCACTGAAGTATGTTTGCTTGAGGAACCCCACTCTCTGCTCCCATCGCCATATAAAAAAACTAACTCTCTGCAGCGAGCGCGCCATCACCAAGGACAAAGTCCGCAAGGCACACCGCACACTCATGCTGCTGAACCACCCAGACCGCGGCGGCAGCCCCTACCTAGCAACGAAAGTCAACGAGGCCAAGGAGCTCCTCGAGAAGACGACTTCATGATCCTTCCGGTCCTCGGACGACTGAGATCAAGTGGCCGCATCCTTGTAGCTGGCCCATCGACATTGCTTATTGGCGATAGCGTTGTGACCCAGCGACATGTATCAACAGTACATAATCGACAACACGGATTCATAGCATTGGCGTTTTGGGATTTTACGAATTTGTGGAAGACGGATGGGATGGAATGTGGGAAAAGGCACTGGTCCATTTCTTTATCTAGATTTTCCTCTTCCCCTTCTCACAGATGGGGATTAGGGTTCGTCGCAACGAGCGGTCTTTTGGCCGTTGATCATATAAAAATACAGAGAGCACTATCAACGCTCGCCATTCTCTACTCAAAGACGGGCAAGATAACCCTCATTGCTTCAAAGTGAGATGAGATCCTCCGAATCATCAATTGAAGCTGGTGTCGTTGTTTGCACTGGGAAGTAGACCGAAAGCGGCGACGCAATCGACGAAGGCTGCTTTTGCGAATTCGGCATTTTGCCAGAGTGAGTCGGCACCATCTTGTCGCGCTTTTTGGAGTTCTCTCTGTGCTGAGAACCATCTTCTGGTTGGCCGCCGTCACTCATTTCTCCACCTGTGTCCCAGCCTTGCTCTGCAACGCCAGGATCCAGCGTATAGCTGTGCCTTTATTAGTCTGAAGCTTCTCCACTATGAATATCGTATTCTGTGATGTCCCTCCTTTCTGAACGTGTTTAAAAATCAGAGGGTTTTTAAAATTCAAAAGAGGGGGGGGGTTGGTTCTTACCCTGGTTGTAATCTCTCCTTCTGCCTTCGGAGGCTACTTTGGCGGTTGTTAACAATAAGTGTGATCATGGCTTGAAGCGTATAGACGGCATCGTTTCCGGCATTGTGCAAAAAACTGCTCTCAATCTCTAGATCACGAAGGACCCCCCTAAGGCCCATCTGCTGATTTTGCCGCCGGTAATGCTGATGGATTTCCTGCGTGTCCACTATCTCTAGAAACATGCCGTCTTCAACGTAGAAGCCAACCTCTTTCACAAGCGAGATGTCGCCCCGAATGTCATGACCTACTAAGATAACCTTTCTCGGGCTGTCATCCAGCAGTCCTGGTTGCAGGATTGGCGTAATGACCGAGAGGATATCTTTGAGACGCACAAATTCAGATGCTCTGTGAGTCGTGTGTCAGTCCAGCGCTCCTCGCAAGAGCGTGAAAAGTACAAGAGAAAGCGTTAGAAAAGACAAACCCAAAGTTGAAATTATTCTCCCATCCATGAAGAAAAACGCGATTGACCATGGCTGCGTGCTCGCGGATGCGAATATGGCGTGCTTGGATGAGAGAATGCCAATTTTCGCAATGGCTGCCAGGACAGGTTCCGACTATGTTCCTTGTGTCGAGAACGGCAAAGCCGATTTCAGTGATTTTGGTGTGGTTGTGCTCGTATGATTCAATGTCCATGGCCACGAACACGACGTCCGCTTCTTGTTCAAAAGGCACAGGCCGCATCAAATCCAATAACGGTGGCACATTCTGCTCAACGCCATGACTCTGGGCGTTGAGGACTGGCAGTATTAGTGACGTCTCAAAACGACATAAGCCATGCTTCTGTTCCACCCACGAGGGACCCATACCTTCCCAGACGGCCTTCCTCCGCAGGCCAAAGTATCTCTGGAGCCGCTTCACCTGTCGACCCCAGAGCAGTCGTTCACGGACGCGCTTTTTCTGTGTTTTCTCTGCCTTGATTTTCTTCTTTTCTTCTTTTTCATGGTTGTAGACTAGGCTGTTTATCTTCTTCAGATACGCAGTTTGGGCCTGAGTCGTGATGTGGGGCATATCATAGACAGCGTCCTGGGGATCTGGAGGAGGCACGGCCTTGATCAGAGAATGGAAGTTGTCTCTGTTCGAAGGCTGGCCCAAGAACCGCGGGAACGGAGTACCCTGTCTCCCAAACACGGCACGAAACCTTTCAGCATCGCTGCCCGGTGGAATTGCCAACAAACAGCATGGGATATCGCACAACCAATTCCCAAGGGCAAAACTTGATCCCCTTGCCCATGTAGGCAAAACCGCGCGTCATATCTTGCCTAGCCTTTCCTCGGTCGCCGGATGCAGCAACGAGAAGAGCCACAGGCATTTGGGTGGCGGAAGAATGGGGATGAAAAGGAGCTGCTAGAGGTGAAAGCAGCGACTTGTTGCTCTTAGCAGCAGCTGTTCTGCTTGTAGCCCAATCTATCTTATCGCCTTCTCTGGGGTTGGCAGGAGTCAGGGAATGTGCGCCCACGTGGTCGTGCCATCTCTCCTGGTAGTTGGAAGGTCCTCTGCTTCTGCTGGTCTTTTTCGGAATACCATTTTGGCGCTCAAATACTGATGTGATGACAACCTCGTCGTCAGACTGGTCCTCTGGATCAAACGGCACGCGAACCGAGTTGGCAGTAGATGGCGGCTGCGGCAAAACAGGCAGAGACTGTGACTGGGCCGCCGACACGCTCAAAGTGCTGCTGGCTCCGCTGTCCAATCCCGAGTGGCTTCTGTCCAGATCTGTGTGAAGTACGCTCAAGTTGCTTTCACTTTGTCCCAGCAGAGGTTGTCCTTGGTTGGCATTGTCATTGGCGACCGGAGCTATCTCGGGGCTGCCCCTGTCTTCTCCTAGGGCAGCCTGCAGCATGTCCAGGTCATAGACACCTCGCACTCGCTTGTCAAACGATCGCCTAGCCATGGCTAGAGAGAAAGATGACCCAAAGCAACCTAGAAGCTTAGCATTTGACGCTGTTCAAAAGAATACTGGCTATCTGATGGTCTCCATTCATCTTCTTACGCAAGAGTGAGCAAACTAAAACGCGCTATCTAAATCAGGAGAGCTTTCCCTGGTGAGAAAAGGCCTAAGACTGCAGTGACTTACCACAAACGTATGAGCTGGATTTATCAACAGATTTATGTGTTTTCTCTCGCTCAACATCAAAATTGACTAGGTGAACTCCATCGAACCTTGACGCGGCTGATCCTTAGGAGACAGTTGGGGGCCAATTGCGATGAGCGACTGCTCGGTATTCTTCAGAGACAGAGCTGAAAACTGTCTAGAAGGTCTCAGCAGATGACAAACAAAGCCTCCCCCACCAATCGGTCAAACGAAGCAAAAAGAGGAAGGAATGCGACAAAAAAACGTTACGGTAATACGCCTTATCTAAATGCGGAAATGGAAGGAACGACCACTTCGTTCCTCAGAGCAGGACAAAAGATAAAATTAAAATTAAAAGTTGGTAGAAATAAGGGAAAAAAAAAATAAAATAAAAAATAAAAAATAAAAGCGAGAGAGTGAGAGAGAACAGAGAGAAAAATACACCATAAGAAATAACAATACTCTATAGCACATTGATTTTTATTTCTTTTTAACTGTAATTCTGGAGCCGCTGTTATGGCCGCCGATTCCTGCGGCCATAACATTTTGGAAGTTTAGTTTACTGTACAAAGTTACCTGTAAACGGCATAGAGTGCAGGCAATACGACGTGCCTGCAATCTCGCGAAACACTGCCTAGCTACGCCCATACATAGCCCTCTGGACATCTTGCAGTGCCAAACGCTCCTCGTCCGTTAGCAGACTGTACCAGGTGTAGACGTCGCTGTGTTCGGCCAGGCGGGTGCTGCCGCCATAGCGGGTCTGGATGGTTCCTTCGCCGCTGAACAAGTGCAGGGCCACCATGCGCGGGGGCTCCCAGATGTGGACGCCTAACCTGCGAAACGGCGCAGAGCTCGTGTGGCGTAGCGGGGACCAGCGGGTGACTCGTATGGTGTTGATAAACAGCGAGGGTTCCTGGAAGGCGCCCAGACCGCTGGGGCCGGGATTCCAGTCGGGCGGCATGGGCGTTGGGTGTCCGGTGTAGTCGAAGACGGCCCCTGCTACAGCAGCTGTTTTCGCCTCTGGAAATACATCGGTGAGGCGTAGGCAAGGAGGAGGAGACGACGGAAGCTGCAGTGGCTGGGTGTAGTGGCCAAGGTCGGCTTCTACGAGCGTCTCTAGGTAGTGATTAAAGCAGTTGGCCACAGGATACATGCGCCGCCACAAATGCAACGGGCTCTCGAGCGGATCCGGATCGAGATAGTCGTCGTCCGCCACGATGGGCATAGCCGCGGTTGCCTGTCTCCTCGTGTCGGCGCTTTCCCACGCGAGCGCTTCGCGCAGAACCGAGTAAAAGGCCAACTGCCAGCCAGCATGCAGAGCCCGCTGCGCCTCGACCCACGCGACGGGCGGGGCCGCTCCCACAACCATGGCCGCTTCGTCGCAGACAAGCTCGTTAGGAAAAGGGGGCGGAGGAATGTAGGGTCTGCCGACGTTATACCGCCAGTACCTTTGATTACCCCAGTTAAAGGCGGGATCGAGCGGCCGTCGTGGCCGCAGCCGGGCGCAACGCGCCAGCAACGTGTGCAGACAGCGGTTGGTGGCGGCATAGACGGCAGAAGCAAGAGCCAGCAGGCGTCGGATGTCCGCTGCGGAGACGTGGCCATAGACCACGGGACTATCGTCGAGCAGAGTCCAGGCCATCCCCGTCGCCTGCAAATTGTCCCAGAATGCCATCCACGACGCGGGCGGCCGAGCAATCAGCAAGCAAGTGGCGCGGACAATCCGGCGCAGGCGCTGCCCGAGGCTCTTGACTAGCACGGCTTCGAAGATTTCCACGCCCAGGCCGCCGCTCCGGAAGACGGCCGCCGCCGCTGGCGATGCGCAGCGCAGGCTGTGCACTACGGCCAGATCATCCAGGTCTTTCAGCAGCAGCAAAAGCAGCTCGGTGGGCAGGCGGGCGAATGGGTCGACCATGTCGGTGGCACAGTTATGTCGAGCGCGCGTAGAACGACGCGCGTAGAATAAAATGGATGCGACCGTTCTTGCTCTTGCGTCAAAACAGCACAGTCAGAATGGCTTTTGACACGATTTTTTAGCGCTAGTGTCGAGGGTGTGCAGCGCCTGTGCTTGACCCTCGAGATAAACAGGGGACATAATGACAAGATTCGTGGTTTATATCACCGCGAAGAGAGTCCTAAGCGAGGTTCAGATGGTAAGCTCAAATTATTGGACCGCTGTCACACGCTGTCTCGACGGAGATTAAAACAAGCACGGTATTAGGATTGGATAGTGAGGATCTCTGCTATGATGTATATTCTGGGGGGGTTGTTTTATTAGAAAAGGACTTAGAGAACTCATAAGGTTCTCATCAGATGGGCAATGGCTACAGGGAAAAAAAAAAAAAACTAGTTCGAGTTGCATTCTCTTTTCCCATCATGACTATTAATGGACTGCCTCGAAAGCTTCTTTTTTCTCGGGATACAACCGAAATTAGCGGGGGAGGGGGGAATGGGGATTCTTTTTCGATGGCGCAGTGCTCGAGAATGACGGAAGTGTGTTGGGACGAGTGGTCGGGTCAATAGAAGTATTGAAGTGTCCTGGGGGCAAGCAGTCGTAGGTAGAGTAGAACACATCATTTTGCCGCATTATTATGGAATTTGCAGTCGCGATGTCTGCGGCTAGTCGCTGATGTGTTGCGTCTTGTGGTGGCCGACATGTCGTGGTCTGGGGCGAAGCCCAAGAACCTTCCGGTCGTCGCGTTTCTTCATACAGACAATCACGGAGAAAAGCGCCGTCAAATATGTCCTTTGTACGCAAGACGCAGGCGCCGGTCGACGACGTCAGCTTAGGGCTGGTCATTCTAGCAACAAGCAAGCCCCTCCCACTACAGAGGACGTCAAAAATGGTGACACACGCCTACGAGAGACGGCGGCCAGAACAGCGCCTCCCACCTTTTGCTGGGCGAGCCGTATTTACATGGCATCATGCATGGCGAAGCTATGGGGATGTGGAAAAGGAACGATCTACGGAATCATGTATTGAAACTGTAGTTTAAGGCCCATACGGACCTGGAAGGCCAACGAGAGGAGGATGCACCACAGGCGCCGGCGCCTCTCCCCCCATCTAATAACAATTAATACCCCTTTTGTGTTAATATCTATTATATTCACTATTACTTAGACCGACTACTATGTATAATAATCACTCTACGATACAACAGCCTACCAGGGCTCTCACAGCAAAGAGAACTATAGAGGCAACGGTGACGCACAAAGTATGAATGTGTGAATTGGTGAATGGCTTTAGCGAGCTTGTGCGTAGAGGAACTAGAGGCTCTTGTTGCTAATTACTATCCGCCCAGACACTCTTTCCGGTCGTCATACATTCCACACAAAGGTCACTCTATAGGTCTATCTCTATAGTCTACACCAACTCCAACAAGTGTCTCGTATTGGGTATGCCGCCCACGGAGAGGAGGGGCACCTGTTTGTCTGAACAACAATTATGGCCACTCCAACTCTGGCCCGCGTTGTACTATTAGAGCGATTTCTCGCTCTGAAGGCCCCGTGCTCTCAAGTCTAACAGCAATGGCCTCTGCAGCCCTTTGCATCCCCTTGACGCCGCCCAGATCCTCGGTACCCATTGCCTCCACCACCCTCCCCTCGCTTGTTGTCCCATGCTCGACCACCCCGCCGCCCGCAGCAGCAGCAGCAGCAACAGCAGCAGCAGCGGCCACGGGGCCATAGAACAACAGCGCGAGCGGCGAGTCCTTCCAGACGGGCGCCCTGCCACGCCGCGCGGCCAGCACGGTCGCCGCCAGCAGCGCCAGCGTCCCGGCGACGAGCGCCGCCGGCAGCGCGATCCACGGCCAGCTGACGTCGAGGCAGGTGGCGTAGTGCGAGACGTCGCCGGCGGCGGCGATGCTCTGGTTGGCCTGCCCGTTCTGGCGCACCCAGGTCGTGAGGGAGGCGGCCATGCGCTGGAACGCGGCGTCCAGGGTGTCCTCGGTCATGGTGCCGTAGTCGTAGAGCGTGGCGAGCTGCTGGGGCCCGTCGGCGGACACGAGAACGAGCGAGTCGGCCAGCTGCGCCGTCAGGTTGCCCGAGAAGAACTTCTGCAGGTACTGGGTCCACAGGCTGAGGGCGAAGATGTAGTCGAGCAGGTAGACGCAGCCGCGCGCGAGCATGGACGTGGGAAAGCCGGCGTCGGGATCCGCTGGGACCAGCACGTTGGGGATGGTCGAGTTGTAGGGCAGCCAGCGCTGCACGGCGGCGAGGTCGTAACCCAACTCCGTCAGGTTGGCCGCCTCCGACGGCGTGATGCACTGCGTGTCGACCAGGCCCAGCGTCGTGAAGGCGCCGTCGAAGCCCCACTGCAGATCCGAGATGGTCGCCGTCGTCTCGACGAGCGTCTCGCTGAGCACGCCCGCCGCCACGTCTGCGCGGTACGTGTTGATGCACGGCTGCATCGAGCACGAGGCGGCTCCGTAGCCGCGGCAGCGCCAGGTGTTGTTGGTGGCAGCATTGTCGCAGCCCGGGATCGGCTCAATGGTCGTCGGCACGACCTGCAGAATCGAGTACATGTTCTGGCCCTGCAGGAAACGCACAATCTCGTCGTTGCCGACCGACGTCACGAGCAGCGGCGAGCCCTCGACGGTCTCGCCGTCCCAGAGCATCGAGAGGCCCGACGGCAGATACGACGTGATGTTGTTCACGGTAGCGCTCGAACATTTGTCCAGGTGTTTACCGGTTGTGGGATCTTGGCAGGTGATGTTGAACTTGAGCGTGTCGCTGTCGTCGGTGCACGAGCTGCAGTAGGCGATGGTGCTGTATTGCTGGCTAAAGGTGCAGTTGCCCGTGGAGCACTGGAAGTCGGGCACGATGGTGGCGTTGTAGAGCCCCGCGTTGATGGCCGACTGCATGTCCGGCTCGATCAAGACCGCGCTGGCGGCGATGTGCACCTCGGAGCCCTGCAAGTAGTTGGTCCGCGGTATCGTTGCATTGCGGGCGACGATCGCCGTGCAGCTCGTGAAGGAGATGAGCTGCTGGATGAAGGGGTCCACGGCTATAGAGATGACGGCGACGGCTGCGGCGAACGTCGTTAGGGGAGCCCGGAGCTGGTGCGTCCAGATCCATTTTGCGGCGCCAAACCCGCCCTTGGCGGCGTCGGCAAACAAAACTATATCGGCCAACGGGCGCTCGCTGGCAAACCACGACCACTGCTGCTGGCTGATGCACGAGCTCACAATCAGGGCCATGCAGCCTTTGAGCACAAACGTGTAGATGGAAAGCAGGGTGTTGATCGAGATGGAGACGGGCCATTCAGGCAGCGGCTTGCCCGCATGAGGATAGAGCGTGGCCACTATAGCGAAGACGGACACGAGCAGGAGGATGCTGGCGACAATCTCGGCTGCCCAGAGCCGCAGAACTTCCAGCCACGGTGTTGAGGAAGCCCGGATTTCATTTTGCAGGTTGCTGCTTCCTTCCGGTTTCGTGGCCATAGGAAGTGTCTGCGCTGTTGTTTGAGATAGAAGTTTGCCGAGAGCTTCTTGCTGGCCTCCGTCGGGCTTGGTGGATTTTGCAGACTCGCTGTCAGCGGCCTCTGCCGGCACTGGAGCGTAGGAAACCATGCGGATGAAAGGTTCGTGGGCAAGCCGGTGTTCGTCGACGCCAAGGCCAAAATGCAGCCGACCGAAGAATGAGAGCCCGGACGCGCCAAGAGCGAAGGAACCCCCCAGTGTCCACTTGATATAGACTGTATACGGCCATCTTAACAAGCGGGGCTGGTAGCAGTCCGTTATCGTGAGACAGCAAAACAACAGGTTGATGCGTGTAAGATACTGTGGGGGCCAGAACAGTGGGGCAGTGCCGTCTTGTGGCCGGTGGGATCAGCCCTAAACAGAGTACTCGTATGGTAAACAACACAGCACGCATATGTAGATCGCTAAGATAGAATCCAATTTAGGGAATTCCTCCGTACGTGGTTGGAATCGGTTTGGCCTTGACCCCTGTCTTGGCCTTACAGGGTCTAAGTTCGGTTCTACCTTGTAAATAGGCTGCTGCTGTTTTATTCGAAGAAAAAAGTACGCAATGAGGATGCTCATGTGAATGCTGAGCTGCTATACAACACTCTGCTGCTCTATTTTTTTTTTCACAGCAACGGTCTGATTCTAGCGTCATGACGATTATTACAGATCTGCCCTCGCAGGTTCACCCGCCCATGCCCTCCGAATGACTTCGCGGATGAGCTTTTGGTCAATCTCGCGGGGGTTCCAGTATGGGTTGCCGGCCGCCAGCTCGGCCGCGCGGTCAATGTCCGCCTCCTTCATGCCAAACGCCTGCAAGCTCCGCTTCACCTGCAGCTTGTCCAGCAGGACATTGAGGCCCTTGATGGGGTCTCCATCGCTGTCCGGAAGCACCTCTGCCAGCTTCGCGGCCGCCGCAGGGATCTTTGGGTAGTTGTACGCGAGCGCGTGGGGCAGCACGATCGTGTGGGTCTCCGCGTGGGGGAGGTCGAAGCTGCCGCCGAGCGTGTGGCACAGCTTGTGGTGCAGCGACATGCCGACGCTCCCCAGGCAGGTGCCGCAGAGCCAGGCGCCGTACAGCGCGGTCGACCGCAGGGCGGCAGACTGCGGATCCGCGACCAGGCCGGGTAGCGACGAGGCGAGCGCCCGCACGCCCTCCTGCGCCAGTAGGCTGGTGATCGGGTTCCCGTTCTGCGCGTAGAGCGCCTCCACGGCGTGCGCGATCGCGTTGACGCCGCTCGTGGCCGTCAGCCCAACCGGCAGCGTCAACGTCAAGTCCACGTCGTAGATCACTGTGCCCGGCCGGATCTTGGGATCCGACCGCGTCTGCTTCTTGCCCGCCGCCGTCTCGCCCAGAATCGGCGTCACCTCGCTGCCCGCATACGTGGTCGGGATGGAGATGTGGTACAGCCCCGTCCGGATGCTGATGGCTTTGCCAAGCCCGGTGGTGCTGCCGCCCCCGATGGAGACGAGACAGTCCGCTGCCGTAGACTTGGTATAGCTGCACGCGCGCTCCGTCACGTCGACAGGCGTGTGCATCGTGGCATCGCTGAACAGCCCGGCAATCTTGTCCTGGAGGATCTCCTTGAGATCTTCGGCCTGACTGATTTGATGTGGGGTAGATAGCAGTAGTGGGTGGTGCAGGCCTAGTCTTGCGAGTTCCTCCGGCAGCTTCTTGATCGTGCCGCTGCCGAAGATCACTCGGACAGGGCTAGAGGTGTACTCAAAGGCATCCATAATAGATAATGGGCGTGTTGTGGGTGGGCTTCTCCAAATTTACGAAGATGTCCACTACTAGGAAGCATGACAAAAGACCTGCGCTCGGGCTACCGAGTCTTGATATTACTATCCGAAAGCTATGGAGCGCACTGCTCCAGGCCTAGGCTTATAGAGCTTCGGAATTTCCGGTTGCTGGCAGATGCAGGGTCCCACCGGATCGGCTCCACTGGATCCTTTTCGGAAGCGTTGTGCTTGGAACAGTTACCTTTGCGTCCTATTACAGGCGGCTTTTCGACGCGACTTGCATTGAATTCTAGCTCCATAGAGAATAAAGATATTCCGATTGAAAGCAACCAAGATTGGAGCGCAACCATTGCAAATCTTTTTAAGAGCAGGACCGGTAGGAAGTGCGGGTATTTGTAATTCCCGGATCTGTGAATGCCGTGTGTAAAGCCGTCCGACTTCTGTGGTGGCGGCTAAGATCTTAACCGTTTCAAACTCGGGGAAACACGCGCGACACTCGAATCTTACCACTACCGGAATATCGCGTGTCATAAACCACTTAGAAATAGACTATACTCGAACGATGGTAGCTCTCAGGTGCTCCAATTGACCCCATTTGGTTTCCGGCATCGTACCATGCCCGTTCACGTCACTTCGCTCAATATGCCTATAATTTCTAGCGAGCAACGCTTCTTTCGAAGTGACAAGAACAAGATAGAGCTAGTAGAATTGAAAAGAAAAGTCAGCTGAAAAAAAGCAAAAAGATATTCTTAGTAGCTAAAAGCATTGCCATTATGGGAGAATTCAAGGCGCCGGTTCTGAAGGACCTCACAATCGACAACATCACCGAGAATGTCCAGGCGATCAACGCCGGCTGTGAGGATCGCCGCATGAAGTTCCTCTTCGAGAGACTTGTTTCCCATCTCCATGACTTTGCCCGCGAGACGCGCTTGAGCACGGCCGAGTGGGAGGAGGCCATCAAATTTCTCACGGCGGTCGGCCAGATCTGCACCGACGTGCGCCAGGAATTTATCCTGCTCTCGGACGTTCTGGGCCTGTCGCTCCTCGTCGATGCCATCGACCACCCAAAGCCGCCGGCATCGACCGAAGGTACCGTCTTGGGTCCCTTCCACTCCCATGAGGCACAGCTGCTCGAAAACGGCGCGCTCATCTCCCACGACGAGGATGGCGAGCCAATGCTGGTGGTGTGCTCCATAAAGGACACTAAGGGCCAGCCCATTGCTGGCGTGAGAGTCGATGTATGGGAGACGGACTCAAAGGGCTTCTACGACGTCCAGTATGCAAAGAGGGATGGCCCCGACTGCAGGGCTGTCCTGCAAAGCGACGAAGCCGGAATGTTCCACTGCAAGGCCATTGTGCCTGTGCCATACCCAATTCCGAACGATGGCCCGGTAGGGAAGCTGCTCGGGAAGCTTAAGCGCCATCCGTACCGCCCGAGCCACTTCCACTTCATGTTTGACAAGCCAGGCTACGATAAGCTCATTACGTATGACTTTCCCGATCCTCTGCGGTTCGCATAGCCGAATAGGTGCTGACTGTGATTGACAGGGCGTTATATCTACGAAACGACCCATACGAGCGATCAGATGCCGTATTTGGGGTTAAGGAATCTCTGGTAATCAATCTGGAGACTGTCTCAGACATTGATGGCCTCGCCGAGAAGTATGGGGTTCCGCCGTCGATGAGGCTGTTAAGATACGACTTTGTGCTAGTAACCGACGAGGAAACAGCTACGCTGCGCGATAAGCTGGCCCGGGAAGCATTACAAAAGCACGGAGCACACAATCTGGAAGTTATAGACGGCCTTGTTGTTCCTAGTTTAGACTAGATGGGAATTTCAATCTGCACGCGCAGTTTAGTAGTTTTTGTTTGCCACAGAAATTCTGAATTTGTCTCTATATACAAAAAGAAGAGACACTGCTAGATATCTACTTTCCGGCCTTCCACCCAGTCCTTCGCTTGCCGGTACAGCAGGTCATGCTTTTCTAAATTGGGCGTGCCAACATGACTCCGGTGGCCAGGCATGTCCTGAAGAACCTTGACGCCCATGACAGCTTCCTGAAAATACGCCAGATACTTGTAGCCCGGCGGGTATTGCTGGAGCCTGGCCTCGTCAATCGACGGGGACTTGGCCGGGTTCGAGGGAACTACCTTGTCCTTCTCGTACCAGTGGCGGACGAAGCGGGCTCCCCACCGGCCGTCGACCTTTTCGAAAAAGAAGCAGAAGCGACAGTCGCACTCGACATCAAACTCGCAGCCGTCCACCACAAACCGCTGCGTGATTGTCGCCTTCATCTTCGTCACTGCCAGCGTGCCCTCCGGATTGATGTCCGTGGTCAGACCGTGGCACCGGTGCATGATGAATGCGCCCTTGTCTATGCCGGCTTTGGACGCCTCAATGAAGTCAGTAGCCAACACGCGGCCAGACCAGGTAGTGAAGACGTAGGCATTCGGATGGAAGATGGACGCAAAGTTCTCCCATTCGCACGCATCTCTGCCGGCCAGGTGGCCAGTCAGTGTGTTTTTCGTATATGAAATAGGCAAATCAGATGCGCGAATTGCAATTACCTATAGCATGGCCACCCCTCTGCAAGCTCCCTCAGCTTCAGTCTCTCCAGCACTAGATGGTCAGGTCCATTGTTGCGAATGGCTTCAGTGGGGCGTGAGCCCTCCGGCAGTGTATGCAAATTGGCCATGTTGCTCAGCAGAGATACGACACGTCTACCAATAGCTGCAAAAAAATATTTAGATTGAAAAGCGAAATCGAAAATGTCTCTTTAAGAACAACGTTTATTTACATAGGTTATACAAATGCCTCTAATTTGCAAACCAAGGAAGAGACAGGAACAGCGCCTAAAAGCCGAGTTCCCCAGTCTTAGCGTGTTAGTGCCCCCGCAATCGTTAGTGTAAGTCGCAGAGAAGTTCGGCAGTAGCGCAGTTCGGATAAGATCTATGCCGCCCTCAGAATGTTTTTTCGACCCGGGAGTAGGCAGCACCAGGGCCAAGGATATCGCGGACGACAATGAACTAGAACGAGGTGACGGGTTGAATCGTTTCTATTATATATCCGGGAAAAGGTTGGAGTACGTGGAAGCTGGCGACGGAAGATGGGTGCCCCAAACTCGAGGACACCAGCTATTCCTTACCCATTCTTGGACCCACAGGCATCGACACAATCATAAATGGCCTCCAGTGACAAAAAGATTACCATCGCCGTCATTGGTCTAGGGACCATCGGCCCCCGACATGCTGATTGCATCCAAAATAATGAAGATACGGAGCTCGTAGCTATCGTTGACCCCAAGCCGCAACCAGCAGCGGCTGCCAAGTTCACCAAGTTGGGTATTCCGTTCTACGCGTCCATCAGCGACCTTCTAGCATCTCAGAACCGTCCTGATGCAGCCATTATCTGCACACCAAACCACCTCCACGCCCTTGCAGCACGCGAGCTCTCGGAGGCTGGCATCCACATCTTGATAGAGAAGCCGCTCTGTACTGATGTCAAAACGGGACAGGAACTGATTGACCAGCTCAAGGGAGCGAAGGACCGAGGAATAAAGGCCATCGTGGGCCACCACCGGCGGTCAAACCCCCAAGCTGTTGCGGCAGCAGAGGCCATCAAGGCTGGCTCCCTTGGACGCATTATTGGGATAAATGGATTGCTCATGATAATGAAGCCGTCAAAGTATTTCGAGGCCGAGTGGAGGCAGACAAAGAACGCTGGCCCATTTCTGATCAATCTAATTCACGATATTGACCTTTTCCACTACTTCCTTGGACCAATCGTCCGCGTCCACGCTGAAAAGACAATAGCACAGCGTGGCTTTGAGGCCGAGGAAGGTGCTGGGATCCTGTTCAAGTTCGCATCCGGTGTTATCGGAACCTTCCTGCTCTGTGATAACGTTACTTCTCCCTATGGCTGGGACCTCGGTGCTGGGGACGACCCCCTGTTTCCGTGTTCCGGACAAGATGTGTATCGCATCTTTGGCTCAGATGCCACACTGAGCCTGATGGATATGACACGGTGGTCGTACGACGGCCAGCCAGAGAAGAGTAGGGAAGAGATTATAGTGTCAGAGAAGCTCAACGTTGAGCTGAGAGATCCCTTCCCACTCCAATTGGCGCACTTCGTAAGGGTGATCAGGAACGAAGAGGAGCCCCGATGCCCGCCGGAGGCTGGGTTAGCGGCGCTCATTGTGTGTGAGGCTGTCTTAAAATCGCTGGAGACAGAGATGCCGATTGATATCCAGCCTTACGAGCTCTGACGGAGTTGTGCTATGCATCAGATTGTTTTAGTGCTGCCACAACAGGGCTTTTGCAGCTACTGCAAATACAAAAATTAGAAGCAACAACTCATTTTGCTATACAAATAAATATTTATGCTATTTTCTTGAACGCTAGGTACTAGTAAATACAAGGAGAGTCTTTACATCGGAATTGCTGCTGCTATAACCTCTCGTGCCACCCAAAGACTAGGCTGCCATCCAGCGGCAGACTTCGACTTCATGTACAGGCTTCAGCAGTAGTTGGAGGGCTAAGGCCAAACTTTCCATATAGTTCCTTGAGCCGGAGCCGTATCAGAATTTCTGTCTCCAAGTCGATCACGGACCGTGCTCGGTAATTCTCCAGCACCGCTATACACATCCGTAAATGGGAAACCCGTCTGCCCGTGAACAGCTCGAATTGTGCTGAGGAGTGTTCGGGCAGAAGCTGAAGACCGTCGACTGGAATCCAGCCTCGACTTGCAAGGCCCCTTATCTGTCGGATCAAGGGGCTCAACAATGGTTCATAGCAGGTCTCCAACATGTCAGCAGCGAAAATCAATTATTCAAGGCATCAAAAATTTCCAAAACTTACGTCGATTACAACACCTCCGTTGCTACTTTTCAGCCATTGAGGCGGAACAGTAATCTCTGGCTGGGGTGCGTTCAGCTCGACGGCTGCGCGAATGCAGCACACGATCATGGTGGGCTGCGAATAGCCTTCGGGCCACGCTTGCTCCAGCGACTCGAGAACATGAACACTGCAAGCGGGTTTTGCTGTTTTTTTAGGTGTCTCTAGGTGACTCGGCTCGTCAGCCGAGTCAGTGTCACTAGCACTCTGGGAATTGTAGTGTTCCGCTAGAGCATACGCCCTGGCCGTCGTCCGGTTGTAGATGAAAATATTCCTTACGCCAAGTTTCATCATAGCATACACCGCCGCCCTCGCCATTCCGCCGGCGCCCATGACAAGGCCGGTCGTCCTCGATCTCACGGAATTGGCCGGCGAGAGGCGCTTTGACACTGACCTGTATATACCAACCCAGTCCAAATTTTCTCCATAGAGACCCTGAACGGGCACTGGCTGGTTTCTGTTCCGCCAGAACTCGAGCGGCAGTCCTCCACTTCCTACGTCTGCTCCGCGGATGGGTATCAATGTGTTCACGGCACCAATCATCTCAGCGTGGTGGGAGATATGCTTGGTATGAGCGAGCGCCGAAATTTTGAGGCCTTGAGCAATAGTGGCCCCCCCGAAATCGTCCGTTATGAGCTGCTCCAGCTCGTGGATTGACGCCATACTTTGTGGTTCAAAAGTATGTGGCATGCCGAGATGCTTGAACGCATCCCTGTATAGCTGGGGGGCAAGAGAAGAAGAAACGTCCGTTCCAACGACATAAAGTCGAAGCTTGTTGAGCATGAAGGAAGAGTAAAGCGCGTTTTGTGCCTCTTGCATGGTGATTAAAGGAATGCCGGGATCGAGGGGACCAGCGGGTTTCCTCATCTCAGATGCCGTGGGAGCAATGGGGGAGTATATCTGATTAAAGCAACATGACGTCCGACCCAGTGGCCCTGTATTGTAAGCTATCAAGTCGCGCTGAGATGCCTCAGGACCTTGGACGCGGCGTACGAACAGCTGCACACCAATGTTGTCTGCCAATGACTTGGCAACCTGGCTAAGCCGCACCATGTGACAGCCAAGTTCTCGCGCTCGGTAGTATGTCTCCATCCGTTCTGGCCGAGCCCATGCGTCAGGCAGGGGAGAAGACTCGTGAAAGTGCCCTATTATAGTTGAGGGACTCTGAGCGTAGACAATGTCCCTGATGACTTGATCGGGAGAGGAGAGATCCACTGTTAGAAAATCTGAGCAGAGACGTAATCCATGTCGTACTAGCTCGAGATACGCTACTGAGAAATGGTCTTGCTCAGCTTGAGAGGAACCTTGCCGCTCTGGCTTCTGAACATGATACAGGATAGGGCCACGAAATCTGCGCCGCACGGTAGTGAAACCGCGGCCGACGCGCTCCAGGATGGCATCAGTATTAGAGCATCCAAGTGGCCAGGTATCAGCCAGAACAATTCTCATCTCTACCGCATCTGCTCCGTCACCTAGAATTCCTTCCAGATCCTGTCTGGTTAATAGTTCTTCAAGTGTAAGGGAGAGTGCATATGTAAAAGTTGTTCGAGCGAACGGAGAACATTCGCTCTGAGTCTTGTTGACGTGGCCATATCGTGGGCTTGTCAATACCGACCTCAAGAAATGTATAAAGTCCTGCTCTGCACGCTTCAGTCTCAAAAATGAGTATCCAGATGCACAAGCCGTTGTAATGTTGTCAGTGTGGTAGGCTGACTTGTCCTGTTTGGAGTCGACGGAGTCCTCGAAAAGATTATAATACTCATAGTGGGAGATGGACTGGCCCTGGCGATAACTTGACGCCGCAGATCGTGTAGCCTTGTTTGGGGCAGCATTCTTGAAGGTCTGAATGAGTCCCAAGTTGCCAGTAATGTGTATCACAGGATGAGTTTGAGAGAATTGCCTTATCAAATTCTGGGTAGCCGGCTGAAGACAGTTTGTTGGACAGACGATGATATGGTCCCGGTCGCGTACCCGGAGCAACTCTCTAAGAAAGATAAGCTCTTGTGACCTTAGCTCTGCAGGCCCATTCTTTTCTTCAAAAGCTAGTCGAGTAAGGCCAGTTCGGTGATGGAAGAGATGGCAGAAGTCGATGAGACGCTTGCCATATGCTACAGCGGCAATGATAGCCAGGGTGGATTTTCCAGTCTTTGGCTCTCCTATTATCAGAATGGAGGCCGCTCTGTCCGCTCTCCGACCTGAAGAGTCTGAGTTGGGCGAGCTGCGCTGACTCGAGTTGCTGCAGCGACTCGAGCTTGAAGAGGCGCTGTGTTCTGCCATGGCACATAACTGTATTGCGAAGAGCTAGAGAAAAGGGAGCTTAAGGTCTTCATTGGATCTTGAGATCATCATGGTGCGACATATGAAGCATGACAGCAGGATAATGAGAAGAAAGGTAGGTTTTCGAGCAAGCTGAGTTTGCGCGACTCTTCTAGATTTGTGTTGTGGGGGGGGGGCGGTTGATTATGACCAATATCCGCTCTAAGCCTACACCCCAAAATGAGGAGAAAAGGGGGGGAGGAGGGAAGAGTTTAGTGGATAATACTTAATTCGCCACGCTATTCTGCTCCCGACTTAGCATGTCTTCTCTAAACTATGAGAGACTTGAACAGGTTCTGTCGAGCGGGGGATTTCTTTTCTGTCATCGGGGACAGTGGTTTAAGACGACTTAGTAGATCTAAGACCATCATTTGATCATTCACTTGCGTTGCAGAAATCAACTCTTTCTTGCATCACATTGCGAGGCTTACAATTCGTGTCACCAATGGGCTTTCCGACAAAAGTCGGTATCGTTCATCAGTATGGATGACGACGTCGAGACATTCGAAAATCACTCGCGTCCAGTTTCGCATAAACGAAAAAGAACCAGGACCGCTTGTATCCACTGCCGCGGCCGGAAGCAAAAATGCGACGGCCGACAGCCAACATGCTCATCATGCCTGATGCTTGACTTGGCGTGTAGCTACGAAGCCGGATTCAAGAAGCGTGGCCTGCCAGCAGGCTATGTACGATCATTGGAGTTGCTGTGGGCTCTTGTTTTCGCTGTGGTCCCTAATGGACAGAAGATCGTCACTGAACTTTTAGGAGACACGGTTTTTGCTGTAGATCCTACGGGCAAGTTAATGGTATCTGGCAAGTTGGCTTGCGACCCGGAGGCCTTGAGACAACTTTGGATCAGCAGCGGTGTGCCAGCAGAGCTAGAACGTCAGCTATCAAGACTCGAGGCAGAGATGAACACCAGCACTGCTCAACCAGAGATTGGTCGGCACATGTGTCTGTCCCCTGTGCTCCCGCGATTCAACGTTACACCCTTTGACCCCATACAGGCACCAGAGAGACAAAGGCCCTCCGAGGTTCACAGAGATGAAATGGAGGCAGTAATAGAAGGCACAAAAATACAACAAACGGCATTCGTCCCACGGGGACAATCTCAGCAGCTACCACGTCTTCCACAAAATGCACACATCCTAGTCGACATGTATTTCACCTTTACGCATTGCTGGATACCAATCGTTGAGAAACACAAAATTTTTGAAGTATTGTATTCAGGCTCTGATGCCACAGCAACGAATCGTGGAAACATATCAACCCTGTGGGCAATCCTGGCATATTCTTCCTTCCAAGAACCTCTAAGCCGCAACACCGGCGCGCTCCAGCCCGATCCTAGGAGTCACAGATACAGATTGTCCCCTCAGCAGCTTTACGCTGCAGCCAGAGCATCAATTCCTGACGAAGAAGATGCTGCAGAGTTGGGACATGCGAATTCTCTGCTTATTCTGGCTCTCTGTCAGCTTCATCGGCATGCACCATCAGCTGCTTGGAGGCTTGTTGGTCGCGCCGTTAGAGTGGCCCTAGAACTCGAACGTCAGTCACAAGAAGTCAATGGGCCAGTTGATGATGAAAGAGATCGAACTCTTTTCTGCTGCTTCGTTCTCGATACGCTGATATCAAATCAAATTGGCAAACCACCACATCTCAGAAGTGTAGACATACGTCACCTTCCTACACTTCTTGAGGCTGGACCTTGCGAATGGGAGCCCTGGTCCCCACGACTAACTGCGCAACAGGCAAATATCCAGTACTTTCCATTGTCGCCGAGCCGGTCTATCAGCACTTTCAACCAATTTATCTCATTGACGCGAATATTGAACGACATACAATGGCAGCCTGCCGAGGCTTTCGCTGGTGAAGTCCATCTAGGCTCACTTCACCGATGGATCAATAACCTACCTCAGCACTGTAGACTGGTCGAACAGCCCAATCAGCCTAGAAACAGACTCAATGCGACTCCTCAACTGATCAACCTCCATCTGGCGGTGCGCAATGTCCTTGCTATCCTTCGAATAAAGCACGGTTGCTCATCGAGCGAGCTTGACCACGTTGTCGCCAACATGACTGCCGAGGAGTTGGCAGCGCAATACGAAAGGAATTTTGAACACTCGGCTGTTCCGGCAATCTTCAGCTGTTACGGAGCAGTCCTAAAGACGGGTGCGCGTACGGCGCAGGAACGGAATTTTGAAGTCTTTCCGCCGTATCAGTTTCCAGGGTGCCAGACCCAGGCCTTGGGTCCCATGACAAGCTCCTCTGCTACTTGTGACCAAAGCAATACAGAGGACACTACGGTGACTTTTGATTCAAATAGCAGCGTGACCGCTTCTGAGCCTAAGCGACCACATCCACAAGTGTTTTTCCAGGAGGACCTAGACGGCTACCTTCTTCCGGAGAGTTCTCAGAACGACGCGCTTAGCTATCTAGATGGTATTGAGTGGTACGTCAAGGCCCGCCACGTAACCTACATAAGGAGAATGCTAATAGAAGCGACCCTAGGGCCTCTTTATCGCCGGACTTCATGCACAATCTCGGTTTCATGGGTGGTCCAAGCCCTGTGTCTCAACACCAACACTTAGAACATCCCTGATCGTATACAGTTCTACTATTAATCCAAATACCAAGCTAGATGCAAAACTGCCAGCTATCAGCTCTCCTTCAGGAAAAATCCTTGTGATCAATTATCTACAGTCGATTTGTAATGGGCCTGCTGAAGGAAGGAGAATTTTTCCTTAGTTTGTCGTCTTTCCACAGCTTGGCCGATAATAGTACCAGAAAAGGTTGGCTTGAAGATGCCACTGAAGCTCAATAGAGGTACTCAACCCCATGAAGCGAGTGTAATTGCTTCTAGCAGACCAAATCCCCGCAGGTAAATTCAATATTAGGCTTCTCCACATATATAGAGATGATTCGTTGACTTGGTGCTAAAATACTTTAAGCTAGGATAAACTGCGGAGTATAAACCAAACTATCTCCACAGCTCGGGTAAGCTTATAACCGCGGAGGCACTCTCAAGCGCAAGATGGTCTTCGACGCGGACAAGGGATAATGACAAACAAATCACAATTGCTTTCAGACAGTAAGACTAATATGTAGATAGAGCGTGGCCTCTAGTTGTTGAATGCCCCCTGCTCAAAGATTACAATCCTCATCTGTCAATATCAAAGAGCTACTTGCATGCAATATCACATCATGGCCCTCCTACCAGCTGTCGCAACTGTCTCTCTTGGCCGCAGCCCTGCAGGACACACCTTATTCTCTAAACTTCAGAAAGCGGCGAGCCACTCATTTCAAGGCGTCGAGCTTTTCTACGAGTGTCTCGAGTATCACGCACGCGGCCTTCCGGGCGGCTTGAGCGAGGAGAACCTCGTTAAAGCGGCCGAGCAGACAAGAGAAGAGTGCGACAGGCTGAAGCTCGAAATCATCTGCTTGCAACCTTTAATGTATGCTGAGGGAAATACCTCCCCCGATGACCGCGACGAGGTGTTTCAGCGGCTACGATTTTGGTTGAAGCTCGTGAAAATACTGCGAACAGACATAATACAAATTCCTACAAACTTTCGGCCGCGAGGAACGACAGGCGATATAGACACAATCGTGGCTGATATCTCCGAGTTTGCTCGCCTTGGGGCCCTAGAAACACCTGTTATCAGATTCGCATATGAAGGCGTTGCCTGGGGCAATCATATTGACACATGGGACGGAACATGGGATATCGTGAAGAGGGTCAATAAGCCAAATGTGGGCCTCTGCATAGATTCCTTCCATATAGCTGGACGCGTCTGGGGAGACCCGTCAGCCTCCACAGGAAGGAACCCAGATGGCGACGAGGCACTGGCAGCTTCTCTTGCGAAAATGGCAGCCGAACTAGATGTGAAGAAAATATTTTACATCCAGGCCGGCGACGCGGTGCGGCTTGATCCTCCATTGAGTCCAGAGCTCGCCTTGTATGTCGCGGATCAACCGAAGAGAATGACTTGGTCAAGAAATGCCAGACTTTTTGCATACGAAGAAGACAAAGGCGGATATCTACCTACAACTCCTATTCTAGATGTAATCATCAAAACTCTTGGTTTCCAAGGGTGGATTTCGATGGAGACTTTCAACAAAGAACTCTATGACGAGGATGAGACTCTGCCAGAAAGATATGCAGAGCGGGCTGAAATATCTTGGAGAAAGGTTCAGAAGTTGTACTGAGGTAATAAACTTGGATTAAAATTGTTTCGAACGCCCTCAAAGATAATGCTGAGGCTGTTTGAACTCAAGTCATTGAATGTTCAGCCTTCTTGGCATTCCAAGACATCAAGATATCAAAGCATGTATCTTGGTAGATTAACAAGCACCTGAATATACATTAGATCCATGAAATGACTTAATTTGATTGGCCACCGCTCTGGAAACGTTATGTTTTGATACTATTGACTGTGGAGGAGACTTTTGGCTCCAGTTGTCTCACAAATGCAATATGCCTTGGCGATCTATCTGCCATTACGAACTGGGGCTCTGTGCACGTCTGGGAGCCCCAATGAATCTCATTTTCGTACTGCGATATTTCAAGTTTTTTTTTCGACCATCCATGTAAGTACTGATTTTGGCATGGTCTTTGGGGTCTTGGCAAGATTAGTTAACTACAAGACAAAAGATAATTGACCAAGACATTTAGATTATATTCAAAATAATGTACTTCACGATATCACCCGAACTATAGCCGACTAGGGCACTGCTGACCGACAATTAGACCTAGTATTCAATGGTCTACCTAACTAATTTAGGTTGGCAACAACAATGGGTCAGCAGCCGATCGACTAGTCTTGCCTCTTCATCCTATCATATAATGCGGAATTATACATTGCCGAAAGGGGTACGCAAGGTAAACACCTCACCCGTTCAATAACTCTACTCAACGCTCATTGTCAAAATTTCTCTGGAATAGGACGGAGGCGAGGCTGCGTGCCCCATGGGCAACTTCCCCGGATCTGTGGAGTCGTGGCGCATTCTGCTACAATCTAGGATCATGTTGCACGGCGTGAAGCGATATAAGAACAGCCAGCAACTTCGAGGTTGGTCATGACCAGCTTCGTTCACCCTGGTGTTATCTGCAAGTTGTTGAGTAATCCTATTTTCAAGCTTTCTTACCACAGCCTAGCCCTCTCGTTGATATTGCTTCATTTCAAGATGGCTAAGCTCACTTGGAAATTGAAAGATGATGAAAACACGCCGAAAGAGGTGTACAACTGGAAGCTGTACCTCGCTTGTCTTTGCTCAGGCTTCGGCGGATGTCTCTTCGGGTGGGTTCTCTTACTCTCTTCTTGATAGCTGCTGAGCAAGAATTGGTGTTGACATAATAGCTACGACATTGCCTTCCTCGGCGGTACTTTGGCACTGCCAGCCTTCAAGACACAATTCGGCCTGAACGGTGTTCCAGCAGGCCAAGTCAACTTACTTTCGAGCAATATCGTCATCACTTTCCAAGCCGGCTGCCTCTTTGCATGCTTCTTTGCTTTGCCGAGTGCTGAGATCTTTGGCCGCCACCCCACTATAGTTGTCTCCTCTTTCATCTTCATCGTTGGAGCCGCCATCCAGCTGTCTGGGTACATCGAAGGATTGTACGTAGGACGCTTCCTTACTGGTGTCGGTGTTGGACCCCTGACCTGTGTGGTTCCGCTCTACATCTCCGAGATTTCGCCGCCTGTATTCCGTGGCCGCTGCGTTGGCCTCTTCGAGGTCATGTTCCAGTGCGCTAGTATGCTCGGATTCTGGATCAGCTACGCTGCAAACCAGACTCTCTCGCCGAAGAGCGCTACCCAGTGGCGCGTCCCTGTCGGCATCCAACTGCCGCTGTGCGCTCTCCTTGTGATCGGCTGCCTCTTCCTCCCAGAGACACCGCGCTTTCTGGTGAAGAAGGACAAGCCCAACAAGGCTCTTGGCGTGCTAGCCCGCCTGCGCAGCCTCGACCCTGACCACGAGTACATCCAGCGCGAGTTCACCAACATTCAGGCAGAGGTCCAGCTCGAGCGGTCGGCCATGGGCGTCAGCGCGGAAGACTCGCGCTGGGCCGTCACCAAGAAGATTGCGCGCGACTGCATGCGCAAGGACATTGCCTACCGCATCTCGATCGGTGTGGTCACGCAGTTCATCGGCCAGATGTCCGGCATCAACGGCATCAACTACTACTCGCCGTCCATCTTTGCCTCGCTAGGCCTCGTCGGCACGAACAGCAGCCTCTTCGCGACGGGCATCTATGGCATCGTCAAGGCGCTCTCAGCCATCATCGTCCTCTTCTTTCTCATCGACCGCGTGGGCCGCAGGGCGATGCTCTTTTTCGGCGCCATCACCATGATCATCTCGCTCTGCTACGTCGGCGCCTACATCAAGATCAACGGCCCGAGCGCGTCGACGAGCGACGGCAGCATCAGCAGCGCCGGCATCGGCGCCTGCGCCTTCATCTACATCTATGCCATTGGCTACGGCTCGTCGTGGGCCGGCATCCCGTGGATTCTGTCAAGCGAGACCGTGCCGCTCAACGTGCGCGCTACGAGCGCGACGCTCGGCGCAGCCACGCAGTGGATGGCAAACCTGGTCGTCGCCAAGATCATGCCCTATCTGATCGCCAGCATTGGCTTTGGGACCTTTTTCTTTTTCGCCGCCTGGCTTGTTCTCGGTGTAATTTACGTGTGGATCTTCGTCCCAGAGACCAAGGGCGTCTCCCTGGAGCACATGGCAAAGGTATTTGGTCAGAAGGACGAAGTCGAGGAATTTACCAGGGAGGAGGGAAAGAGAGTTCAAGGCCAAGTTGAAGAGATCGAATAAATGTGGCTACGTGCAGAAATTCAAGACTACAAGAAATCGATATGCTTTCAGTCATATGCTAATACAAATACTATACAGCCTGTGAACCTGTTATATTTCTCTGTTCTGCCGTTCTTTTTACTTTTTTTCTCGGTGATGCGGCCTCCTGTGGTTGCTGCAACTTGGAAATGAGAGATTGTAGACATCCATTCATAACTTTGTGATATGCAAAGCCAAAGGCAAATTTACGCACTGCAGACATGCATCGAGCTTAAAATAAAGCCAAACCTATATATTTTTACAATACTTGCTAACCTCTTCATAAGGCGAAGGCCATTGCTGATATTAAAGTAATCTCCCAAGAAATGAGCAATTGTCATCACTGGATGCGTTATGTGAGTCTAGGTTTTGTTTCAAGAACGCATAGCTTTTATCATTTTTTGTTTATAATATTACATTTTCCTTGCTCATGGTGCACTAATGTGCAGGCTGTCGTTAAAAAAAGAGAGAGTCACATTAGATATTGTACATGCACGATCTGCCCAAAATTCAAAACGCCGTCTGGGTTGTATCCCACCATCTCTCAACTCTTTCTAGGTTTGAGATAACGAAGGAACTATTATTGTTAGTTTTGTCAGCTTGGCATCTCCATAAATCTCGAGAGAAGGAAATGGGGGGAAGGGGAGGTGAGAAGGGAGGCATACTTCTTGTGCGGCTTCGGGGGTCACGTCAGACACCTCCGCTTCAACTTTCGTGATCAGGCCGAGACCTGTGGTGCGGATCGTCCACCACATCTCCAGACGCGGTCCGCCCAGCGCATCCGCGGCGAGGTGCGCCTTGAGGTCCGTGACGAACTGGTTGTACATCGCCGGCTCCTCGAGGGCGATCAGCTCCTCACGCAGAACACGCAAGTTCTCGGCAGCCCGGGCGTAGTGCAGGTCGCCGGTGCTAGTAGTGATGAGCGACTCGACAATCTTGCCCATCTGGCGCGCCAGGTCCGCAATCTGCGCGACGTCGACCGTGCTTGCTAGCGCCTGCTTGAACTCGGGGATGGCGTTGTCAGCGGAGATCTTGCGAGTTGCATTGGTGCCCTTCTGCTTGCCGCTTGGCGCGCTACCCAGCAGAGCATCGATGTCGAGGCCAGAGATGGGCTTGTTTGCCTGGGAGTCGCGCCCAGCCCGGCCCTTCGCCTTGGGTGGCACTTTCTTCACGTCGGCCGCCTTGATGAGCCGGTCGATCTGGGGCTTGGCCTTCTGGACGAGGCCGGGCGGCGGGTGGTCGAAGCGCGTGACAAAGTCGTTGTCTTGGTGCACATAAGGTTCGTTTGGGTGGACGGCGCGGAAGGCGATCGCCTTGGTAACACGGTAGATAATGGGCGAGTAGTTATCTGAGAGGTCGGCATATTCTGCAGGTTGTCTGAAGACCAAACAAGTGTCAACACATATTCTCTTGCAGGTACAATAAGGGGCAGAAAACTCTTCTTAACCGTACCCATTTTCATCAGTTCCATACATGGAAATATCCATGGCATCGACGTAGTCGCTCATGGCCTTGTTGAGATTGTCGTCTGGTAGCAGTCGATGCTTTGTCAGGACGGTACCGGTTGCTGTAATCACCTTGTCCAGCGGTGGAAATGGGTAATTCCGTACATCCTCGGCAAATGGAAGAGGTACGTCGTATAGACAGACGAGGCTTTTGGTGACAGTAGGTATGAGAAGCAGCAGTTGAGGCTCTTTCATGTCCTTTGGAACAAAGCGAGCAACTGCGCATGTTCCTGTATCAACCATCGCGTGGACAAGAGTAGAAAAGGACAGCTCGTCCTCCTCGCTAAATCGCCGTGGCATGATGACGCAGCTCTCACCCATACTCAGGTATGGCTCGGCCTGCGCTTGTCAGAAAACAATATGAAGACACGAAGAAAGACTGGAGGCATTGTTCTTGTAGGATCAGGAGGTTCTTACACTTTCTTGAGTGACAAACCCAACGATGGAAAATCCTTTTGTTGTCTCAAGCTGCGTAATGTTGCGATCAGATTCACTAATGTACACGGCCGTCCTGCCGTACTCGTAGCCTTTCACGAGGCTCTCAAATTCGACTTCCCGCTTGCCACCGGGTGCTTTGGGATCGTCTACTTTGTACACGCGCGTGCTGCGGACTGCGGAGAAGTCGACATTGCCCATCTCTACGCCTTCCATCGCATCTGCGGATTGGGTCGACTCAGCCCCGTCTGCTGACTCTGGACGAACGACGACGGTGGTGGCCGGCGGAGGACGGGCGAGCTTGGTCAGGAAATACCGCTCAACATTCACAGAGAGAGCGCTCTCGTAATTCTTAGGATCTCCTAGGGTAAGAGGACCCTCGTAAGTCTTGTAGGGCCGGTACGACTTGACAGAGGGCTTCTGGAGCTCTTCGACGGCTTCTGCTAACGTGCCGAGCACGCCGTTGTCACATTTTTCGACAAGGGTAGCAAGCAGTTTCTCGTTGATGGCCTTGCTGTGTTAATATCGCGACGAAGTCGTATCTGAATCTTCACAAAAGGTTCCTTGGTGTTGACTCTACCTTTAGTTTGGGTTTGTCCTCTTCTTTGAAGCCGTACTCGGCATCATCAAAGTCCACGCCCCTAAATTTTGCAATTAGATCAGCTCATTGCTCGCAACCTTGATCTTTTCTTGACAAACAGCGGTCATGACCGGTGAGAAAACGTACACGACAACAAGCTGAATGCCCAGGTCGTTGATCTGAGCTGCCAAGTCATCAAAATCGTCACCGTCGATCGGGCCCAGGCCGTCGGTCACAAGCACAATCTTGCGGTTGTACTTTAGCCGCTTTGGGGCCGCCTTGGCTATCATGTCGGTGGCCACAATGATTGCCGAGACGGCGTCACCTGTGGTCGTTCTGCTGGGCCGTATACTGGCACGCAGGGCTTGCAGCGACGTTAGGCTCATCGCCTCGATCTCTTGAAGGATGGAGATGTTGTCGTAGCCGTCCTCTTCCTGCAGCTGGTTACGCGTCTTGTCGGTGCGCAGGCCCAGGACGCCGACCGTCCATGTCTTGCGAGAGGCGGCCACTGTTGTGCAGATCTTGTCCCACACGTACTCCATGGCCCAGTCCAGGTTCGACACGGCGCGGCGGCTGTGTTGTTCGCCCATGGTAGCGCCCATATCGACGATGTAGACGGTTGCTTCCTTGTCTGCCATTGTGTCGGATTGAGTAGCGACCTTGTGTGTTTGTTTGCTCCTTTCCGCCAGCACACAGAAAAACTGGCCGTAAATCAAAGCCAAAATAGGACAATAAAGAAAGAAAGAGAAAGAAAAAAGAGAAACGACCGCCTCTTTATGGCAGTCGGCGTTGTTGCAAGTACCTGCGAGCGCGAAACGGTGACGCCCTTCTCTGCTTTAGAGTGGGTCTCTACAATAGGCAGCCGAGGGGGCCTAAAAAGAAGAGCTTAAGCTGCTACAAGCTCGATGCGGGTTCAGCATTTTTTTCATTACAAGCCCCCAAACCATAAGGTTTAATAGCGTGGTATCCGGCAAGCCGTGCCCTGCAGCCTGTCACGAAAACACGTGACAAAAATGTCATAGGTAGTATCTTACGATGGCAGTTTCATGACCACAGCGCCGATCCACTTTGAAGCGCCGCCAACGGTCGGAAGCTCCCCAGGAAATATTATCCGTGGACCAGAGAGGCGCGCCAAGGGAGGGGGATTAAAGCCCAGAGATGCGCTACCCAGCGTGGTATCGTACTCATATGTCGGCTATCTCACAATATAAGTAGATCCTTCTCTGCCTCGGCGTCCCAGCCTTTGAGAACGATAGCTTCTTCGTTCATCAACCAGCTCTGGTGGACAGAGGAGCTACAACTTGATTCTGAATTGCTCCAGCCGTCTTTTCTTTACGCAATTCCATCCGAGTAATTAACTCTTATCCGAGTTCTGTTGAAAATGGCCGTCACCAACACCCTGTTTTCGCCCGTGCCTTACCATATTCTTTCGTACGATATGCCTTTGCCCTGTTCAATTCTTCTGCTTTCTTTTTGCCCACTAAGAGACTATGCCAAGACACGTCACTGACGCAATAATTTATTAGCTACGGGACCCTGCTGGGCACGACTTTTTTCCACGTAAGACAGAAGACAAAGCTTCTTTCCTCCTCTTCCCCTCCCATGTCTTGTCATCGATTATACCTGCAATGCACCCTACTAAAGCTCTTGCCGTCTCCTCTTAGTCTTTCATCAATGGCTTTGTCCAGATAAAGGTCTTGCCCCGCCCGCAGTTTGCTGCCGTGCAGTCCAAGCTCTTCCCCATCTACTTTGGCATGCAATCGGCCATCCCCGTGTTCCTCGCCTTGACGTTTCCTGGCGGCGGCGCAAGTGCTCACGCCGCCGGCGTCACCGGGCTCCTGCAGCCAGAGAACCGATGGGGGTTCCTCGCGCCGATCGTGATAATGAGCCTGACTGGTCTCGTCAACCTATTTGTGCT
The DNA here is from genome assembly GCA_002917075.1 of Hawksworthiomyces lignivorus. NCBI lineage: Eukaryota > Fungi > Ascomycota > Sordariomycetes > Ophiostomatales > Ophiostomataceae > Hawksworthiomyces > Hawksworthiomyces lignivorus. The sequence continues at coordinate 97,796 of NTMA01000027.1, forward strand.
CCTGCCGGCCTCAAAGGAGGTCATGAAGGCTCGCTACGCCCAAGGTAAGCAGCTCCTTATGCCAATTGGCTGCACAGAGCGTCACTAACTCTGACTACAGAGCGGAAGGACGGCAAGAAGAGTTACGACGCTGCCCCACACTCGCAGGAAATGCTGGCCCTCAACAAGAAGTTCGGCAAGCTCCACGGCATCTCATCTCTACTGAACTTGGCCACATACATCTCGGCGCTAGTCTACGGCGTTTCGTTGTCTGCCCGGATTCATTAAGCAGCAGATCTTAGCAGAGCACGGCATATTGCGACCGCTTGCATGTCTACGACGCTAAGGATGGGGAATATCAAGTCACCATGCGCACACTTTGGCAAAGAGCAACGAAATAGATTTGGGTTGTCGTCCTAACAAAGAAATCCTGATTTATTTTGATTCCATCTATGAAAATTTAAATAGCTAATTGTTTCGACCGACCAGGATGCCAGTCGAATTTAGTCGGAGAAAAAGGTAATTATTTCTAATTGACCACGATTATTAAAAAATCATTATTAGTCCCTTTGCAGGAGAAAAAGATGGAATTCCAGTGCCGTCCTCTCATCATGAAGTGCTGTTACAAGAGCCTCGGGATTCTCGGCGCTTGCATCATATCAGATGAGCCGCTGCTGTTTTCTGGAGTATATGAAAACAGCACGCTAGCGGGACTGGCGTGGCGACTGAGAGCATTGTATCCTGGCTGCATTTGATGGCCTTTGCTCCCCAGTATGTCGTCTACCGTTATTTCATTCAACAACGAAAGACGCGAGGGAGGTGGATGAGGATTATTAAGCCGTCCAAGTTGATTCTCGGCGGCATTACAATGCTTTTGTCGTAGGTTTGTGTTTTTAGATATCAAGTCTGCCTTCTTTCTTTGGTTTGCTCTTTCACCGCGTCGTCCGTGCCGCCAGCTCGCTCTGCGCCTGGCGCAGAGCCTGCTTGGTCGCTTCAAACCGCTCCTGCGCCAGTGCCGGTGACGTGGACGACGTGGTCGGCAGGTCCCGGGCGTTCTTCGACCAGTAGCCCAGCGTCCACTTGGGCGGCTCGCGGGTGAGGGCCTCGGCCACGTCGATGTCTGCTGCGGGCTTCGGGTACGTGCGCGACATGGGATCCACAGCCTGCCGCAGGATCGTCTGCTGCTGCTGCTGCTGCTGCTGCCGGGGCAACGCAGCCGCCAGGCTCCCAGTCGACGCAGCAGCAGCCATCGGTGCGCAGCCGAGCGCTGCGATCCTGGTGTTGCAGCTCGGGAGAGTTGACCCATCAGCAATGTCCGTAGACAGGATGCTGGACGCGTTGGACGTGCGGCGCGACGACTCGTTGGACCACATGGCCGGCGGCGCGGAGTTCATGGTCGAAGACGAGATGGCAGACGACGAGACTGACATGGGCGGCGCGGAGAGATTATTGTTCGACATCTTAAAGGCTGTTTAGTAGGTGCGTGTGACGATGAAAAGAAAAATAACAATGGAAGATTAAGACAAGAGCAAAAAGAAAAAACTAGAGCGAAGAAGGGGAGAAGAAAAGACTACGGGAAATTGGAATATATATGCTAGCTAGAGAACTCCACCGACTTACACCGAGGCGCTATTTTGTACGAAGAAAAATATTGAGGAAAAAGGGGAGCCTTGAACAAATTGCCTGAACAAATTGCCTTGAACGAATTACGAACAATGGCTGCTACGCTGAACAAATCAATGGAATCTCTATTAATAGGTAAAGCAGATTTCAGACCTTTAGAAATCAGCGAGAGAAAGCCCAGGAAGCCCAGGAACGCCTGCACTGGGAGTCATAGGCAACTTTTTTTTTTCTCTCTTGGATAATTATTGTGGAGATAGAGGATAGCGGATCCGAGTAAAGTGTAAATTTCCCCCTATTTTCTTAGTCGAATAGCGAGGACAAAAGCACCGTTACGGTCGCAAAACGAGCCGGGATTTGGGCCATGATCCCTACAGACTTTAGTCCGTAGTATCTTGTGCGGGCCGATGACTTGTCTAGGTCGTTGGTACGGAAACTCGGGAAGTGGTAAAAGAGTGCGTAAGTGTGCAATAATCATTTTCTCGCTTCGTCGCAGCACTAGAAGGGAGGCGAATACTCTTGAATTTTTAACCCAAAACCCAGGAAAAATCTTAGGGGGGGCGAAATCCTGCCGCAAGAATAAAGCCGCTAGAGACTACGAGGCACACTCAATCGGCGCATGCGAAGCTCAAGCCCGGTCTTCCGCTCCGTGCAAAGTCCGTGCAAATAGCACGAGGCTCCAGCTCTAGTGCAGCCTGGCAACAAACGGCAGCAGATTGCACCATACCCCCTAAATCCAGTGCCCGTTGCCCTTGCAGCCCGCAGACTCACATGTGGCCTTGCCACCGCCGAGCTTTTTCCAGCTGTCCTGCAGACGGTTATTTGCCCATAATTATAGTTACCACATGAATGTCGCGTGGCCACGGATGGATAGAGCCCTAATGACTTGGATGCTATGAGCCGTATTAGGGCTCATTCGCAGGTTTGTCTGCAATGTTTCCGCGCGTAGATATTTTCTTTTGCCAATTGATAACCAAGTCACATGGCATCGCTCGTGAGAGGAAATCCAGTGTCTAAATATCAGATGTACCGTTTTGCATGTGAACGATATACGAAACTGAGCAGAAAGCTCGCGTGCCTCTCCGGACTGGGTAGTCATTGTGTCTTTTTTTTTTTTTTTTTTTTTTTTTTTTTTTTTGCTTCTCCAGTTTCTCCAGCTGCTTGGCCCCACAACCTCTTAGTCTTCCCTGTCTTCACCTCTTGGTTGCCGACCCCTTCTTCTGGCTCCCGCTAGCTTTCGCTTCCTTTTCGGCCTGCTTCTTTGCAACGTCGCTCGACCGGAGAGTCCTGGTTGGCGCAACCGCCTTTTCTTGTGCCCGGCTGCCCTTCTTACCGCTGCTGCTGCTGCCAGCTGTGTCACGGTAGAAGGACGAGAACGGCGACGGCACAAACCTGCCCACGTGCTTCTGGTACTCCTTGTAATCCGGGTACTTGCCGCTCGTGATGCGCTCGGTGAGCCCCGTCGAGCCCTGGAAGAGGAGCACCAGCACGCCGGCGCCGACGCCGGCCCAGCTGTAGAGCGCGCCGCCGCTGGCGTAGCAGCTCCACAGGTAGAGCACGATCCAGATGCTCTGCTCGGCCGCAAAGTTGGGGTGCCGGCTGAAGGCCCACAGCCCCTCGGCGATGAAGCCGCGGTCGAGCGCCTCCCGCGCGAACCCGGGCGGCACCTTGGCCGACGCCTGGTACCGGTACTTGGCCGTCTGGTAGTTCCACTGCTGCTGGTCGGCAAAGCACTCGAACAAGATGAGGCCCAGCTCGACGGCCGTGAAGCCAGCATCGGCGGCCGTCATACCCGGCTCGACGGTGCTGGTCAGCAGCAGGACGTAGGCCGGCGCCGCGATGAAGAAGAGCAGCACGCTCTGGAAGAAGGCAATAAAGGTCAGGTTGAAGATGTGAAAGACCCATCTAGGAACGGCAGCCTTAACGATTTCCCTAGCGGCGCATGTCAGACTCCGGACGGCAACAGACACGGCTGCTACAAGAGAGCCTCCATTTTAAGGACGGAAGCGCGCAAATACTCACCATCGGTAGTCTTCAGAGCCAATATTGTAGCCACCCTTTCGTGCGTAGTTGTAGGTCAAGCGGAACTGTGACGGTCAGAAAGGAACGAGACAGATATGCGCAGACAAGAGCCCAAGAGAGCAACTCAAAGGGTGATAGCGACTCACGCTCCAGACAGCGCTGTAGAGCAGTGCTGCGTCCAGCCGGCGGCTGTCCACACCGGCCAGCCGAGCCCACAGGTTAAAGTGCAGAATGTACACGGTCGGCAGCAGGCTCCAACACCTGTCGACCTGCGAGTAGTTGCGGTTGGCCTCGGACACGACGAAGAACACGGCGCCCAGCACCAGCGAGAACGCAAAGCCCGTCGCCAGCGGGTTCGTGCTCTGATACAGCTCCAGCAGGGGCGCCAGCCCCGTTGTGCTCCCAGCGACCGCACCAGCGGCGGCGCGAGGCAAGGCGCAGAGCTCGTCGAGATAGGGCTCGACGGTCAGCGCGTAGCTGGCGCAGTCCCCAAGTGTCTGCAGCACAGGGAGAGCCATGTCCGAATGAGTAAATGAGGTTCGTTTTTCAGGCGAGGAGAGCTAAACTGGTAAATGGAGAAGACGTAGAGGTAGAGACTTGAGCTGCACGCAATACAAAAAAAAAAACACACAAAAGGGATGTGAGGTCGTGCTCACGTTTCACTCGATGCTTTTACCCCATATGGGCGCATAATTTCACCGTTTTCTAGCAAGCATCCGGAAAACAGTGGGCCTTGGGGGGGAAAGCTCCGCTGTAAGTGTACCACCAGTGGGGTTCAGGTCCTGGCCCCCAGTCTTGGTTGACTTGAGGTCAGGGCTACGCCCCCCACCAAGCAGGGGTACTAAAAAGCAACAATCAATTTTTGTTGATATTTACAAACCGCCTGTACGTGGTACACCTTCACTACCGGCTTCCACGTTGACGGTGGTACTCGCCAATGGGCCACACAGGGACGTGTCCTTGATATTTTCCACGCGTCAGAGCAACAGCATGATACGTTCATGTCGAAATTTGGGGCTTAGGGGCGGTTATTCGAGGGATTCGCAAAGATCCTACAACGTGTTTCTCTGCCATTGACGGTGCGACAGCCGTGCGCTGTCTGCATGGCGTTTGCCTAGCAATAGGAAAACTTCGCAAGAAAGAGGACCATTAGGACCAAAATTCAGCGGTCTACTACTAAAACGCTGCAAGATGACGAAAGTCCTCTGTGTCGCCGAGAAGCCGTCTATCTCCAAAGCCGTTGCCGGCCACCTCTCTGGTGGGCAATATCAGACCGTGAGCCCCAGCTTCCTTTCAATAGCAATGCCTGCTAGGATTCCGCCTTGGAATTTTCTCTTCTCTGACCCCGCCGCAGTTCAACACACAGTCGAAGTACATCAAGAACTATGTGTTCACCTTCGACTTCGGTCCGCCCTGGGGCAGCTGCGAGGTTACCATGACCTGCGTGACGGGCCACATGACCAACTTGGAGTTTGGGTCCGAGTTCAGCAACTGGCAGCACCCGCCGCCGGACCGGCTATTTGATGCGCCCGTGCACACCGTCATCCCGACTGACAAGAAGGCCATCGCCGACAACATTGAGAACCAAGCCAAGTACGCCCGAGCTCTGTTCATCTGGACTGACTGCGACCTCGAGGGCGAGCACATCGGCAGTGAAATCCGCGAGGCAGCCCGCAAAGGCAAGCCGTCCATCGAGGTCCGCCGGGCTCACTTCAGCAACATTGAGAGAGCGTAAGCAGCGTCTCGTTGTCCACCTTTCTTTCTTTCTAGTTTTAATACGTTATTTAGACACATATTGAACGCGGCTCGGAACCTCGTGGGCCTCGACGAGAAGCAGGTCAACGCCGTAGCAACCCGCTCTGAGCTGGATCTTCGCATCGGCTTTGCATTTACGCGGTTTCTCACCAACAACCTGCGGACTCTCGGCGGTCCTCTGGCATCTCTCACGTTGAGCTACGGTACGTACCTCATTGCGCTGGTTTACAATTTGGTGCGTTTCCCTCTTCTGTTCTGACCGTTGCTATGCCGGCACGCTCTTAGGATCGTGTCAGTTTCCTACCCTGGGCTTCGTCGTGGACAACTACTTCCGCGTTCGCAATTTTGTCCCTGAGCCTTTCTGGAGCATTGCTGTCAAACACACCAAGGGGAAGGCGACGGCATCCTTCAGCTGGATCCGAGGCCACCTGTTTGACCGCGCAGCCGTCATCGTCCTGTACGAGCGGTGCCTTGTGGCTAAGAAGGCCGAGGTCGTCAAAGTCCAGGAGAAGCCCACCAAGCGCTGGCGCCCGCTGCCGCTTACCACAGTAACGCTGCAGAGTATGGCGACGCGGTTCTTGCGCATTACGGGCCAGCAGGCCATGAAGACGGCCGAAGACCTTTACAACAAGGGCTTCATCAGCTACCCGCGCACGGAGACGGACCGCTTTGATAAGGGCATGAACCTACGCGGCCTAGTCCAGAAGCAGACGCAGGACACGACCCAGCGCTGGGGCCCATTTGCTCGCGGGCTGCTGGACGAGAACAAGTTTGTCTGGCCGCGGGCGGGGCAGCACGACGACAAAGCTCACCCGCCCATCCATCCCGTCACGTATGCAGCACCAAACGTGCTCGGGCCAGACGAAGCCCGCCTTTACGAACTGGTCGTGCGGAGATTCTTAGCCTGCTGTGCAGACGATGCCAAGGGCATGGCAACAGACGTGGAAATTACGTATGGCGCGGAACGATTCAAGGCCCACGGCGTGCACGTGCTGGAGAGAAACTTTTTGGATGTATATCCATACGAGAACTGGACGGATACCGCCGAGCTGCCTCCCTTTGCCGTCGGCGAGCGGTTCGAGCCAACAGAGGCACTTATGACGCAGGGCAAGACATCTGCTCCTGGTTACCTGACAGAGGCCGATCTCATCGGCCTCATGGATGCCAACGGAATTGGTACGGATGCCACAATGGCTGAGCATATCCAAAAGATACAGGATCGTGAGTACGTGCGGACAGTTGAGCAGTCAGGAGCTACGGGGCAGGACGCTGGAGGCGAAGACGACGACGCCAACAGCACTGCTGGAGGTGGACGAGGGGGCCGCGGCCGCGGCCGTGGTGGTCGCGGTGGTGGCCGCGGTGGCCGTGGAGGAAGAGGCGGAGGACGCGGAGGTCAGCGCGTATTTGTGCCGACGCAGCTCGGCGTTGCACTAATTCAAGGGTTTGACCGCATGAACTTCGAGACGAGTCTGGGCAAGCCGTTCCTCCGAAAGCAAATGGAGCTGCAGATGAAGGCCATTTGCGAGGGACGAACAACGCGGCCCGCTGTCCTGCAGGACAGCTTGAGACAGTATCGCCAAGTCTATGAACAGTCATCGCAGCAGCTCAATGTTCTGAAAGCAGTAAGTCTTCTGCCTTTGCCGAGATTTTTCTCGTATCCCACGTCCCTCTTTCTGTCTCGTTCATCCTATTGTTCATCACGTTCGCTAACTGAAGATCCAATTACACCATTCCAGTCCTGCAGACAGTACATATTCAACAACGCAGCAAACTCTTGAAGGCAGATGATTGAGAAAGCCAAGATTGCGTAAGTAGGTGCATACACTAAGTGCAGAAGCTGCAGAAGCTGCAAAAAAAGAACGAGTAGTGTGAAACGAAGCATCCAAGGCCTCTTTCCACTCGGGTGTTCGCAGTCAACACCATCAAATGAAAACACAGAAGCCGTGTGGCTCCGAATGTGTAGCTGGCTGTTCATTCGTCCTCAATTCGCTCTTTTCTTGCAACATCAAACGATGTCTCGATGGACTTTGTCTCTAGTGGACCCTGGGCGGGCAGCTATTGGCTTCCGTGCGGAAAGGTTGGAACGGCCGAAATTGCGGCAATTCTGCCATTTGTTCCACCTGGCGGCATGAAAGGCCACTATTTTTCTCATTGTCGGACATTCCTGCCGAGGACCGGCCGCATCCTCATTTGGCGGGAGCGTCAAACCCTCCTCAGCCTGTGCTCACCAGTGGCTACATTTTCCTCTCATCCGGCGATTGGCGAGAGACATGGGAAAAGAAGAGAAACAAGACAGATCCGAACGCATACACCCGGGACTACTTTGGCTTTTCCGTTCGTCCCTAAATAAGGCAGAACTGCCAAATAGGGGAAATCATATCCCCGAAGGAAAATTCTATGCATTCACTAAAGACCAGGAAGAACAACTGAATCACGATAACACACCACTGCGTGTGGTGTCTCTGCTTGTGCCACTAACACCAAGGGCAACATATGTCAACAGGTACACATGGAACCGAGAAGAGGGGCAGCGTACAATGGTCCTACGTGTGCGAGAAAGGATTGGAGAATGAGGGGAGCACATGTAAAAAGAGGTGGGTTGCGCTCGGGCAGCAACAGGCTCTCGAGAAGATTAGACAAACAGACAATTTACACGAGTACATACAGTACGTCGCACTCAACATGATGTCGATTCTTTCGCTTTTCTCAGATTTCCGCACTGGGAGCGGGTCAGGCGCTTCTCAAGATTTTTTTTTCTCATGCATGTAGCCCTTTTTCCCATCGACGATGGCTAATCTATCCCGAAAAGCAGCGAAGCCTAGCCTGGCGACCTTCTGCTTTCTAGCCCAGGGGAGTATGGGGTAGGGATAGATCGCATCTGCAGACAATCAATCGCCCCGCTGTCTGACCAGAAACCATGACATAATTAGGGAGTGCAGAGGGGTTCTCGTTGCAGCATTGCAAAACGTGGGAAGCCCAGGCTGGGCGCTCGAAATTGAATCCGGAATGTGAATTCTCTACGGCGGGCACTAGAGGAAAAGGAAAAACATGCATCGAGACACGATGAGGGGCGTGTAGCCAGAAAAGAGTCAATTGGGTTTTTGGCTTGGGACACATGTGTATGCGTAAGCTGTTGAGTTCAGGTGAGCAGATTGTTAATTGAAAAAGGAGAGATAACTGTGTCTACGGTAGTCTGTGGCTAAACCTTTTAGTAAGGGGTAGTCACAGTGCGTTATATACAGTAAATGAGTGTAATCCACACAGTGCCCAACTCAACATAAGCGTCCGTCTGTACGAGCAGCTCGCGCCCGCTGCACGGGACATCACACTATGGGCTGCCCGCACTCAGCAGATATTTTCCGTAACCAGAGCACGGATTCTTGCGACGTAATTGGCATCGTTAGGTCTTTCCTATACTGGTAGTTTGCCTTCTTTGTACTCGTACGTACGACGAGCCAGAGGAACGAGCCAATGAGAGCAAGACGCCTGTCCAACGTGATTGGTGATTGGCGCAAAGACGTCGATACGAGGCAGGCGTGAGGCAAAAAAGAAGACGACCACAAAGGGCTGAAGCATGAAGCACGAAGCACGAAAGCAAAGAAGGAACGCAAATTGAAACCTCTAAAAACGAAAAAGAAATGGAAGCTACGAAAAAGCCTACGCGCCGGAAAGGCATGATCGTATTTCTTTATTATTTCTTTAATTTTTTATTTTCAAAAAGAAAAAAAAATTTACTGCATGTGTGAGATCGTCGTTTTGTGCCCTCTGCTGTGCCCCCTTCGATTTGCCCTTTTTGTTTGCATCCACAAGCTTTCAATAACTGATAAGGGCAAGGCGTTTGGTGTCACTATACGTAGTCGATTTGCTGTGGTGACGTAGATATACCTTCAATACGAGAGTATGGCTTTCGGAATGATAAGACGTCGTCGTATATCAGCCGTAAAACTCAAGTAACATGTAAAATATTTTTGTACTGTATTAAATATATACACAAAAATAGGACATTTAACACAATACGAAGCAAATACACCGAAAAGAATGTGCATAAACAAGAATAGCTCCGGTCAGCATGCGAGTATAATACTGGGATACAGCCAAAACAGGAAAACAAGCAATTGGGAGAAAGTATTGGTTGGTTGCGATCAGCGTACCTCAGGGGCGGTTACAGAGTACGTACTGCTATAAACCGTAAACAGAGAGATATGCCAATTCTTGTAAACAAAGACAGTGTGTTAGTTGCACATACTCCGTAAACCTTGACTTCTGCAAAGAGGAGGGTTTCCATTGGAATTTCCATTGGATTCCATCATTGTGTATAGTCTCTTGCAATGGAGATTTCTAATTACAAGCGAGATGAAAAGAGAACTCCTCCCCCTTTCTAACCCTATCCCTTTCAGCCTACGTATGTCGTTCGCCAATCGTGCAAAATAAGTGACCAGCTTTGCTCAGACCAAGCCACTATGATTGCGATTTCCTACTCCGTATCTAGCTTGTTATTCCAATTTCACGAAATTTTTTTGTGCCTCCTGTAAACAAAAAAAAAAGGGCGCGTCGAGATAATAAAAACCCCAATTTAGGAAAACCTACCCTGGCGCAAAAGGCTATCTCAATAACATGAAAGACCGGCGCGGAGACGAGTAGAGAAGAGGCACACAAAAGCACAAAACTAAAATGCAAATCGTCTTTTTCTTTAGCCAGAGATAGCACAGAACACGCCCACACGCTCTTATCAGCTGGACGCTTTCTGCGCCGTGGCGTCTTTTCCTCTTTTCGTCTACGAGTACTCTGGGGAAAGGGGGGCGTGGAGTTCGGATTCCCCATTGCTACGGGCAGCCAAAAGCGCTAGAAAAGCAAAAGTGCACGCCTGCATTTGGGGGCATGAGGGAGCAAAGGAGCAGGAGAAAGGAGGAGGGGCGACAGGAACAAAGAAGCTACAAGCTCCAGAAACACACAGCGTTAGTGGGAAAATGCAGTCCGTCATAGTAGACGCAGCCAACCCGGGAAGAGGCTGCTAACACATCCCGCGGCCATCCGATGTACCACCTCTGCTTCTGCAGTGGTCGTAAGACATGTACTTCGTATGTGAGCGAGTGTGCTTACAGCGAGCCAGGCCGGTTCCGGTTTCACCCCCTTTCCCAATTAGTCGCACACCCCCCCGTACTTCCAATTTTCCGCGAGGGTTCCCTTGCTCCTTTCCCTGCTTTTCTGGTCTCCTGCTGTCTGATTTGGAACGAAGGGGATAGTGCTCGCAGCCAGCCTAGAACGGTTCTGCGTCGCTGGCTGGCTGGCGCCGAAAGAGCAATGCCAGCCAAACACAGCCCATTCTCCCACACACACTCACATCAGCAAGTGCGCACTTACACTCACACTCCATCAAAGGAAAGCGCGGGCCACGCGCCTCCCCCATCACTGTCTGCCTCTGTTGTGTTCCCCTTCATAACTGATGATCTTCGCACCCATTCTGCGCCCTTTCCCCCTTCTCCTCTTCCCTTTCTCTCTCCAAAGCAATCAATAACAACAACAATACTACGAACGTTTAATCCATCGAGAGTCATCTCCTTGTCACAGTACGATAATCGCAAACCAGTTCCTTTGCCCGTTGCAATACTCTTCTTCTGCCGTTATCTTTTCTGTAAGTGACATATCTCCTATCTCGCTGCCTCTCTAGTACCCGTTTTTGGTTCTGTCCCGGCTTCGGATTTCCCGCTGTTGTGAATGAGTCAACGCTCTCGTTTTGCGCGGCGCGCATCGTGTTTCCCCCCCAAAAAAGACCGTTTGCTGCGTTTTCGCCCCTTTGGCCTCCTACTTTTATCGCGTCATTCTGTCCTCTTTTTTTCTGTTCTTTTAATTATTTTCTTCTTGTTTCCCATTTTATTCTACATGAGTCGGCCTAGTTCTGCAGTGCCGTACTATGCTGGAGTGGCAAACAACCGAGTGACTAACACTTGCTGTCTCAGCCTACGAACGTCTATTTCAAACAACCGTTGTATTTCAGCGATTACATCAATCTTGACGAAACGTCGCAAATAAAGAACAAACGACGCATATTAATACTTCTTTTCATCGTTCTTCACGGAGCTTAGAAAAGATCATTTGCAATCATGGCAGCTGCAACTGGAAGCGATATCCAAATGACTTCCCCCCGAGACACCTTCACTGGTGTAGCGGCCCGGAATGTCCCTGTGACTCGAAACCACCCTTTTCCCCTTCCTACTCCTCCCAACTCTATCTCGCCGGCTCTGCCGCCGCACGGCCTAAAGGCCCAGCTGCAGAAAGCGGCCAAGCTGGAACCGATCGATTCCGACCTGGACCTGCAGGACGCCAGTGATGCTGATAACTCATCCGCAAACTGCGGCGGTGTAGCAACGCTTGCCGCCGCTGCTGCTGTTGCTGGCGGCCTAGGATCGCCTACCTTTGAGTCTGCGGATGCGATCACACCGATGATGCTGGCAAAGTATCATCTGCCAGAAATTCTCCTGAACCATGGCCCGCTGGCCATCCGGTACATCATCGGCCACCTGACAGCATCTGTTCCCGGGTTTTCGTTCATACCACCAGCAAAGTCCCGCAGACTTGTCGTCGCGGCATTAGAGGGTCGAGGAAATGGAGTGGAAGGGGGCATAGGTGGACTGGAAGGTGACGTGGAGTTTCAGAAGGTGAGCTGGGGGGTTTGGGGAGCCCGCCGCCTAGGCAGTAGTCGGCAGTTGCCGTCACCACCGCCTCAAGGCTCGCTGGGTATCCCAATCGCCAGCGGCGGAGGTGGAGTTGGGAGTGGAAATATGGGCGTTAGTGTCGAGCGACTACGCCAACACAATAAGGCTTCGCGTGCCCTCTACCGGGCTAACGACGTGGCGGATACGAACATGATGGAGGATGAAGCCGATAAGATGTCTATGGACGACGACGACGGTCCGGCCTCTGCCTCGTGCTCAGAGGCCCCAGACGAAGACATGTCCATGAACGACGACCCAGACAACCTCACGGACGACGAAGACTGGGGTGCTGTGGGTGCAGCCGCACTGCGTGCTGCATCATACTCCAACTCTGCAACCGCTGGCCGGTATACAGGCCGCGGTTTCCTGTCATCACGTCCATACGCTTCTTTCAGCAATTTCGCCGCGAAGGCCGGTGGCAGCGTACAGCCTTTCTCCTTCAACGGCAGTGTGACTGCGGCTGATCGCCGCCAGCAGTCTCCCATTGCCATGACTGGCTTTACGACCATTCAAAGCGCTTCAGACGAACAAGAGCGCGAGGCCGTCGAGGCCCTTCTCCGACTCGGATCTGTATAATACCTTACTCAACTTTTGCATCTTAACGGCGTCCCTTGATTTTTTTTTCTCTCTCCGGATTAGGTTCTCACATTCTCGGGCGATTTATTTTCTCCTCTTCACTTCTTTCACACACTCTTTTGACTCTTTTTTACTTTGTTTATACTTTTTTAGTTACTGGACCTGGTCATTCTTATTATGGGTTTTAGGGAACAGTGGTCTGGGCTCACACTTGGGGGAACTGGGAAACGAGGTTACTGGGAAAGCATGGTGGGAAATGAGGAAGGCGCAGCCAGGAAGTTACGCAACAGACAGTTATGACGGCCTCTGGAAGCTGGGCCCCATTTAGGGAAACGACACGAATTATGAACAAAGGCAGTATAAGCTCTTACCATGAGCCCATCCATATCATTCAGATCCTTTGTTCTTGCCTGGTTGTTTCTTTGGATGCTTTCTTTGGATACTGGTCTCATATGAGTCCAACTGCACAGCGGCAGCCGCCATCTTGGATATTCCATATCTTCTGGTTCTTGGCCTAGGACATGATAAAACAACAGCTGCCGTCAGCGCCTTTTGGATCCTTCTCCGCTGGACTGGTTGCGTGTCCTTCCCTGGTCTCCTCTTCTTGATATTCCACCCCTGGAGGATGGATATGGTGGACGCCCCTTCTATTACGATTTATTCCTTCGCATCATCATGACAACGCACGCTCATATCAACGTGCACACTTACACACATACATATACCCCCCGCTCATCATGCTAGCATACTTGTTGGCTAGCGTGCATTATCCTGACATTTCAACATCTGGAAGGATAACGAGTTTTGTTCATGGAATTTGGGTTAGGATTTAGCATTGAGGCCGGACGCATTAGCTTTGGAAGAACAAGGACAGATAGTACTCGGTTGATCCTGCCGGTAATATATCCTTGCCATGTTCAGATGGACATCTTGTTCTGCTGTTGGTGCCGCTTGGGCATTGATCTTTTTGGGAGGTCGTCTTCCTCTACCGTTTGTAACTGTGAAGAGAAGGTTGACAAGGAAGGCAAAGAGACGAGTGTAGCCTGTGGTTCGCTGAGCGTCAATGCTGTCGGTTGATGATCTCGCAAGCATCAATCCTATGAATGCTTTTAACCATATGGTACTGTTTCCCTGTATGCAACGAGCAACACAGGGCATCGTCTCCTTTTTTTTTCTTTTTTTTTTTTGGAGGGCTGGCAGCTTGGAGAGGGGTCTCTTTGTTTGAACAAGAGGGGCTTGGATTTTTTGCCCTTTTTTAAAACTAGAATGTCACCACTAGAAGAATCTGGGGTGCTCGCATTATGCCCGCTTCAGAAGACAATGGAACAGCTGTTTCGTCCCACAAACTTTGAACATTTCACGTATGCTATTGCATATTGAACTGGTAGCAGCAAACTGCGCTTGGCACCGTCTGATAAGCGAAGCTACTGCAAAATAGGAAAAGGTGACCTTCCTCCAAGAGTAACACATGGAATGAAAGTAGCCTGGAAAATGTGTGCAGAGACGGAAGCCAAGAAAAGACTAATGGAATAAGAAAGCTAGATGGCTTTACACAGCCCCAGTTACGTGATATCTTGGGCGTCTCTACCCTCTCCCCGCCCTTTTGCCATCTGATTTGACATTATAGGGGACCACGTGAACCCAGCCAGTAAGGAATACGAGTACACTGCAAGGCTCTTGGTAATAGACGAAATTAAGAGAGTTATTACGGATCAAGATGAAAAATTCGAAAAGCAGACATTAGATAACGGCCGCGTCTGACCTGGCAGTAAAGGGAAACCCAAAGTGCCCAGAAAAAAACCTATACACGGCAGAATCGGGAATGAGCAGCAAAGTCTTTGAGTGGGTTGCATATTGCGTGTCCCAAAGGGGGGGGGGAATTGGCTAGGGAGGACCATAAAGAGATAAACCACCAGATACAATGCCCAGCTTTTTTATACATTCTTCCGTGGCTGTTCTTCATATTGCAACAAAAAAAAAATTGACAGGACGGCGCTGGAGATGCGCTGAGCAGTCGCGCAAGCAATCATGTCATGACAAGAGTTTGGCATTTGATGACAGCCGTTTTGGAAAAGAGGACCTTTTTTCGGCGTCGCTCGAAAGAGGGAAGGGCTGATGCTGTTTATGTAAGAGAGGCGCACACGAAAACGACCAAATACGACCAGCACGTAAGATGGACACTATTCGTACAAAGAACGACACGCAGAGGAAAAAGAGTCTGGAACATGCGAAAAGACCAGCGACCCTGTGAGCCTATGTCGTAGTCGGGAGGACCAAGAGATAGGATAAGAAAAAACGTACGCGGCAAAAGCACGCCAAAAGCCAAAAGGGAAGGGGGACTGAGGCGACGACTGGCACAGGGCCAAGAAAGCCCCTCGGTTGTGGAGCAATGCCAAGACTTTTCATCGAGACGCCAAGACCACGCCAAGTCTTGGCATTTCTTGGCATTGATGTTGACGAGCTTAGAAGAGACCTTTCTTTGTGAGATCAATAGCAGGCCAAGAGAGTACCTTGTATCGAGTCTACCTTGGCTATATATCAACTATGCACGCTAGCCAATCAGATTACATTTAGCAAATCCGAGCCCCCGACTTGCCAAGACCGCCAAGACCGCCAAGACGACATAACGAACGCAGGAAAAGCAGAAAACAACACACGAAATAAGGAAAGAGACCAGAAGCCGCCGCAGAAAGAGCCTACCAGAGTGGTGAACAACAATGCCCAAAATGGAGGACAAGAGCTGTCTGAAGACATCGTCTGTCTCTCCCCTAGAAAAGAATAATAGAAAAGAACAAGCACGTCACCCTCTTCCGTCTTTTGTTCTTCTCCTCTTCCCTCCTCCTCCTCCTCCTTCCCATGACTCCTTGTTATGCAACATTCTAGAAAACCGAAGCATCGAGCGGCCGTTGAAAGAGAGATACACACTTGTGACAGCATATGGATAACGTCGCTTCTCTTCTTTGAAACTGCTGACTGAACTTTCCGTTGCCTACTTATTGCTTCCTGTCAACTCGGCTTATTTTGCTCTGCCTTTGCTTTGCGCGCGCCTCTCTTACTGTACACCCAACACAGCTATAAAATAGGGCACACCGTTAACAAACGCTACCTGCTCTGGCAGCGAAACCGACCTGTGGCAACATATCAAAGAAATCGGCGTCCCACGCGATCAGCATTTTTGACCATCGTTGGTGGCTGAGACCTTGCCTTAGTTTTCTGGCTCGTCATTTTCTTCATTTTATTTCAGTTGTCAATTTTCATAGTCTCGTTCTTATCGTTCTGCCAATATTTGGCAGCCTGCGCAATCTTGTTCGTCGGAATCAGGGTCCGTTTTCTGCAGCCTTCCGAAGCGGAAAGGCCGTATCAGAGCCTGACACCTAAGAGAGTCGCGATTTACTCGCACTCCTAGGAACCAACTGGCTTTCTGCCTGGCCCTTTTGTTTGGCTTTTGTTGGTAGCCATATTTGGCCTTCTTTTTTTTTTTTTTTCTTCTTTTTGTTTCTACATTTTTCCGCAATCCAAAAAAGAGACCATGTCATCCACACAAGACGGGGGACGCTCTTCGACGTCTAGCGGAAATACTCCCGTGCCGGCCGCTTCGACAGCCACCACCACACCGCAGTCGACTGTGTCGGTTCCAGCGACTGGTTCTGCCAGCAACAATAACAACGGCAGCAGCAGCAGCAGCAGCAGCAATGACGATAATCTCGTCTGCCGCTGGAGCCAGTGTAACGAGCGCTTCACAACCGCCGAGATATTATACGTATGTGCTCATCCCCTTCCATTTTAGCTTCAGCCTTTCTGGTTTCAATAATTTCTTTCGTTTTGATGCTGTTGGTCTCTGCTCATACTTTCCTCAGGACCACATCTGCGAGCGCCATGTCGGCCGCAAGAGTACAAACAATCTGAACTTGACATGTCAGTGGAACCAGTGCCGCACCACCACGGTGAAGCGCGATCACATCACCTCGCATATCCGTGTGCATGTGCCGTTGAAGCCGCACAAGTGTGATTTTTGCGGAAAGACTTTCAAGCGGCCCCAGGATCTCAAGAAACACGTCAAGACGCACGCCGATGACTCGGTTCTGCAGCCGAGGCCAGGTCAGGACCCCACCGGTGGACTTGGTTCTGCGTATCGCGCTCATCCCGGTAAGAACAGCGATAGGGAATGGCATACAGTGACCATTTCTTTCGTCATCCTTTTGTACCTCTCATATATATCGCAGAATGACACTAACGCGGGCTAGTAACATCCAGCTACTACGACCACAATGGCCAGATTCGCACAAATCCTTCCGCCTTTGGCCAACCACACCAGAACGGTGGCCATGCCGGCTACTATACTCAGCAGCAGGCATACGGCGGCGGCATCTATTTTCCTCCAGCCCTCAATCCTCGCAACGACGGCTTCCTCGGCGGCCACCACCACCACCACGGCCATCAACAGCAACCACAGCACCATCACCAGGCTTCACAACAGCACCACCAGCCACCAACCCAACATCATCTGGCCGCCGGCCCAGTCGGTCCAGGAGGAGGCGACGGTGGCGGCGGCGGCGGCGCTTTCAACTCTCAGCGCCGCAACCTTGACGTTCTGAACGACTTCTTCGGTGCCTTGAAGCGCGGCCAGGTCGATCCGTCTTCGTATGCGCAGGTCGGCCGGTCATTGATGCCTCTGCAGACTGGCGGCGGAGGTGGCGGCGGCGGCGGCGGCAGCGTGGCTACTGACTTCATGCCGCAGCCACCTCATGTCCTCGCGGCCAGCCAGCACAACGCCATGGCCCAGCACTACTTCTTGCCGCCCATCCCCAACCTGCGCACGAAGAACGATCTAGAGGAGATGGATCAGCTGCTGGAACAGATGCAGACGACCATCTACGACAACTCAGGCGCATCGCCGACTCCCAACGCACACGCCTTTGATCTGCGCAACAACGCTTCGCCCCTGGCCCGTCCTACGCTAGTCAATGACCACTATGCCACTGCTGCAGTCTCAGCGGCACATATGCCATCACCACTCACCGCGCTGTCCCAGTCGTCACAGAGCGGTGGCTCGCCAGCCGTAACACCACCCTCGAGCGGCACTTCTTACACATCCGGCCACTCGCCGAGCGCCTCCAGCACCGGCATGTCTCCCTCATCACGACAGGCCCCGGCATCGATCGCGACATCTGTTGGTACCATTGCCTACCCCCAGCTTCCTACATCAAGCGGTGTGGCATTCCCTGGATCGGCGGCGCCATCTACGCTTGGCTCCAGCTTCGGGCCTGATGACCGGCCGCACCGCGGCGGTATGTTGCATAGCGCCAGCCGGAGGGTGGAAGGCGACCAATCGAGACAGCGGCACGGCTCAGGAGACGCCGCCGCCACAGCTACCTCTCCATCTGCAGTCTCGGATGCCAGCAGCGGCAGCGAGCCGGAGTCGTACGACCAGTGGTTGAACAATATGCGGACCATCGAGTCACTACGCGACTACATCAAGACACGTCTGTCGCGACTGGAGTACGTCGATGAGTCTCGCGCTCCTCCACCGTACGACCGGCACTACAGTGGCGGCCGAGACTATACAGATCCACCCACATCAGCACGTCTTCCGCCTCCATTGAAGCATGAGCCGCAGGTTGCGCCGCTCTACCCGACTTTGCGCCTATCAGGCAATTAGGAGATGCTAGTTTCTTAATTCAGGCGGATCTCTACGAGCCGGTGGCATATCTGCGTGATTGGATGTCTTCACTCTTCATTGTTTTCTTGCATTTCAATTCCTGTTCTGTTTTATATACCTCACTCTATTTCCCTTCAGCTTTGTTTTATGTGGATTTTACGTCGTTTTGGTCTTCACGTAACAAGGAAAAAGGTTGGAAGGGCATCGGAACCCAATATTTTATGACTGCAAAAAATCTCACGGCATGTTCTGTATTTGTTATGTTGATATTTTCAAAATTTTGTTTTTCATTATGGCAATGTGATATGATTGAGGCAAGTAGTACCACCTTTTAAGCTTGTCTATGATGCTTTTCCTGCTATGCCCTTTGATCACCTAAAACAATTTCCTTCGTACGCCGCCATCCTCGGCAAATCGTAATGCATAGAGCGCCTTGCATGGTTTCTCCCTTCCAACCAACCCAAGTACAACATCTGTCGTAGAGCAGGCCCTGTCCACTGCATTGTTCGCCTCCAGTGCCCTTTCAAGCTGCTGGCTCGGCAGCCGCCGCCTGTGCCTCCGCCTCTTCCTCTGCGGCTTCGGTTCGACAACGCCGGCACATACACCACCCGCCCAGGCTGCCACTGGCCCACTCCCGCCTCTGCTGCACGGGCAGGTCCACGTCGCAGTAGTGGTTCAAGATCTCTTCGCCAGCGGCGATGCCGCCTGGCCGCGGCTTTTCTTCGTCGCCGTTGCTGTCGCTATCACCCTTGGCCAGCGACCGCGGATGACGGAGTCGCACGCGCTCCTCGCGGACCCACAGCACCATGCGGCCGCCCCACTCCCAGGTGACGTTGGGGTCGCAGTCGTGGTTGGCGAGGCACCACAGCGGGTGGACGGCGGCGACGTCGGGGCGGCCGTCGCGGCGGCTCTTGCGGGCGGAGGCGGTGCCGCGGAACTTGGCGTAGAGCGTGTTGCAGACCCAGACGTCGAAGCGCGCGTGCTCGGCGAAGACGTCGACGTCCATCTTCTCGAGCAGGTGCAGCGGCGCGGCCACGTTGGCGGCGAAGCTAAAGGGCAGCGTCCAGGTGGGCGGGGGGCCGGCGCCGCCGCGGGGCGCGCCGCGGGCCAGCAGGGCGTCGCCGGCGTTGGCGCCGGCCGGCAGAAAATCGCCCCAGATGTAGCGCACCTCGGGGGCGCGCAGCGGGTGCACGTCCGGGTCGTGGACGGCCATGGCCAGCACGCGCGCCAGCAGCAGCACGTAGAGGGCGTCGGCGGCGTCGCCCGCGTCCTCGGGCTCCTTGGCGATGGCGTCGACGGCCTCGCCGCGGTCGCACAGCGCCGGGTGGTAGCGCTCCAGCGCCTGGTCGCGGCAGAAGGCGTCGCAGAAGACGGCGTCGTCGCAGTCGGGGCACGCCACAGGGCCGCCGCCGCCGTCGTCCATTTCGCTATTGTTGCTGCCGCCGCCGCTTGCACCGCCGCCGGCAGCCGCCAGGTCCGGCAGCGCCGTGCCGCAGGCGTCGCACGTCGACTCCCGCAGCCGGTTGTTGGCCGTCAGCAGCGAGTACTCCCGCAGCACCACCTCGCCCGCCGCGATGGGCTCCTTGGCAAAGATGCCCAGCTGCTTGCACGTCGCGAGAGGAGCCGCGTCGTCGCCGCTGCCGCCGTCGCTCTTGTCGCTGCCGGGGCTGCCCCCGCCAGCATCCCCGCCAGCGCCACCGCCCCCGTCGCCGTCGACCAGGATGGGCAGCTCCGTCGCCCGCACCTCGCATTTCGGCGCCGCCTGGGCGAGCCGCTCGTTGAGAAACGCCAGGGACTCGGCCGAGAACCGGTCCGGCTCGTGCGTGTTCCACGGGTAGACCTCGCGCCGTGCGAGGCCGCGGTCCGGCAGGTCCGCCGGATTGTACGGCGGCGCGTCCGCCTGCTGCTCGCCGTCCTCGCCATCCCACGTCCTTCGCAGCCGCCGCCGCGCCATGGTGTCGATGTAGCCTTTGGTTTCCTGCAGCTCCTTGTTGCTTGGCGCTGCCGTCAGGCCGCGCGCGCAAAAGTTGTGCGCGCTGCGCAGGCAGCCGCAGAGGAGCAGGCTCAGCGACAGGATCTGGTAGCAGCGGACAGCCGCCGTAGAAGCCAGCTTTTGGCAGGCGGCCAGGGTCTCGGGGGACACACTGTCATCGTCTTCTCCATCCTCCTCTGCCTCGGCGCCATCTATACCTTCCCCGCCTGCTCCAGCAGCACCGGATTCCTCTGTCGCCTTTGCGCCACCCTCTTCGTCCGCTCCGCTCCCGTCTACTGCCGCCTCGTCTACCAGCGACCCGTACCTGAGCACGTCAGGCAGTGATCCGCCGTGGCTGTTGAGATACCCGCGCAAGGCCTCAACGGCTTGCTCATGGTACTCAAAGCTCTCGTCACTGACCTCATCCGTCAGCAACAGGGCCCGGTATGCGTCGCCGGCGGCCAGGTCGGGATAGCCCAGATCGGCATAGACCACGGCGCGGCGCAGATAGAGGATGATGTCATAGGGCGACTCCTCCAGCTCATCCGTCAAATGTTGGCGACGGTCAAGCAGACCGCCGACGTGGGAGTCGATCGACGTCCTGTCGCCGGCACTGGTGTCGTCCTCCATGAAACGAAGAAGAGCAGCAAAGATATGGGATATATGCGCAAGCAACGCAACTGTTGAACCCCGTCCCCGCTTTCAGAGTGATGCGCTGTTACCTTTCCGTGAAAATGAGATCATAAAAAGGTTTTTTTATGGAACCGAGAGCTGATCGACAGGAGAAGGTAATATGTGGGAGGAGCTTAGTGGTGGTCCTTTTGGTGGTGTCTTCTGACTTTACCGTTTCTGCAACTCAAAAAAAAAAAAAAAAAAAAAAAAGCCGAGATCGAGACCCCAGAAAAAAAAAAGTTTAGCTATGGTATAAATGCAGGACACATCGTGCTTCATGCTATATCTAAGTAACCCGTTCGCTTTAACTCCCCCTTCTCCAAGAGTTTCGATTTCCTCGACTTTTCATTCCGTATTGGAATGGATTTTCTCAGCTCGTTCACGCATTTCGTTTCCCTTCATCGTATTCAGTTTTTTCTACGTCATTATAAATTCCTCTTCGTCATCCTTTGGTACCGCTCAATATTGTCTTCTCATTCTTCTGCACCCTTCTCGAAATCTGCATCCTCTCAGCTGCCCAATACTGGATTTGCGGGGTTTCTTTTTATTTCCATGCTCGTGTTCTCTATGTTTCTAAGTGTTTATTTTCTTCGTGTGCAGACACGCTGTTCTTTGACAGCAAAGCCATGGTATGCATATGCACGTCATCTGCGTCATTGTGCGTGCTGCCTTCATTATCCACCCAGTCCTCCGCTCTTCCCGGCCTGCTCTTAGACTTAGGGTTGAAAACCTGGTAGGGGGATACGAGACAAGGGAGCGGAAGATGGAGGGAGGGGATAAAGGATGGTAAAAATGAGAGTGTGTAAATTGCTTCTCCTTGGTCATCTGGCCTGGCCTACTGTCTTGTAGTGTTTACTTGACCGATATTCAGCTGTAAAACCTCAAAGGTTTTAAGGGTTTTTTGGGGACACTCCCAATGAGAGGAAATGCTTTTTCTTGTGGCTAGAGAACGATAAGAGTGAAAATTCTGACAGGTTCAACAGTGGAGATATCAAAACTAGATTATGCAAAATATTGGCATTGCAAAAAATGTCGGCTATGACTTCCATCTACGGCTGCGGAAATACATCTCTATTCCAAAGCTCATCTTGCAACCCCCAGAGTCTATGAAATTATCTTGCCATGGCTCTCTATGTTGATGGAAAAACGAATGACAAGCAAACGCCTCCTTCTACCCTTTTTTTTTTTCTTTCCATTTTTCAGTTCTTTTCATCTATAAAATAAACTGCAAATAGAGAGCGATCTCTCACTTGCTGGCCGGTCCGCGGAGGTCGCTCAGGCCGTCGACGTAGTAGGCGGGCACGGCGACCGCGTCGGGCCGCTCCCAGTCGGCTTTGGAGTTGACGCCGGTCAGCACGGCCAGGGTGCCGCCGAGGCGGCCCTCGACGCCGAACTGGATGTCCGTGTTGAGGCGGTCGCCGATCATGCAGGTGCGGGCGCGGTCGAGCTGGAACTTGCCCTCGACGGCGTCCATCATGGCCTGGCTGGGCTTGCCCAGGGCCAGCGGCGGCCCGCCGGTCATGTTGGTCAGGTTGACCACGGACACGGAGCCGGCGCCTGGGAAGAAGCTCTGGTACATGGGCAGCGTGCTGTCCAGGTTGGTGGCTAGGAAGAGTGCGCGGCCGTCGTCGCCGCCTCCTCCTGCGCCGGCCGCGGCCTTGTTGCCCTTGCGGTGGTTGCCCCGCAGGTAGGCGTGGGCGTGGGCCAGCTTGTAGTAGTTGATGTGGAAGTCGAGGCCGGCCAGGACGACGGCGACGTCCGGGTCGAGCGCCGAGCCGTCGGCGACGCCCTCAAAGTCCTCGGCGGCCATGCCCAGCCGGCGGAAGGCTGGGTCGGTGCCGCCGATGTAGGGGATGCCCTCGCTGGCCAGCTCGGCCTCGATGCCGGCCTCGCCCAGCACGTAGACCTTGTTGCGCGGCGCCTGCAGCTTCAGGATGCGGGCGATGTAGATGGCCGCCGAGTACGACGACCCAAAGATGTCGTCGACCTCGCAGGGGATGCCCTTGGCAGACAGCTTGGCGTGGTACTCCTTGCGCGACTTGGTCGAGTTGTTGGTGACGAAGACGGTGCGCTTCCCTGAGGAGAGGGATGCCGCGAGGAGGGAGGGGTGAGAGCGGCGCCTCTGTTAGCCCGAGCAAGACACAAATAGGAAGACGACTCTTAGCAGCCCACGCCGCACAGGCAGCCCGCGGCGGGCCCGGAACAAGAAGAAACGTACCTTTGCTCTGGAGGAGCTTGATCGTCTCGGGGACGCCATCGAACACATGCTCGCCGGACCATAAGACGCCTGGTAATACATTTCCCCCCCCCCGCACAGTCAGCGGCATGGAGCTCTCGAATCACAGGGGCGCAAGGACACTATGGAATGGGATGCGCACCATCGCAGTCAATTAAGAAGGTCTGCTACCTGTCAGAGTCCGTGGTATCAAAAAGAAAGCTTACACCCAAAGAGGCGCAAAGGGTTCAAGGGCAAATGCTTCTTACGTCAAACTTGTCGAGAAAGTCTGCAATGGCTGAGGCGTCCCCAGTCAGGTATTTGGCTGCGGCCATGGTGGCGTGACCAATCGTGGAGAAATAGACACAAAGGAACGAGCAAAGGATCAATAGACGCTCCAATTCACGAAGCGAGAACCAGAAGCGCGGATTCTGGCGGCAGTGACTCAGTGAATATGGCTTTTGTCGGCAAATAAGGCGCAATGTAGAGCGAAGAGGTGTGTAGCCCACGGATATAAGCATACAGATTGTCTACCATGCTACTGGAGAAAAAGTACATGCGCCTCTGGCGGCTACCTGCGAGGCCTGAGAACGCCCCCGTCTTTGTCTCAAATTTAGGCGTTTGGTGCCCCAGATGGAAATGCATGCCGCCAACTTCGTGCTTTGGAGCCTCCATGTGCCATTTTTATAGCGTCATTGAGTGTCATGGAGTGTCATTGTCTCAGGCTTGTGGTCTGCCCCGGATCCCCTCAAAAGCTACAAATGAGTCAGCACCGCGCAGGGCACACAAACTAGATGCGTGTTACGGAAGCATCCATTATGAAACGGAGAGAGAAAGAGACATCATTGCCGGTGCAAATTCGAGAACGGCTGCTTGGTCAGATCGGCACCGTCGGTTTGGGGAGAGCTAACGGCGAACCTTTTGCCTTTATCGGAGAGGGGCAAAAAAAAAAGCAGATAGAGACGAAAAAAAGAGTTAGGCACATGTTAAAGCGAGATTGAAAACGGCTAATGACGCAATGGGTTCCAGCAATAGAACGAAGCTAATGTACTTCGTGTACAAGTACTGTATGTAATCCAGAAGATTACGGGTACAAAATATGTCGCCCAGCTACAGCTACACGCAGGCCGGGAATCCTGCAGACCAGCAGCCGCAGACTTCTACTCTGCCATCCGCGTTTCCTTGCCTCCCCAAAAGTCTGATAGGAGATGGATGTTATGATCGGGACCAAGGTGATGGAAAATGGCGGTCAGAGAAGAGAGCCTGGCCATACGGCAGGGTAGAAAGGCCGGGATCTCTGTCTAACCTTGTCAGCTCTCACATTTGGAGTCTTATGACAATTACATCACCACAAGGCTTGCATAATAAAAGCAAGGAACAAAGACCAGCAGGTATTCTTGAGGTAGACAGGAAAATGCCATCTCGTCGTATCTGTCTGTCTACGGTGTGATGAAGGACGCCAAGGTTCCCGTATTTTGTCTCAACAGCCTTCCGTGTGCTGCAGCTTGCATTGTCTGAGGAAGTGGGTGCGTTCCCCATACGCAAGTACCCTGAGAAATGAGCGGACAGGTAGAGGCGGGCGGAACAACTAGAAGCAGAATAAGGGTCTTCGGTAGAGCCTTATCCAGAATACGTGAAATGCATTTTGTGCCAGCATCCGACATGTCTACCAGTACGAGTAACTAGTGCGCGCGAGAACCAAATGCGAGAGGTGCTCTCATTACCAAAGATACTTACGGCATGGTTACAAAACCGCGGCCGATTATTAGCTGTTACAAACAGCGTAGGTAAATTGACCATTTTCTGCACTTGCTTATAATATCAAGGTATGTAGCTCGGGTAGGTAGAGTTATCTCGGGGCGCTAGCCTGTATTATTATGTACATATGTATTACTCTTCTTTCACTTCACGAACTGCCATTCATGGAGGGGTTCGCAGCGCCGGATCTCTGTCGATGGCCATGGAAAAGTGCCCCGCAGCGCCTTTTTTTTTTTTTAACAGTTTTTTTTTTTGTATCATTTTCTATCCGATTCTTTTTTGCTCGTCTCCGTAGAATTAAGCCTGCAAGGAAAGAGCTAAGTTGCCCGAATAAAAAGGTCGAGCTTTCTCACTCTGAATCTCGCCTTTCACACCCCCCCGTACTTTATTTCTTTTTCTTTATGTATAAAGAAGAGAGAAGAAAAGATACAATTGCACCTTGAAAACACTCAATCGTAACAGCATATTCAGGAGATATATATCAGCACATCAATGCCATTCGGTTGTGCATTTTCGAGCGTCTTACAATAACCTATCGTACGGAAAAGCACTGCAACAGTCGCATTCGCAACAGTCGCATATTAGTTCTTTCCCCCTCCATCAAAGCTCCGGTTATTAGTCCAAGCAATCACCAACCGCCCCTCCTTCCTCAATACTACGCTTCGATCTCTTTCCCTGGCAATCAAGTCGCTCCTTCGCTCTTCTGCGCTCTTCTTCAGCTTCTTGTTTATTTATTTTCTCGATTCTTCATTCCTTATTATCTCTCCATTTACTCGTTTTCGTGTGCCAATCACAGCCTCGTCTGCATCCG
The DNA here is from genome assembly GCA_002917075.1 of Hawksworthiomyces lignivorus. Classification (NCBI taxonomy): domain Eukaryota; kingdom Fungi; phylum Ascomycota; class Sordariomycetes; order Ophiostomatales; family Ophiostomataceae; genus Hawksworthiomyces; species Hawksworthiomyces lignivorus. Next base: position 123,548 of record NTMA01000027.1, read on the forward strand.
GCTTTCCCCTTATCTTGCTGCCAGTCTCATCGGTGGCCTTGCACAGCTAGACGGCAAAAAAAATTAAGGAAAACCTGCGACGGTTCAGGATCGTCCTTGAATGCTTCTGCCAAGCCGGCGATCAACGTCCTTTCAGTGGCCTAAATCCTCTCTCACCCCTCCCCCCACCTTATTAGAGACGAAATAGCCACATAGAACCATTTGCTGCAGTCGACATCCCATCCCACTACAACAGCAAGACCGGCAAACCGACTGACAAGGAATCTTTTTTGTTCTTCATCTTTGTGCTGTCAGTAGCTTTCATTTCTGGTAATTTTTGCGTCCATCTTTCTTTTTCGCTGGTGCATATCCCGTTCTTTAGAACGAAGCTTGTGCAAGGCCCCCCCCCCCTTCGTATCTCCCCTTCTCTAACTATTCTTTTTTTGATCCTAGGTCTTTCGGATCTTCTGGCGCGATATCTCGCTGCTTTTTGACTTTCACCGAAAAGCTACCTTCAACCGAACGGAGGAGAAGAGGTGGAAAGAATATAAGCAAAGAACAATAGCTACGTAGGGAGCAACATCTCAAAATGGGCAAACAGACAAACCTCTACTCTTTCCCCGACGTTGCCTCCTTGGCACCGGCTCTCCGGTCGTATGTCGTTCAGTGCCAAAACGGCGGCCTGTCCCGCCACGGCGTCTTCAAAGTGGGCGTGTCTGGTGGCAGTCTGCCCGCCACGCTTGCCAAGGCTCTGCTGATGCCGCCAACATCCGACGACGACGTCGTTCACTTCGACAAGTGGGAGATCTTTTTTGCCGACGAGCGTGCTGTGCCCCTCGACCACCCCGACTCCAACTACGGCCTGTTAAAGTCGGAGCTTCTTGACAAGCTCCCCGCCGACGCTGGCAAGCCGACCGTGCACGCCATCGACACCTCTGTGTTGGATGACACGCAAGAGCTCGCCGACCGGTATGAGCAGGTTCTGGTGACGTCGTTTGCCAGCCGCGACAGCGTGCGCCTGCCCATCTTCGACCTGCTGCTTCTGGGCTGTGGACCCGACGGCCACACTTGCAGTCTGTTCCCCGGCCATGAGCTGCTGCGCGAGTCGAGCGCTTGGGTCGCTCCGATCGAGGACAGCCCCAAGCCGCCGCCGCGCCGGATAACGCTGACTCTTCCCGTGGTGACGCACAGCGTGCGTGTGGCGTTTGTTGCTACTGGCGGTGGCAAGAAGGGCATCATGAAGCAGATCTTTGACCAGGACAGCGGACTGCCATGTGCCCTTGTCAATGAAGGCGCCGGTGACCGGTGCAGCTGGTTCGTGGACAACCCGGCCGTGGAGGGTGTGAGCTTCCCCAAGCGAGGCTTCAACTTGTAGTGGACGGAGATAACTGGTGGAGCCATTGATGGAGGTTTCTCTGAGAGTCCACCTCGAACCAGGGCCATGCAAGATACTGAGTGGAAGAGGTGTACTTGTCGATTTTGTCTGCCGCAGTCGTTTCTTCCATTTCTCTTTCCGTTTTTTTTTTTTTTTTTTTTTTTTTTTTTTTTTCGATTCTTTTATGACATGATGGCGGCGCCAGCGTCATTCGCTTCAGAGCCATTCGCTTCATCGGCCTCTCTTCTTTACGTCTTTTTCACCTTTTCCCCTCTTACTTTCTGGTGTTGTTTTCGTCGGCTCAATCACTTGTCTGCTTCTCATCCACCGTCAAGTCCTCTCCATTGGTCTCTTCATGTCTTTAAAAACGATCTAGCCTTTCTTCTGCCCTGTTACACGTTCCTATTTTATTTTCGCTGCTCGCTTCATGTCCCGGCCTTTCCAGAAGCTAAAATTGACCTTTTATGTCTGCTCCCTCACGATATATGGGACGTGGATTTTTATTTAGACAGTTTATTATTTCGGGAAACAGAAAAAAAGAGTTACTGGTCGCAGATAGCACAGACCTCTTTAAGAACAAATAGGTTCTCTGCGCCTGCACAATTGAAATGTAATCTATAGAAGAGAAAGTAATCTCAAAGTACCATGTTCCATTGCTCTAAAGCAGGTGCGCAGTGTTTCTGTGGATACAGTCCACAAATCCATGCCATTGAAGACCGTTACACCCAAATACACTGCATGTTATATTTTTGATGCTTTGACGTTGATATTACTTTACCGGGACGGTGGTTTAATGTATTTTGCCGTTTAAGGAAAGTATGTGCAACTACGTGCATTTTATGAATAAATCCGGTACGTATATGGGGTTTAAGTCTTAATAATGCATTGTTTCTCCCTACAGCAAAGTTCTTCGTCTGTCTCGCCTGAGCAGATCCAAGCGGACGGACTCCGTTCATAACACAGAAGGGGGCATCGCCTGAAAGGGAATGTAGCTCTTGCGCAATTGGCAAGGAGTTGAGCGACAAGATGCGATGGACCCGGAATAGCAAGGGCGCCAATAGTCGCCTTTCGTTGGCGGGCATTTCAAAGCTGGCGTATCAAGAATGCTTCAGCTGTCCGACATAAGGGTGCTCCTTGAGCAGCTTTACCTTCGTCGTATAGCCAAGGTGGCCTGCCAAGTGTCCGTGCCAGACCCATTCGTCCTTATAGACCCAACAGATTGGGATAGGCAAAAGCTGCCATCGACCAAAAGGAGACCAAACATGCGCTCAGAAGAAGCGGAGCTGACTACGCACCCGGAGTACTTACCATAAAAGCATGGTTCCCTTGGTGTCATCTAATAAACTGGAATGGAAGAGTCGAGGCTTGCATGGCGCAATGCTTTGCTGTTATCCGCATGTCCACTTCCGAATGCACGTATTCGTATCTGCGAAACTCTCTCTCTGACAATGGAAATAATATGATAGAATTCGCAGCCTACAGCGTGAGGATATTATTATTTCACTCCCTACTCCGTATTTAGGTTCTGAACGGAGTCTGCAATGCAGCAAGCCATTTCTTTCTTTGGTCCGGCCTGTCCGTCATAGTGTGATAGAAAACAAGCTGAAAGCTTTTGGTTACCCCAGTGCATGCGAAACGATGCTGGATCCTAAGAATAGACCAGAGCTGAACCCTTTTTGCTATCTGCCCCATTTTAAAAATCCCATGGCCAGGCCTTCTTTCTTTGCCCGGAAACCTGCCGCCTCGTCTTTTCCCTATTTATTTTTTTTGGTTGCATTGACGGGCACGTTGCAGCGGGCACAAACGTTAGGCTCGCCCCTCTTGTACCCCGATCGACCGCGATCACCGTCCTTCTCCGACGTCATGCAGCGCAAACCGAGTAACCTCAAACACGTTTTGTGTAGTCAGGCGCAATCATGTGTTTGCGCCCGCCGCCTTCATGCTTAAGATCCCGCTATAGGGATGGGGGGGGACAGACAGGATGAAGTACGTCGTAAGCGGATTGCTTGGTTCTATAATACTGATCCTGGTGACGAGCAGAAATAAGAGCTGTGCAATCGACAATCAGCATACGAAAGATAATGAAAAACCTGGTTTACCCTCCCATGTTTTTCTCTTTGACATCGCCACCATCACAGAGATTAAACTACAGAGATCCCTGCGATAGTGGTCCATTTCATGGTTTGTGATCCTTTTGGGGGTTGCATCGTCCTGCGCCGTAAATTAATCTACGTTTCTTTTTCTTGCACACACTTTCTTTGATCCAAGTCTCATTTTCTTCACGCGACGCGTCTAGATTAGTGTTTTTTTTTTTTGCCCAGCTTGTAGGCCGCGGCACGGAAAATGCATCCCAATGCCAAGTGCAATATACAAACCGCTATATGGAGCAGAGAATGCAGAGATGCCGCGGGCGAGTACGACGTTCTCTTCCAGAGCGCCTTCGTGCGATCGTTCTACGTGTAGTTTAGTGCCGCACGCCCTATGGGATACCTTCGGCTCTCGAAACTCCACTTCCCTCTCCTCCACTTCCCTCTCCACGCCAGAGTACCTGAATCTCGCCAACCCGCGCATCCGCTGTTTTGCCATTTTTCTAGCTCCTCCGCCATACTTTCTTTTCTAGCGGAGAAGACACCTTTTTCGCAGTGCTCCCCCTGGCCTAAAATGTCCGGTCATTTTCCTTTTTCTTTTCTTTTCTTTTTTTTTTTTTTTTTCATTTTCTTCTTTCATCCTCCACTTTTCCTAACAAATCACTTATACTCATACGTGTACATACTCGTGCTCGTAGCAAAAACAGCTGTTCCTGCCGTCCGGTCTGTTAACTGCTAACAATCTCATCTTCAATCCGTTGCAAGCACGTAAGCCTAGGCTTACGCCCGCGTACGAGTACGAGTACTGCGTAATACTCCTGAGATGTCGTACTCGTACCTGCAGACCCGCGGCGAAAGAAATATTCTTCGTTATCGCTTGCATGCCAGTTCTCGAGCATCCACACCGTTTATGTTTGTTGATGGTGTCACTCGGTATTGGACGTATGTTTATTTACCACACTTTCCCGCTGTTCCGGCTGTCCTTTTCTCACTACTCATGCACCCTTGCTTCCAATGCCCTGTACGGAGTACTTTTGAGATGATAATATGATGATAGCTATGTGCGCTTGTTTCTTTCTCTTCGACTCTTCAGAAACCCGGAGATGCACTACTGCCACCCTCTGTTTTCTTTTTCCCCTCTTTCTCTTTTCTAAGCTTTTGCCAGTCGTGTTCCTGATTCCTCTCATTTTACAAGCACGATTCGGTCTCCTCTGACTGTTTTACCCAGAGGCTGTTTCAGCCACCCGCCTGGACAAGGGAGGGGGTGTGTTGGTACAACTGGGGTGTGTAAGAGCCGGGCTTAAGTAGTGGACTCTTTTATCTTCTCCTGTTTTCCTCTTTGGGCCTCTGGTGGCCTCCTGCTGCTCCGCGTCTGCCTGGCTTCGTCTTCTTGTGCCTGCAGCCCCTTGCGGGCAAGCCTGTGGGATGTGCTGGACAGGCCCAACCTACGACGTACTGCGTACCACACGACGTGCGCATCTGAAGACCGCGCCAGAAGAAGCGTATGCCAAGAGACAGGGGTATTTTTTGCCCCCCTCCAGGTCGATCCCATCTAATTTTGTTCCCACTCTTTTCCTTGTAAGTTCGAACGAATACATAATACCTCTGCCGCAGACAAGGAAAACAAATGACAGGAACCGCACAGAAATGACTCCAAATCGTAGGCTGCACTACGTAAGATGCTGTCATTCGACGACTCCATCAGTCCCAGCCATCAAGTGCGAGCGCGGCAGGCCGCGGAAGGCCACAAAATCAGATGCATATGCAAACTGTAGGTATAATAAGTAGAGAAAATAAAAGCAAGAAATAAAATAAAAAAATAAAATAAAAAAAATAAAACATAAGAGACCAATCCATACGCAGCCGCAGAGGACACCGAAGAAGGGGGGAGCGCGATTCCTCGAGCTTTTTGACCGCCGAATAAAAAATACCATTCCTCGTGCCCCGTGGCTTCCGTCCTTGCCCTTTCAAGTCTACCCCATGCTTAGGATGTGATTCTTCTACGGAAGTCTTGTGTTTCTCGCCTTCTGCTTCTCATCTTCATCTTTCCCCCTCTCGTCTTCTCTTCCTCTCCAGGCTTGTCCCTTCATTCTTCGGTTTCCATCTCTCCCTCTTTCGCTCATCTCCAATCCACCTTGTGTGCTTATATCACACTCTCCGCACGCCTTCGCCCTCTCTACTCACTCTGTGCCCCATCCACTGGCTTTGGTTGGCCGCATAATCACACTCTTTTCCCCCTGCGAGGCGGCCCGTCCGGTGGAGTGGAAGGAGAAACTTAATATTCTGCCTTCTTCTTATCCTTCTCCTCGACACTCACTTCGCTCTCTCGCTGCTCTCCTTGGGCTTCTTTGTTTTTTTTTTTTTTTTCCTCTTTCTTATCCTTCTCCTGTTCTTTGCCGCACTCTGCCGTCTCTCTTCCCGTTCTCTCGCTCTCGTTTCCCGTTCGATGCGCCGCATCGTCTGTGATTCCCTCGCTTCCTTCGTTTTATCTTTGTTTTTCCTATTAATGCATTTGTCTGCCTTTCATAATCTTGCCCGGACTCTCGTATTCGCGACCAGCCAGAGCGCTTCCTCTCCAGCGTCATAAGGAGAGAACACAGCGATCCGGCATCGAGCACCACTGTCTTTAGCACGATGGAAAGCTAAGCAGACCAGTCCTCTTTTTTGTATTCCTCGAGGCTGTTCAGCAAGACCGCTGGATTTCATATTACTCGCATTGTTGTGCTTTGCACAGCGTCCCGCTTTACGCTGACGGCCAGGCACTCTCGCTATCTCGTCGCTAAGGACATATTGCCCAAATTACTCAGATCGGAAAATCACTATCACACCCTCTCTTTTCATTTTGAGATTTATTGCTATTATTCGCTTGCTGCTTTTTGCCTGCACTCAGCTGCGGGTCTCCGGGAAACTCTTATTTTATAATTCATCTTTCCTAAAAGAAACAGAAGAAACATCCTTGTTATAATAATACCCGCGATACACCACAAGTAGCGCCAACGATCGCCTTTTTCTGAGGCAGCATCCAACTATAATAGCAGAGAGCAAACAAGGCACATCCTTGATTCAGCCTGAAAAAGAGGCAAGAAACGAAAACAAGACGAGGAGGATTTGCACTCGATTATACTCAAAGTGCTCCCACGAACAGGAAGAACGGCCGAGGAAGAAACGAAGAAAAAGTGCGAACAGACACGACAATCATAATTATAATCATTCTACCACCTTGTCTCCATATCTCTTCATATTCATCTTATCCTCACCCACTTTCTGCCCGCCATGGCAGCCGCATCTCCATCCTCGTTCTTGTCATTCTCTGGCAGGACGAGCAACAACAACAACAACAGCAGCAGCAGCGGTGGCGGCGGTGAATACAGCCGTCCCAAGACCCCAAAATCTCCTGGCCGCTCACGCTTCTCCAAAGCCTTGCCCGTGCCGCCTCCCGTGTTAGACAAACTTCTGCCTTCGTTCTCATCGTCTACGCCTCCTTCTTCCTCTTCAAAGTTTGCCCACTCGACCCCTTCTCTTCCTCCATTGCCCCCCGTGTCCTCTTCTTTCTTATCTTCTACAAATTACTCATATGTCCCTACAACCTCTCTGCCGTCTTCTCCTGGTCCTCCACAGCCGCCAACCAAGTCGCCCAACCGGGCGATGCCAGGCACGATTTTCTCTTCGACTTCGGTTCCGCCCCAAGCACCTGCCAAACAGCTGCCTCCACCGCCTCTACAGCAGCCCCAGCAGCACCAGCCGCCACGACAACAGCCATTGATGCTACATCAGTCTACTGGCTCTGTTACTACCCTCTCGTCTGTCGCCCCGAGCCATGCCATCCGCCGCCGGCCGGTTGCAAGTAGTATCTCCGTAGCTAGCTCTCGTTCCGAGCAGTCCATATTGAGCAGTACCGACCCCGTGCCAGCTGCTTCTTCATCGCCGCCTTTGCCTGTACCGCTGAAGGGGCCGACAACTTCAGCACCTCAGCTTCCAGACCTGCCCAGTTTCACTAGCTTTACCAGTCTCGGCAGCCTGCCAAGCATCCCTAGTTTGAATCAGCTTCCTGAACTTCCTCCCGTTTCGGAACTCGATACGAAGTCAGAAACACAATCACAAACAAAAACGGTGCGGGCACCGTCGCCGCCTTCTCACCAGGATTCGTCGGCTCGACCTGCATCCATCTCCAGCATCTTATCTGCGTATTCTGAAGATTCTTCGGTCCCCGCTGGCCTTTCATCATCCACGTCAGAGGGAACTGTCAGCACCAATAACTCGTCATACATGGCCGCGTCAGCCTCACCATTGCAGCTGCAGCAAGAGGAGAAGGACCGCTATTTGCTGCTCGGCGTCGGCCATTCAAGCAGCGACCGGAAAGAAGAAGAAATTCTTACGCCATTGTCGTATCTGCTGGAGAGCGAATACGGCGACGAAGAAGAGGACGAGCTAGTTAACGAAGACGCTACAAATAGCAATAGCGGTTCTGCGCAGCGATACCCCAGTTCTTTGCCTTTCGAAGCAGAAAATAAGAATCGCGATTTAAACAGTCTCAAAATAGAGAGCATCAGAGACGGACCTGGCGGCGACAATAAATCGTCCACCGCACCATCCCCGCCAAATAGAGGCGACAATACAGTACTTCCACCACGGTCCGCATCTTTGCGTCACCCACAGCTGGATGTGTTGACAAAGACTGTGGCAGGAGCAGACCCGGCACTAGCCTCAACATCAACAAACACGACGCCTATTAGTACCGTACCGCCTCTGCCGTCGTCTGCTACTTCATTCCCGCCGGAGCTCTGGAAGCGCCGATCTTCGAAGGCAGACGTCAACTTGTCCGTCTCTGAGCTCAAACTGACGCCTTCCATAGCGTCTAAGCCGGCTCGACAAGCCGCAGCAGCTACCGAGGCGGCTGAGCAAGCGCCTCCCATACCACAGCCGAAAAGCGGTTATCTGGCAAACAATCTGCCTCTGCCACCTCCTCAATCGCCCTTGCCCCCGCCGCCTTTGCGTGTCGGCCTCGACCAAAAGTCACCAAAGCCCCCATTGCTTAGTGCAGGTGCAGGTACAGTTTCTTCTTTCTCGCCGGCTGGTTCGCCTCGTGTTGGTCTGCCCGGCCGCGATATCCGTCCTCGGAACGCCAGCCCAGCTCTCACCCCCCTCAACTCGGCGGTGCCGAATGCTGCGACGACAATGGGCGAATCTCTGTCCAAGGTAGAAGCTAAAGTAGAGTCTACGGTGAGGCGCAAAGTATCATTTCCCCCGCCGCCGCCGCCAGCGAAGGAACCTGCGTCTGCCCACCCACCTCTAGCTTCCAGGCCCCAGCCGCCCCCAGCGCCTCCTCCGTTCCAGCGCCTTCCTACGCCAGACTACGATGACGATGAGCGCGAGAAGCAGCTTGCCAATGGTGTTGCTATCCCTTCAAGCGACGCAACCTCGATTGCCGCTTCCACCAATGGCACGACCGGAACCTCAAGCAGCAGTGCCACGATTGTGAACGCGCCAGCGTCGCCGGAGGCATCACCCGCCGCGTCTCCTTCCAGCATCTCGGCCTCGCCTCCACCTGCTCCATTTCCAAAGGAGAATGTCGCTCTGGCTGAGACGCCTCGCCTGACACCTCCGCCGCAGCCGTCTTCGGGCCTTGTCGGCAGGAATATTAGACCCACAGCTGCGGACAAGCCGCAGCCCACAGCACAGGAAGTCGCACCTCCACAACCTCTGGAGCCTGCGGAACCTGTACAACCGGCATCTCTGCAATCTCAAAAGTCTCAGCAGCCTCAGCAGTACCAACAACCTCAGAAACTTCAACAACCCCAGCAACCTTGGCAGCCTCAGCAGTCTCAACAGCCCCAGAAACTCCAGCCCCAGCAGTTTCAGCAATTTCAGCAACCTCAGCAGCCTCAACAGCCTCAACAGCCTCAGCAACAATTTGCTCCTCGTACGTCATCACGAAAGGCATCAATCGCAACGCCTACGGGTCCGACATGGTCCAGAGAACAATTCGTTCCGCCAAGAGATCGCTCTTTCGACGAGGCTGAGTCTTCTGTTGGCGATACAGACAGCCAAGTGACAATTATGCCAACGGTTAAACAGCCGCGTCAAGAGCAGGAACAGCCGCGGCCGACATCTAGAAAAGATGATCAAAGGTCCTCAGGCAACTCATTGAATTCGGCTGATGCTCCGCTTGCTCCTGGTATGCCGCCGCTTTTCCCCTCGGCCTACCTTTCCGAGCCCGTCACGCCCGAAACGGTCTTTGCAGCACCGCCACCGTCCAAAATCCAGCTTGACTGCATGCAGCGCCACCGTGACATGTTCCGAGACCGCAACGCCAACTATCCCTTAAGTTGCCAGACATGCCAGGTTTTTGAGCGGTCGATGCGCTGGCGATGCAAGTGGTGCTACTTGCGCATCTGCACAAACTGCCGTGATGTGCTGCAGAACCAGGCAGGGCGGGATGTCAAACGTCTGCTGGCATATCTGGAGGAGAGAGGAGGCCATGAGGAAATGAATGCGGGCAAAGACGTGGCCGCACAGGGTGCCGTCTCGGAAGGAGAGACGCGGCCGTACGTATCGTCAGTACCACCCATTGCTGAGCTTCCAGTGATTCAGGAGGCGTGATCTGGTGACGCATTTGTCTTAATTTCCGTTTCTGCGTCCGTGTCTGCACTTTCTTTCTTACTAATCTCTGCGGTGTTGTCTTTACTACTACCTTTGCTAAAACCCTTGAGGGTTTGTTGCTTGCTTCCATTCTTTGTCTTGTATTTTCTTTTGGGTTTTACTTTACCGGATTTTTTCTCAGCCTTGGTTTGGCAAGAATTGGACGGACCATAATGCATATACACGCATGCATCACGAGAGGGTATAAAGCTCACGAGTAAACATGTCTACTTCACAGAACGAAATATATATTAGAAGGCGATGGGAAAAGAGACTTCTATATTCTGAATTAAATGCATACTATCCGAGCACTCTACGTCCGCATTTTTGGGATATAATCTGAGAGAGGCTTCTCGCAATGCCGCATGATCTAGATCGCATGTTGTCGTCCGAGGAGGATGTCAAAGAGCCACGTGACGAACCAATGAAGTTAAACGAATGCAAAGGGCTTGTGTCCGAAATATTTGTACACACATATTGCATTTGCAAATTGCCTGCACACAATGAAAAAAGCGATGCATTTTATGTATGTTCCCGGACGGGAGCGGTGCGTCTGACCTGTCCGATATATTGGCAGCATGGTCAGCGCATGTGGTGGCCGTGAATCCTACCGTGCCTATGAACAAAGAGATTGGGGCGGAAGCACAGCTGGCAATGGGATTATCCACCTGTTTATTGCATATTGGTCCCCCACGGCAGAGGCTGACCAGTCCCACTTCAGCAGCTAGCCCTATGACCTTCTATTAGCCTGTAGCTGATGGGTGCCCACAGTCCCTAGCTCTTCTGGTTGGTTGGCCCCTGTTGCATGTTTAGTGGGTATTAACAGCTACGAAGCTGCTGGGACAAAACAAACACACTGCGACAAAAAACAGAGCTGCAATACCGACTACCACGTGAATTTGAACTGCCTGTGTCGCAAGCATACGCTCCCTTGACAACTGCGAACAGATTAACCCCTCTAATAATTCTACTGCGATACACCAGTTATGTTATCACGACCACAAGCATGAGTTCGCAACCGCCATCGCAGCCGACGTCCGGTCTAGGGAGAGCCAGGTCCTTGCGTAGACCCCAAGCTGGTCCGTCTCTTTCGGCTGCTGTTGGAGGAGGTGGAGGAGCAGCGAGTGGGACAATAGCGCCAGCTACGGCTAGTAATGGAACCTCGTCCTTTGCCTTTCCAGCGCGCGGCGGATCGCCGAGCCGCCTGCCTGTGAAGCCGCCAGGAGGAGCGACCGGCACGCGACCAACCGCCCCAGCGATGTCGTCATCTGCCGCCTCAGCAAATGGAGCGACAGCAGCAGCGACAGGAGGCTCGAGAACACGTGCGGCAACATCGTCGTCGGGAAGCGTCTTTAGCCGACTGCGGCGGCCGACGGCGGGCGCGGCGACTGCCTCTACCACAAGCGGCGACGCGACCACAACGAAGAAGGCATCCACAACGGTCTCGAAGCCGCCCTCTGCGTCGCGGACTAACCTGCTGACATCCGCGGCCTCTGTATCCAGAGCGGCTCCCGGTCCGATGCGACGGCCCACCTCATCTGGTGGGCTGCCGCCAACTGCTGTGACAGCTGGCCTCACAGGCCTCGGCGCTGGCCGAAGCCGCATGCCTGCGGCGCCACCAGGGAGCCCGGCGCGTGCGGGCCACGCTCGCACGCGGTCGACGACATCGGTAGTGACGAGCTCAGCCACTTCGCTCACCGCTGCCACCGTGCTGCGCCCGCCGTCAGCGTCGGCGCGCCCGTCGTCGGCGCAGTCCTCGTCGGCCGGCAGCAGCAGCACCGGCGCGGCCAGCAGCCGTCCGCCGACGCGGGGCGGCACGACCACAGCGTCCACGACTACCACTACGGCAGCCACGTCTGCCGCGGCCAAGGCGGCTCCGTCGCACCGGCGGCAGCAGTCAGCCGCCGCCGCGCGGCTCGAAGAGCGCAGGACACATCACGCCGGCGGCGGCGGCGGCAGCAGCAGCAGCAGCAGCCACAACACGACCGCTGCCACTACCGCCGCTGCCGCACGCCCCGCTTTTACGACCCTGCAGCAGCACTACTCGCCGGCGAAGAACCTGGCGCCCAAGCCGCGGATGGCGGCGATCCTGGCGGGCCCGCCGGCGTCGCCGTCCAAGGCGCCGGCCAACGTGGCGCTGGCAGCCGAGACGACGCGCCTGCAGACGGCGCTGCTGCAGCTGCACCTGCTGCACCGCGACGCGGCCGAGACCAGCGCCGCCTGGCACGCGTCGGCGCGCCGCGCGCTGGTCGAGGGCCGCCTGGCGGCGCTGGCGGCCGACCACGCGGCGCTGGCGCGGCACGTCGCGCTGCGGGCGGAGCGCGTCAATGCGGCGGCCCTGCAGCGGTGGGGAGAAGAGGCGGCGGCGGCAGCGCAGCGGGCGGGCGACGAAGACGCCCCGCGGACGCTCGAGGAGCGCATACAGGCACTCGACGGCGTGCTGTCGGGGGTGTGGGCGCTCGCTGGGGACGCCGGTGGCAGCGGCAGCGGCAACAGCAGCGGTGCTGGCGGCGGCAGCAGCGGCGACGGGTCTCTGTCGTCTTCGTCGCCCTACACCCGCCTGGTGCGCCGGTTCGAGCGCTGGGCCCAGCGCACCGCCGCCCTGGTGGAGGCGCGGCAGCGCGTCGAGAGCCTGGACGACCTGGACGATGATGAGGACGAAGACGGCGGGCTGCATCTCCTGGCCGCCGCCGAGGGGGCAGAGACCCTGCTCGACGCCGCGTGGCACGAGGAATGCGCCCGCCTGGCGCGGCGGCTCGAGGGGTGGCAGCAGCAGCTGCGGACACTGGGCGCTGCCGACGAGGCAGAAGAGCTCGACGATGCTGGCGAGGCCGGCAGCGACGACAGCGGCAGCGTCCAGCCCGCGTCCAGCCTCGGCCGCATCCTGGCCGGCTGCCGCAGCCTCGTGGACGGCATGCTGGCGGAGCTGCGCATGATGCGGCAGCTCGAGAGCGACGCCGCCGAGCAGGAGCTGGCGTGGATCCGGCGCATGAATGAGTCGGCAGGTGTGGGGATCGGCGGCGGCAGCGGCGGTGGCATGGATGACAAGTACGCGGAATACGGCAGGAGCGCAGACCGACCTGCGCGGGCAGGGGCGATCTGGCGGGTGATGTGAGGCACGTGAGACACAAATGACGACGCGATGCGCTGGGTGGTGGTTGAATAGCTGGACGTAGTTTTTTTTTCTTTTTTCTATTTTTAATTCTCGTGAAGCTTATGAGTTAGAAGCGAAACATATGATACCATAGCAAAAATTGGTTCCTTTCCTAATAAAGATTTCAAAAATACTCAGAAAAAAATTACAACTTGACTAATATCGAACGAGCTCATTATCATCAGTCGTAGATCATAGACATGTCACTTCCTACTCCATCTGAGCTTCAGGAGCCTGCATGAAAAACTTGGTCTGCAGATACTGCAAAACATTTTGAGCTAGCTTATCCTTAGCTGCTTTTTTTGTAAAGATGTTGTCCACCACGCCAACACCCTCTGGAAGTGTGATCGCGTTTGGCCTGCCCTTTGACGTGGGGAACTCGACATAGCCCTTGAACAGCGCTAAGCTCTCGTCGTTGTTCTTTGAGATCTCATACTTGGGTACGCCAAATTTGAACATCTGACAGAACAAAGCCAGTTGTTCGGCATTGGATGCTTCTTCATAGTCTCCGTCGCCATCGCGGGCAGAGCGGTTCCCTTGGTTCTGGACGGGTCTGCGGGGTGAATTGGCTGGACCAGCCGCGCCGTTTTCGCCGTTCGCATCATTTGTGCGGCTGCCGGCCGCACGCGTGGCGTGAGATAACCATGTCGCAATGGATTGGACCGACTCAGTCGGTGACGATGAGTCGTGTCCTTGCAGCGCCGGTGACCACTGTGGCTGCTGCGCATTGTGGGAGGAGGTGCTTTGTGTCTTGAGACGCTTGGGCGAATTGGGTGTTGGCGGCGTTCTCTCAGCTTCCGTTTGGACAGGAGGAGCCGGTGTCGGTTGCAGCGGCCGAGGAATGGCGCTGGCGCTGAACTTTGGAACATGGCCGATGATGCTGCGGTCACTAGCTCCAGCCGGCTGTACCCGGTCCTTCTTGCTGAACGCAACGGTGACGCCGTCTGACGGCATGAGGTGCTGGCTCATCAGCCACAGAACGGCGCAGCGTGCTGCGTGTTTCTTTGCATCCTTCTTTCTGGAGAAGACGCTGTCCTCTGGGTTATCCTCGTCGACGCTTGGAAACCACATATCTGGAGCCTCCCTTGGCAGCCTGCAGCGGAACCGCCAGCGCGTGATTTTCCCGTCGCCAGATAAGACGGGCTCTTCTTTGAAGTCGGGGACTCCGTGACTGCTCGCGTGAGCCGCGTCGTAGCCTAGGAGATGCTTAGCACTACAGGACAAGGTGGCTGAAGAAGAAGCGAAAGAATAATAGTAATGATAATAATAAAAGAGATATACTGCTTACGCATAAGCAAACTAATCCAGTCTATATTAGCTGCGTCGCCGGCAAACTTCGTCGAGAGTTGGACAGGTGATGGCACAAAAAGAGCTAGGGCCACCCGCTGCGCTTCTGTTAAGGGCGCAGGTTTACCTTCTCGCCGCTCGTATTCCTCCTGCTCTGCGATCCATGCTCTCAACGGCGCGTACGACACATACTGCGGTGCTACGACGTGGCCAGACATGGTTCACGCCAGAAGACTTGACAGTTGTGGGCGGAGAGATGAAAGAGGAGAGTGACTCTGATATAAACAAGTAGTCGTCGCTCACAAATATCCAAATTCCTGCAGCTCGCCTTGTCGGTACACCAACTCCAATACTGAGACACCAGGGATCGGTATGCCGGCCGTTCTAAAAGGAAACTTAGAGTGGGTGTAGACAAACGGAGCCCGACAAAAATCTGGCACTGCTCCACCACACAGCAGAGAAGCAGAGCAGTTCCCGTGTACAGACTCCGTGATACGTTTAAAGCAATACGGAAACAAGCTGTCTATGTGACAACCACAATAAAAAAAAGGCAGGCTGATAGTGAATGGCAGAAAGCAGTCGAGCAATATCAACTGTGCCTCAATTGTTCAAGATGGGCAAGAACAAAGCAACTGCGTGACCTATTAAACGACAGGGTCAGGAGGGGAAGGGGCCTTTCACGGTCGCAGCAGCCGCTTCTTCTTGATTCGTTTCTTTTCCTCCTTCCCCTCCATGCAGCAGGCGGTTGGGAGAGGCCGGCAAGGCTGCGTAGACTTGACAACCAACGCCGAGGCGTAACACGTGCCGGTCGTACAATACTTGCCCAAGCAAGGTGTTTTCATCCGCGCCCCAACACTTGCCAGCTTTGAATAGAAGCAGCTTCGCGCCAAATGGTAGGATCACGTGAGACTAACACGCTGGCTCTCGACGGGAGATCGTTTAATGCTTCATTGATCTCGCTCGCTTCCGTCGACGCTTTTGTTGGTTCCAACAGCGTTTAAGAATTGTGGTTCTCGACAGGCACGCAAATAGATTTTGTCTCTTCCGTCGATCTGTGCATGTCATAGACTACTCTTCCTCTTGCTTATTTGGTTTTTCGTGTTTCAGACAAGATGGTCCTTTTTTTCTTGTCGCTGTTTGATTACTTTATTTTTATGATCTGTTTGATTTGTTCGATTTGTTCGATTTGTTCGATTTTTTGAGGAGCAAAGGGTGCTCGCGGCGCTACGGCGTCCGCTTGTGATTGGCTACAACCTTGCAGTTCTACGTTTATACACGTACAAGCGAGCAGGGGCGATGGCACTCACTCAGCAGCAGAGCGATGCCCACTCGGGCTGACCCAGCAAAATGTGGAAAAGGACGACACTTGAAATCTAGCTAAGCGTAGGCACGTAAGCCTAGCTTGCGCCAAGTTGGAAATTCTAGGCGTTGCTGAAAAATACAGAATCGAGCGGTCGGTGAAGGCACTCCGCAATACGGAATGAGCTTCAGCATGCAGAAAAAAAGTCGGAGCCATGCGAGGTCGCTTTGTAAAGCAACGAAAGAGAGGGAGGGGAGTGGGAACACCTGTGTGCCTCGAGACGTCGACGCTCCAATCTTAGCAGCCCCTTTGTACACTCTGTTTTGTCTGCCGATGTGTATGGTGTTTTCATCATTTTCTCACTCTCAAATGTGTCTTACGCTCCTCGTAATTGTCAGAGAGCTTGGCGCGCGGGTTTCTGTGTTCATGTGTCTGCACACATGTACGGCGCAGTGTGCATGTTTTGCCTTTTGCCGCCAGCCAGTCAGATGTCTCTACCCGGCTTTTGTTGCTCTCCCGACTCCTTTATTCCCTCGCCCCTTTGCCTTCATGTTCCTTCCTTTATTCTCTGCGGTGTGGCATATTCTCTCTCAGCGCTAGAGGCAAACAGCCGTTTTGTCGCATACTGCAATTTTTCCACACTCTCCCCCTTCCCCCGGCTTGGATATTGCGATTCTCAGCTTAGCAGCTGCTGTTATCGCGTCTTTGTTTGTGTACCGTTTTGCCAATATTTTTTTTTTTTTTTCTATTTTCAATCTTTTGTTTTCTTTGTTGTTTGTGACACGTCTGGAGCGTTCAATGTCGACCTCCGACTTGTCAAATTGCTGTTTGCCAGATTTTGATCTGCTGGACCTCTCTGCTTGCAGCCTACTTCTCGTATATGCAACTGGTGCTAAAGAATTTTGAATTCGAGACCGTTCTTCGTCGACTGTATGGTGTGTACGTCGTACGTGCGACTGCACGTACGAGTACTATGCCTTATCCTGTGGACCTACAGAAGAGGCGGCACTGTTCTTAGCAGCGCGACAGTGTTACAGCAGCAATTGCTCCACTGGCTCCGGCGCTGCCTTCATCCCGACCAGCTAGACGGGTCTCCCAAACGAGGCTGTGCTTACAAGGTCTTGTTTGACTACCTGCCTGCCTGACCTAGACCTGTCTGGCC
This sequence comes from Hawksworthiomyces lignivorus, assembly GCA_002917075.1. Taxonomy (NCBI): domain Eukaryota; kingdom Fungi; phylum Ascomycota; class Sordariomycetes; order Ophiostomatales; family Ophiostomataceae; genus Hawksworthiomyces; species Hawksworthiomyces lignivorus. The sequence continues at coordinate 140,531 of NTMA01000027.1, forward strand.
TTACAGAGTGCTGACCTGAGCTGTGTCCCTCTGTCCTCAGTGCTGGTAACATACCTTGTTCTCCGTAGTCGTACATATGTATCCCGTAGGCTTAGTTGTCTCCATAATTAGCAGTTCCCCATAGTTGGGTAGTAGCAGTGGAGGTGTGCTTATCAACAAGGCCCCCAGGCGTCGTCCGTGAGAGATCCCTTTCATTCTCTGGGAGCGACTACTGCCTGACACCGCTGCTATTCAAGCCCCCCTCCTTCCCCTTCCCTTCCTTCTGCTCCTTCCCCTCCTTGTGCCCTCCTTGTGGTCCCCCCTTCCCTCTTTCCTTCGAAACAACAAATCTGTGGTAGAGGCTTCTAGTTCCAAGGATTTTTTCACCCCTTTCCCCTCCTTCTCCCTCCTTCCCTCTCATTTCCTCTCTTTCCTCACCTTTCTTTTCTGCACCTTCCCCCCTCCGCAAAGCGACCAAAAAAAATTCGGAACAGGAAAAGGGGAAAGAACTCGAGAGACCAAACCGAACAAGAACGCATACACGGCAACCCTTGCTCACATAAGAGTACTCAAATATACGCAGACTCGACGAAACAAAAAAAGAAAAAGGACACGAACCTTAAAATCTCAAACATTTTGCCCTCAAAAGAAAGCATTTGAAAAAAAGAAAGGATCAAAAAAAAAAAAAAAAAAAAAAAAGCGAAACCCGCATCTGAAAAGCTATTCCATCCGCGATCCGGCTGTTCCATTTGCCTATTCCACCCATATTTTTTCTGTTGTCATCATCCTCACCACCACACGCGCTTCTCCTTTACCCATCCACACGGCGAATCTTCATTTCAATTCACCCAAAAGCATCCAAACCACGACGACACGATATCAAACTGTATGTACGTTCTTTTTCTTTTCTTTCTCTCTTTCTCTCTCTTCCATTCCGCCTCTTTTCTTCATTTCATCATCGCTGTTCACATACATCATCTTGCTCTTTCGTCCGCTTTTCCTCCCACCTAGCCCACCGTTGATCCTTTTTCTGCCTGCATCTTGCGGCCTCTTGCTTCACTCTACAAAATCCTTCTGATGTCTTCCGATCTGCGCGTCTGCAATCCGCTCTCTTGGCCATTCTCTCTTTACCCATCCAGCTCAGCTATTCTTTCTTTCCTTGCGCTTCATTCGCTGCACGCTTCATGCTTCTTTCCACTGCCAACGACACACATCCAGCCAAGAGTTTTCAATGCAAGAAGTATTAACAAGTACCAGAAAGGCGATAGATAAAGACAAAAAGCACACCGAAGACGAACTCATTCCACTTTGATCCGGACGAGCAACCTCAATAGACGAGAAAAGTAGTTTCTGTCAACGTTTCCGCTTCCTCTCCGCATTCCGACGACACCAAGGTACACACCGACTTCTCCCTTCTTTCCTTCGTTGCAATCTGTTATCCTCTGCCCTTATTCCATCACCTGTTTCGTCTCTTATCTGGCATACTGTCGATTTTCGACAATATTGTAACCCATATTGTGTCTCTTCTTCAACGTTCTCTTTTCTTCATCTTGCCTATGACTTCTTAGCAAAGAGGTTTTTTTGCCCCCGTTTCCCTTCGCGCTGTTCAAATTTGCCTCCAAAGCTCTCATCGAAATTTCGTGCGGCTCACCGTACTTTTCCACTGCTGACACGACCCAAGAAAGGCATTCTCCCTCCTTGGCATTCTCCTTCGAAAAATCATAAACCAAAAGCGAATTGCAACAGACGACGAGCACATCATAGAAGCCTGCAAAAGCGACTTTCGACGACTTTTTTTCACTGAATATATTGACGACCTCCAGCTGAACTTCATCTGGCGGAGAACCCATTGACGAAACATCCGAGACCAAACAGGATCTCAACTCTTGACGACGCTCGCTGCTTCTGGCTGCGAATCCCCAGATCAACACACGACATTCTCTTTGGTAAGGGTTCTCCTTTGCTCTAGTGACATTTGACGCCTGTGATGGGACGGCTCCAAGATATACTGCAACATAATATATCTTCCTTTCGCCGTTTATTCTGCTGTCTGCTTGCATTTTCTTTCATCTCCACTAGTGTTTCGATCCTAACTCGCTTTCAATCAGGAGACAACAGTGCGCACCTCTTCTTCTATTTGGGAAAGGGTATTATTACTTTCGAAGCCCCCTTCTCTTCGATCCTCCCCTTCGACGCCCTCAAATCTTTCGAGCCCACTAAACAAGGAGAGCTCAAAGGTTTGCGGAGATCTGGACATTCCGAGGCACCGGTGCATAGTCGTAGCTTGCGCCTCTAATAACGAAAACAATACAAAAAAAAAGAGAAAACAGAAAAAGTGAATTAGCAAAAAATGGCTGATCAGCAACACGAGGTCGACCTCGACTCCATCATTGACCGCCTCCTCGAGGTCCGAGGCAGCCGCCCGGGAAAGCAAGTCCAGTTGTTGGAAGGGGAGATCCGTTTCCTCTGCACCAAGGCCCGCGAGATCTTCATCTCTCAGCCCATCCTCCTCGAACTGGAAGCACCGATCAAGGTGGGTCCTGGATTCTAATTCCATGTCTACAGACAAGATGTGTTTGTTCACCGTTTGAACTTTGTCGTCCACTCACACTTTCTTTTTTGCTTTAGATCTGCGGCGATATCCACGGCCAGTACTACGATCTTCTGCGCTTGTTCGAGTATGGCGGTTTCCCTCCTGAGGCCAACTATCTCTTCCTTGGCGACTACGTCGACCGTGGCAAGCAGTCACTCGAGACCATCTGCCTGCTACTCGCCTACAAGATCAAGTACCCGGAGAACTTTTTCATCCTCCGCGGCAACCACGAGTGCGCTTCCATCAACCGCATCTACGGCTTCTATGACGAGTGCAAGCGCCGCTACAACATCAAGCTGTGGAAGACTTTCACCGATTGCTTCAACTGCCTGCCCATTGCTGCCATTATCGACGAGAAGATCTTCACCATGCACGGTGGCTTGAGCCCGGATCTGAATTCCATGGAGCAGATCCGCCGGGTCATGCGTCCTACTGATGTAAGTCCCCTTATCTGAGCTGAATTCCCTCTATTCTGCACTTTGCTGTGCCGCTGTGTCCTGCTGGCATTGGCGTGCGTGCGCTAACCTTGTCAGATTCCGGACTGTGGTTTGTTGTGCGATCTGCTCTGGTCCGACCCGGACAAGGACATCACCGGATGGAGCGAAAACGACCGTGGTGTCTCGTTCACATTCGGACCAGATGTAGTATCGAGATTCTTGCAGAAGCACGACATGGACCTGATTTGCCGTGCTCACCAAGTCGTCGAAGATGGCTACGAATTCTTCTCCAAGCGCCAACTTGTCACGCTCTTCAGCGCCCCCAACTACTGCGGCGAGTTCGACAATGCAGGAGCTATGATGAGCGTAGACGAGAGTCTGCTCTGCTCGTTCCAGGTACGCACTTGCGCCTTTTGCCTCCTCTTCTTCTGGTGAAACTCCTTTGCTAACTCTCTTCTCCTTCCAGATTCTCAAGCCCGCTGAGAAGAAGCAAAAGTACGTTACAGGCCTCGGAAGCAGGAGATCCGTCACGCCTTCCAAAAACAACCAGAAACCTTTATGAAGTTATAATTTATACGAACCTCTTTTTCTTTTTTCTTTAGGTTCGGCCGCCGATAAATTTGCTCCATACCACGCCCTATCTCCCCTTGCCGAGGCCAATCCATGGACTTTCAATCCTTAGACCGTAGCTTCGATCTCGCCATCGACAACCCGGATCCAACTCGTCCAGTGTCCGCCTTGCCCTCCTGTGGTCTTACCTCCTCCCACCCTCTCGTGCTTGGCTACCACTCCGATCAGGCTTTGCCTACTCTCCGGCCGGTATGGTTCGTACGCTCTCGCCTTAGCGTGTCTGATCATACGATTTTGCTTGCCTAGGGTTTCTTTCTTTTCCATTGTTTTTTTATGTTTCTGTATGAGTTTGCCGGCGGGTTGGAGTGGTAGATATGGGGATATGGTGTCCTTTTTTAACATACGGTTTTTGTTTCATTGTGTGGCTTATGTACATCTGGAATGGTCTTTCAACTGTCTGTGTTTTCCAACCAGACCTGTCTGTTCATCCCGCTAATTCAGAAGGCCTTTGGGAAATGCAAATGGCCATTTCCAACATGAAGTCAGTGCCCTTGCTTTGTTCTTTGTCTCGATTTGGATGCTCCTGGCGGGCTGATTGCTGGCCACTCTCTTGCCGCATATTCCACCGACTGTTTATGACTTGGCTTTGATTTTTCCGACGATGGATTTATGGATAACTGCAACCGAGGAAGCATTGCCTCTTAAGTATCTTGATGCGTACTCTACGACAGGGCGGCCTCGTGAGGATTTATTTTAACCCTGAGTGATTTGAGCGAGTTTGTAAACTGAAGGAGGAAATAATTTGACGGTAGGTTAGAAGGAGCTCGGAGAATATTTTGTCTCGCGCCTTTTTTGGACTTCTTCCAGTTTCTGCGGCGTAGTATCCCAGGGCGTCTAGGCCAAACTGTCGTCATTAGAGAGTGAAACTTGCAGAGATTGAAAGAGGCCTATTCCATTAATTTCCTGTCTAGTGTAAGTGCAGGACCAACTGAACGCCATTTGTCTTGTGTCTATTTAAATACATTGCGCAGCAGTCACATCGTAATATCCTGACTCTTGTTACTTCGTGTATCTGTTGACTGTTATTTCATGTATGGTTGTTTACTGTCATATTTTCTTCTCTTTCAGTTTTACGAATATTTACTTTATTTATTTTTATTGGCAATCTTCGCATACAGGAACGGATGAAGTATTGTTTTGCGGATCTGGCCCGCCAGCTGTCGCAGCCGTCGTAGCGGGCACTTTCTGGCTGTGGCTGCCAGCTGTCCGGTCAACGTGACCCAGGTCTCGCCCCGGCTCCACCACGTCCCGTACGCGCCGCTTCAGTTCTTTTGTCTCAGGAAACCCGCCGTCGGTCTTGCGGTTCCAGAGGAGATGGCGCGCCGGCGCGGATGAGGCAGAGCTGCCGGCGACCTCGATCGTCACTGTGAAGATGCCGCCCGTGCCTGGTTGCAGGGCGACCTCGCCGAGGGCCGGGCCGAAGGTAGATAGGAGCTCTTGGGCGTACTACGTCTCAAGTCAGAGGCAAGGTAAGAGTACGCAGACATAGGGAGGCAGGAAAAACACCTACATAGGCGGCCCGCAGCATCCATTTGCACTACGCACGTTAGAAATATTCGTATCAGTTGCAATGCAGATATCTTCTTCTTTGATCTCCTACCTGTGTGCAGAACTGGATGGCAACGCGCGGCAGCCTGACCGGGGCAGTCACCTCGCTGCCGACGTCGGCCGGAGGCTGTCCTGCGGCAATTGTGTCTGGAGCTGTGGCGGCCATGGCGGGGTTGTGTGTTCTGAGATTTGGGGCTGTAGTGCATGCGGGAATGATGCCGGCAACGAATCGCAGAAGCAGAGATGAAAACGATTCGTTCGCTGATCTGTTTGAGCTAAACTTTCCTATCGGAGGAAAAGGACCGCCGGTATTGATGGTGATTTGCTGTAGCCGTTGGGCGGTGGCGTGAGTTGGCTAGCGGGTCTTGAACGACGGGACAATGAGGGGCTGCTGGGACCTTTTTTTTTTCTATTTTGCTCAATCGAAGCACAACGCTATAATAAGGTACGGCTTGGCGGTGCAGAAAATGGCTTTTAACGAGCTTACAAAGTAGAGAGAAAAGTACTTGCACGTTTCTCTAGGTTCGCCTTTCTTCTTGATTATTCCGGGGGGATCTTGCAGTGCATGTCTTTGCATGCGAGTTCACAGTCGTGCCAGCTGGTAACTTGTAGATAGGATTCACTTCACTTGCAAAAAAATAAAAGACTGCGAGAGCAGTAAATCGTTGAAAAAAAAAGGAAAGATTTCTTTTCTAGACCAAAGTAATGGACGCGAACTGACTACAAGAAGTTCCCTAGAGGTATATATATAGCAGGTAAGGTAGACAAGGCAGCACGAAAAGCGGAAAATAGGAGACAAGAAATTGACGTTAAAAAAGAAAATACATCAGAGAGCCGTGGGGAAGCGACAAACCCAAGAAGGAAAAATGGAAGGAAATGATTGGGGGAATACAGGACAAGAGGAAATTAAGAGACAAGAGTGGCAGCCCCTCTTGAGAGCACGCTGGAGGGAATGGCGAGAATAATACACTAGAAGCCGAGAAGGACGAGAGTTTCGAGGCCGAAGAATGAATGACGCGAGGCCTTCTCGATTCTCTCTTCGAGACCGTGAACACCGAAGGACGAAGAGAACATGGTGAGGAAAGTGGGCCAAAAATAAAGCGATACCATAAATAAAACATGAAACGTGAAGAACGCAAAGGAGCAGACAAACGTCGCCTGCTGCCATCTGCTAGGAAAAGCCCTCTCTCCCCCCAAGTCCGACGTGCTCCTGACTTCCTTATTGAAAACTGTTTAGCTGTTCGTTGTTCGCACCACTCTCTCAGATTGCTCGGGCTGGTCTGACATGGCAGTTCCATTTTGCGCCGGGTTGTGATTGTCGCTAGGATATTTATTTTGTTTAGGTTTTGTATATTGTGGATTTTTGAAATTTTATCATGTTGCCATGGGTCGTCATCATCACCGTCTCTGGGCCCATGTCCTCCGGTCTCTGCTTCGGCTTCAGCTTCGAGTAGAGAAAGTCGTAGCATTAGCAAAGATGGGGAAGGAAACTGGACTGTCGAAGGCCGCTTGTCTTTGTGCCAGGCTTCCGCTCTGCGACGTCCATATTTCGCGCTGGAAACATGATCACTCTACATCACGACGCAGCATCCGCCGCTCTGCTGTGGTGCGTACGGATCCTCGCCCTTGGGCACGACACCCCATACTGAGGGCACCATGTAGTCTCGGGTGCTGTTGCAGTAGGCAATGATGCTGAATGATGATAGTTAGAATGTGGAACAATACGGGACGAGCAAGAGAAAAGAAAGTGGAAGAGCAAGGCAAGACAAGCACAGAATGAGGGCGCGAGCGAGTCTGGAGAATGCCGACGCAATCAATCGAACAAGACAAATACAACGCACCTCTTTGCTGCTTGGCTCACGGGAATCCGCTCCCGGTCGAGATCTTCGCGAAGCCGATTGTTCAGCTCTGTTAACCGCCGCAGCTTCAGGTCGGCCATGCTCTGCTTCGTCTTGCGGATTTGTGACGGGTCGCCAACGTCGCGGGAAGTGTACTGAGGCATGTTGGCGGTTGGGGGCGTGGGAGAAGACGAGATGTGAGGGAGGAGATGGGATGAGAATAGGGTGGAAAGCGTCGACTGGAATCAAGATGATCAAAAAAGAGATCCTGATTCATAAAAAGGAGACCGATTGAAACCGATGGAGACAAGCTGCCAAAGTTGTTCTCCTTTTGCCGCCTTTTGGTTCTGTAGATTTGGGTTCAAATTGTGTCAGTCATTCCATCTAAAGCACAACCGCTGCGATTGATTGCGACCACTGCTGCTGCGCGACAAAAATTAAGAGAACATGATGGAATTGCCGTGGCTGTCTGATCGTCTTGTCGAAGAGGGCGGCGGCGGCACGCGTTGCGATAGACAAACGGTTGGATTCTTGCGAATTTGAGTCGATAATTGGAAGATTATCGTCGGCGTCTTCTCTGCCTCTTGTTGCTGTCGCCTTTGGATGGATCTTGTGTTGAAGCTGGTCCCCTCTAAAGCCTGCTGGTCGAGCTCCAGCTCCAGGGTCGCTTTTTGTGGCCTTGCTTATCCGATGACCACGTCGGTCCAATCGCGACTCGAGAGACTGGTGCGAATGGCGATGCGGGCAGTCGAGCAGATTGGTTCTTTCATCCACTTGAGGCTTCAAGTCGTATTTCTGTCGTCCTACTCACCCCCCTTTTCCCTTTTGTCGTACATGCAGCTGGCCGAAGGGCAATCTGACCACACAAAAAAAGAAGACTCTACTTACAGGAGGAACTGTGGTATGCGGGCAGAGAAGGCGAGGGATCGGGTCGGATCGGCGGACTGAAGAAAACGGTCGTCGCGATGGATTGAAGTCCTTTTGTTGCGCGGATGGGATATTTCGACAATGTCGAGAGAAGGAAAAAGGAAAAAGAAAAAAGGAAAAAAGAATGTAGGACGTATAATTAGACTGGGAAATAACGGTAGCAGAGAAAAAGCACGGGAGCGTGGGACGAAAAGGGGAAGGTCGGGAATGCAACAGAACAAAGAGAGGGAAAAAGAAGAAAAACAAGGGTGGATTGCTTCCGTAGCAAAGAGGAATTAGGGAGTACTGTAGGGAAGAGAGGAGAGGGGGTCCAAGAAGGGGGCGATTTGGGGGGGAGGGAGAAGGGAAGAGAAGCCGAAGCGAGAGAGAAACGGAGAGACACAGGGAGGAGAAAAGAGCCTTGGGGCGTTAGGAGGGGAGAGCACAGATGCTGCTTGCAGTAAGCCTACGAAGCAATGCTTGGTGTGGTAGTACGAGTAGTGCTGCTTATTGTTGTTGGTAGCAGTCGTGGTGTTTGGTGGTGATGGTAGCGATGGGAAAAGAGAATGAGGATGAGGATGGGAATGGAAATGGTGGTGCGGGTCTCTGGCAAAGTACGTTACAAGTACGGAGTACAGCCTACGGGTAGGACTTACAGCGGATGGTACGAGCCCTTTACCGTATCCAGGCCTCGCTCCCTCTTTAGCGGCCATGCTGGATCGTTTTATCCACCCTTTCTCCTTGGCCTGCAGAATCATCGTCGGGCGTACTGTCTGCAGCAAAAAGCAGTACGGAGCGTTTTAGAGGCTTATGCGCGGGAAGCATTTCGGTAGCTCTACAGTTACCTGCCTTTTCTGCAGGTCCTAAACGGGGTAAATAATGCAGTAGAAAAAAAAAACCAAGCAAGCAAGCAAGCGAGGAAAGCCTGCAGACGCATATTCGTGCAAGATCCAGATTTTAGTATTCTTTAGCTACGGAGAACGGAGAATAGTGCGCACTATAGCAAGCGGCCCTGCAAGCGAAGTGGATGCTGTCCGACGACCCGGTGATACAGCGGCTGCTTATTGGCTTAGGCAGTGGAGAGTGGTTCATACCGAAATTGGCTGCTCCCTTTTTCTGCTGCAGCTGGGTTGCGGGCAGCTGCTCCGTATTAGTAGTCGTACGTAGGGGCAGGCACGCAAGCAAGCAGATGGGGATCGAAATCATTTAGCAGTTGAATTGAGTGACATCTACGGAGCATCTTGAGGGGGCGCACCTCTATGATGCTCCATATTTTTTTCATTGTGTTCTTTTTTCTTTACGCGTTCTATGTTGCTGTGTGTGCACGCCAAATGCGTACTACAGACGGTCCACTGGGACCCCTGGGGAAATTGGCAATACGGAGGAGGAAGAAAACAGCAAGGCCAGACCCGCAATAAATGCACCCGTCCCCTTGGTTTGGGCAACGGTGCCAGGGTACCATTATGAAATCTCTTTTTTTGGTGTGTATTTTGCGCCTACATATTGAGATTATGGATGGGTTCTTCCCAGAAACGATGCATTTTGTTCGCTCGTACGAGGAGGGGACACATCTCGTTGCATTCTTCAATGGCATTCACTTTTTCTCCCAAACCATCCCACCCTCCTTCGAGACAAGACCAGAGTGGACAAGACCAAAAAATACGCGTGTGGTGTGTACTTTATACGTAGAAAAAGAATGAGCGAGAAAAAAAAGAAAAGAAAAAAAAAATCCAAGAAAAAGTGAGAGAGAAGCAGAGATCCGGCAGAGCCAGGCCGAATTCAGGCAAACCCTAAGCCAAGATTGGTCTGTGTGTCAGGTCAACCATGTACGAGTAAGGAGGACGGGCTGCACATCTGACGAGCACTGGGGACGCTCATCCTCACCACTAGGTATGTAGCAAGGGGCATTCCCTTCGTGGAGCGTATTATGTAGGCGAACTCACGTATTCTCCTCCTCCCCCTTTCTCGACGAGCTGTGTACTACGCCTTGTCTGGTCACGGCCGTGGAGCCGTGCTCCGTCGTCGTAGTCTGGTTCCCGTCAGCTCGCACGCACTTCCCGCCTCCCCTATCCCTACACATACGACAAAATATATGCGGATGCACATACGCATACAATCAAGCCGTGGGGTAGTAGGCATTGCCGTCGCGATTTGTATTTGCATTTTCTATTTTTTTTCGTCTATTTTTTTTTCCCATTTCTCTTTTGCCAGCTTTGTTAGCCGATGTCTATCGGACAGGTCTTGGCAGATCACCGGAAAACGTCTCAGTCTATGGCGATCGTTTCTGAAAGGGAAGCCCGAGACATGGCCTGTTTTTTTTTAGAGACAGAGAGACAGAGCGTGATAGGGAGCAGAGGAGAAGAAAACCGGATGAGGGAGGTGGCAGATCCGAGGAGAAAGGCGATCTGTGGAGAGAGCATAAATAAGGCAAGCGATGAGCTGCGAAAAATGAGGAGCAGGCAAATCGCTGGCTGCCAAGATGTCGTCCGAACTGGCAGGACCGCAATTGTCTATGCTTGCGAGGGACGCATGAGTGATAATAATAACACCAACAGCGATTCCGCCGCCCTGCAGCAGAAAAAGGGGGTGGTAGCATCGAGAGCGGGCGACCAGAGCAGCATCTCTCCTCCCTTGCAGCCAGGCTGTTTCGGAGCTGCCCTTCTTCCAGCTGCCTCTTTCCCACAAGTGCAATACCGCGCTCAGCTCAAACCGCCTATTTCTATCAGACGATGGTTATCGCAAGCCACCGTAAGGTGTGTGCGCGTTCGTCACCGCACACCGACCATTGCGGCACGACGCACCAATCTGGACTGAGACACTTCTCTGAGGTTGACATCAATAACATACTCTGTAGACACATTGCTTATGCTTATACTCCGTGCCGATAGGCTGCCCATTGCACCCTTCATTCCGAGCCGCAGTGCACTCCAACTGTCCCCATCTCCCCGGATTTTCAGCGATTCTGGCCGTCATTATCACCTTGCCATTTTTTTTTTCCCAAAAAAATCATCATGTATACAATGATCGCGTTCTGCTCTGCCGTTTTCTTATTGTCACTCTACAGTGTTCCGTCGTCCTCTACTCCGTATTGCAGCACAATCTGCTCGTGTCATACTTAATAACCTATATGACGTATTCGTATACTGGCTGTGAGCTTGAAACAAAACTTCAAGTTCTAAAATGTGCTGCGTAGTCGGTAATTGGCTGGCTTCGAACGGAGCATCAAGTTAGCATCGCCAACTCCGCCGGGCTTTGCCCTGTCTGGCGGGCCTCGTCCATCGTGAGACGCTGGCCAATTTGTTTCTGGTCTCCTTGTTTCGTCACTGGAACAATGCTGACTAACACTTTGAACATTTTCAGTTCACAACTGTTGAGATTTATGTCACGTGAACTTGCTAAGCCCCGCCCTCCGCACACAGACAAACTTTGTATTCGTATATTCAGGCAACAAAAAATCTTTTCCGCGAATCTCCACTCACCATCCCCTTTGAAACAAAATTCCCTGAATCTCACTTCGCGAATAGTGGCATTCTCTTCACCTGTGTGACTCCCGACATCCACCATCAAGCTTGTCTATCGGGACTCGACACAGAGAGAATCTCGCGATCCCTCTTTTCTGTTATTGCAGCAGAGGAGGTTGCCCATCATGGTGAGTCTGATGATGTCGATGATGATATGATGAACCATCGGTTTCCGGAAGAAGAGAGGCGCGATCCAATTTTTTTTCCCTCTGCCGACGTCCTGCCTCTGCCCCCTTCAATCTGTTGCTGTCCAGCTCTGCTTTGCATCAACATCCCGTGATGCCGTCCGCCTTCGTTCCTGGATATCATTCGTTTGCTTCCCGTCCCCCTTTCTCCAGTGCTCTGCTGACACGGCCCCTCCGTTAGCCTCCCCCGCCGCACCAAAAACCCGAAAATGTGCTGAAGCGGGCAAACGAGCTCATCGGCGTCAACCAGGCGCCGGCGGCTCTGACCCTGCTTCACGAGCACATCACTTCGAAGCGCTCCCGAAATGTACCCATCGCGTCTCTTGAGCCGGTCATGCTCCTGCTCGTCCACCTGTCCGTCGAGCAGAAGAAGGGCAAGCTGGCCAAGGACGCCCTCTACCAATACAAGAACATCGCCCAGAACACCAACGTCGCCACCATTGAGCTCGTCCTGAAGGACTTTTTGGAGCAGGCCGGCGAGAAGGTCAGCGCCGCCCAGAAGAAGGCCGATGAGGTCCAGTCCAGCCTCGAGGCCACCCAGGCCGCCGCCACGTCCAGCATCGAGGACCTCGAAGCCTCCGAGACGCCCGAATCCATCCTCCTGGCCACCGTCTCTGGCGAGCAGTCCCGCGACCGCACCGACCGCGCCATCGTGACGCCGTGGCTCAAGTTCCTGTGGGAAGCCTACCGCACCGTGCTGGACATCCTGCGCAACAACGCCCGCCTGGAGCTGATGTACCAGGCCACCGCCACCCAGGCCTTTGAGTTCTGCCAAAAGTACGCCCGCAAGACTGAGTTCCGCCGTCTCTGCGAGCTGCTGCGCAACCACGTCCAGACCGCCGCCAAATACTCCACCCAGATGCACGCCATCAACCTCAGCGACCCGGACACGCTGCAGCGCCACCTCGAGACCCGCTTCCAGCAGCTCAACGTCGCCGTCGAGCTCGAGCTGTGGCAGGAGGCCTTCCGGAGCGTCGAGGACATCCACACGCTGCTCAGCCTGAGCAAGCGCCCTGCTAAGAACATCATGATGGCCAACTACTTTGAGAAGCTTACCCGCATCTTCCTCGTCGGCGAGAACTACCTGTTCCACGCCGCCGCCTGGGCCCGCTACTACGGCCTCCTGCGCCAGTCCCACATCCTGGTGTCCAACGGCCAGGGCAAAAAGGCTGACAACCCGCCGGCCACCGACGCCGACCTCGAGCGGGCCGCCTCGTTCGTCCTCCTGGCGGCTCTCTCCATCCCCGTCATCAGCACGACCCGCTCCCGCGGCGCCATGGTGGACTTTGACGAGGCCCGCAAGAACAAGAACTCGCGTCTCACCCACCTGCTAAGCCTAGGTCAGGCGCCCACGCGCGCCAGCCTCTTCCGCGACGCGCTGTCCAAGTCGCTGCACCGCCGCGCCCGTCCGGAGATCCGCGACCTGTACAACATCCTCGAGGTCGACTTCCACCCGCTGTCCATCTGCAAGAAGATCTCCCCCATCCTGACCAAGATCGGCGAGGACGCTGAGATGCAAAAGTACATCCTGCCCCTGCAGCAGGTCATCCTGACCCGCCTCTTCCAGCAGCTCTCGCAGGTCTACGAGACAGTGGACCTGTCATTTGTCGAGGGCCTGGCCGAGTTTCCTGAGCCGTACCAGGTCACGCGCGCCACCATTGAGAAGTTTATCATGAACGGCAACAAGAAGGGCGACCTCGCCATCCGCATGAACCACGCGACCGGCGTGCTGAGCTTTGACACAGACATCTTCTCGTCTGCCAAGGCTACCCACGCGGGCTCGGTCGCCGGCTCGGCCGAGAACGAGGCCAAGTCCGTGCAGCGCCTGCAGAGCACGCCCTCGGAGATTGTACGTTCGCAGCTGAGCCGCCTGGCCAAGTCGCTGTACACGACGTGCTACTACATCGACTCGTCCTTCAACCAGAGCCGCATCGACGCGCGGAACGAGGCGCTGGCGCGCGCCAAGGCCGGCGCCGAGCAGGAGCACCTGGACACGCTGGCGCGCAAGGACATCATCCAGAAGCGCAAGGAGGAGGCGTCGGAGCTACAGGCGAAGCGCGAGAAGGAGAACGCCAAGATCAAGAAGATGCGCGAGCAGGCGCTGCTGGAGGCGGAGCAGCAGCGGCAGCAGCTGGAGGCCAAGGAGCGGGAGGCACGCCGCCTCGAGCGCGAGCGCGAGCTGATCCGGGAGAAGGAGGTCAAGAACATGATCGAGGACCTCAAGATCGGCATCAAGGGCCTAGGCACGGGCGACCTGTCGAGCATGAGCCCGCAGCAGCTGCGCGACGTCAAGCTGGCACAGCTGGAGCGCGAGAAGAACGACGTCAACGAGCGGCTGCGCGTCACCGGGCGGCGCATTGACCACCTGGAGCGGGCGTACCGCAAGGAGGAGGTCAAGAAGCTAGCCGAGGACTACGCGGAGCAGCAGAAGCGCGACCTGGCCACGTACGAGGAGGTCAAGGCCGAGACGCTCAAGGATTCGAAGCGCAAGCACGAGGCCAACGTGGAGCTCAAGAAGCGTCTGAGCCGGCTGGTGTCGTCGTTTGAGCAGTTCCGCGACGAGATCATCGACCGTCGGCGCGACGAGTTCGACCGCCGGCGGCGCGAGGCAGAGCGCGAGCTGGAGAAGCAGATTGCGGCGCGCAAGAAGGCGCACCGCGAGCAGAAGCTGCGCGAGAAGCGCGAGCGCGAGGAGGAGGAGCGCCAGCTGCGCGAGGCCGAGGAGCGCGCCGCCCGCGAGAAGGAGGAGCAGAAGCGCCGCGAGGAGGCCCGCCGCGAGGAGATGGCCCGCCTCAAGGCCCAGCGCGACGCCGAGCGCCAGGAGGCCCTGGAGAAGGCCGCCCTGCAGGCCCGCCGCGAGGAGGAGGCGCTGGCGCGCCGCCGCGCCGAGCGCGAGAAGCAGCAGCAGCCGTCCTCGTCGGCTGCTTCGGGCCCGCCCCTGCGCCGCGGCGAGCCCGCCGCCGCCGCCGCCGCTGCTGGTGGCGAGGCGTCGTCTGCCGAGCGCCGGCCGGCGCTCAACCTGCCCGGCGCGCGCAGCTGGCGCGAGCGGGAGGCGGCCAAGGCTACCACTGGCGGCGAAGGAGCTGCGGCTCCGGCGCCCTCTTCGCGTGCTCCCCTCCGGGAGGCCCGAGAGCCCCGGGAGCCCAGGGAACCCCGGGAGGCGCCGGCACGGACTGGTAGCGCCGCGCCAGAGCGGACCGACGCCAGCGACCGCCCGTCGGGTGCGCCCCGGCTCAACCTCACCGGCGCCAGCGGCGGCAAGCCGTCCTGGCGCGACCGCGAGGCGGCCAAGCCCGCCGCCGCTGCAGGTGGCGCAGACGCTCCCAGCAGCCGCGACGGCCCCGCCCCGCGGTCCTTCTCTGGCCGGGGCCCGCCGCTTGCTGGCCGCACGGGCTCGTCGCGGGGCGACGGTCCCTCGGCCCGCGAGAACGGCAGCAGCGCTCGCGAGAACGGCCGCGACAACTCGCCGGCGCCACCCAAGGCGACGCTCACGGCGTCGGGCGCGCCCGGCAAGTACGTCCCCAAGTTCCGCCGGGGTGCGGACTAAGCAGGAGAGAGACGAGAAGGAAAAAAGGAGGCACGGGGGGCAGAGAAGAGACAGAATGTACACAATGTCTTGCATGCAGATGGACACAGAACAGGAACGGCGGGAGCCGGGACACAGCTTTTCTATGGGAAGCCGGGAGGGACGAAGCCGGGAAAGATTGGAGGGAGGAAGGGAACAGAAGACAAAAAAAAAAAGAAGACAGAAAAAGTCACAACCTCTTGCGCCTGCAACATGCTCGCATTTCAACCATCTCTTTTTTTTTTTCCCTCTTTTGATTGTGCCTTTATGGGAGTTTGGTTTTTGTCTATTTTTTCTTTTCATTTAATTTTTTCCCATGACCTCTCTCTGTGATATTTGCCATTAGTCTGATCTTGAAAACATTTACCATTATCTTCATATGTTTAATTTGCATGCTGAGTCTGATTCCTCGTCCTAACAATTGTATACACGATTCCTAAGCACGTCTCTTGGTTTTTCTCGTTCTATCTTACTGTGCAAAAAAAGGATGAACGACTCTCGGGCCAGTAGATAGTAGGGTTTAACTGTATGGTTAAACTAACACTGACTATCTATAGTTTTTCTTTTCTTTTTTTTCTTTTTGATATTGTAAAGCTGGAGGATAAAACTTCAGATGTAATGACTTGCATTAATATTGAATGACGTTATTTAAAAGCATGTGCTGTAATTAATATCAAATATTAATGTTCTTCATCTTTCTACAGGAATCGGCTTCTTTTTCCACGATGCAATATTCATGTAGTATTCGACGATATAAACAATATAAAGACTTAATTTCTTTTCATTGTTATTGAATTTGCAAGGCTCTTTGGCATCGTACTTGAACAAGGCACCGTAACATTTACATTAACTAATGACCCTTTAACACAATTTCCGCTCGAAAGAGTTGCTATACAAGTCAATCACCCGCAAACAATCGCGAGAAACTTTGGTGATGTAAAGATGGGCCAATACTTCGTTTGCAGATGTTGAATCCTTTTGTCGCAAGCAAGTGTGTGCTCTGTGAGTTTACCTTTACCTTCGTCTCCCCATTAAGAGCTTAAAATAGTTGTTACCGTGTTAAAAAAATTTCAAAGAAAATAGGGATTACCCAGAAAACCAGCTCAAGCCCTGCGAACAGACTTGTAAACAAGGCCTGCATCGTTCTGTGCCTTCCATTAATCTTGCCTCGAGGGCCTCTGATCTACCAACACTGACCCGCTCGGCCTAATGAATCAGTTCTGTTGTTCAGCAAAGCAATGATCTTGAGCTGCAGCTTCCTTTTATATCATGGAAGGGGTCAATAAATCCTAGGCGCGATCATCGCTCAGATTTGTAAATATAATTAAATTTCTTTGCCCTTATTTTTATAATATATTCATATTGCTGTTGCAGAAATAAACTAGCCTCCTAGTTTTGAATGTTTGGCTATTAGTTTTATCAGCGCCTAGTTCGAAAACCAGATTAAGACAAGTCACGTATCTCGTCTCTTGGATACCGAGAACTCTTTGGTTCTGTCATCAACATGTTCCGCCTTCTTACCTACGCTCTCGCTGGGGCTTTGGCCCTGCTGTCTACGGCTTCTGCTGCCCAAGAGCCGGTCCCCGGTCAACTCGAGAGCAGGGGTTGTGATGACGGCTGCCGAGTAGCCTGCGGAAAAGTAGGCGCTACGACGACCAAAACAGAGTGCTATATTTCGCTGTGCACCGAGACCACGACGGACACCAAAACAAACACGATGCACGTCATCGCGCCTACGACCACCACGGCGACCCGCTGCGTAGAGAAGTGGTGCACGGTGACCGCCACGCCGGCTCCGGTGACGATGACCGAGACTGAGACGATGACGAAGACAAAAAGCAAGACGAAGACCAAAGTCCGGGAGAAGACGGCCACCGAGCATCACTGCGTGGTCGTCACGGTCAAGGAGCCGGGCACCACCGTCACCAGCACGCGCTGCAGGACCAAGACGAAGACCAAGACCAGGACCAAGACTGCCACCGAGAGCTGCACCGTCACCGCCACCAAGATGTGCACCGTTACAGTGCGGCCCCCCACAACAACGCGCTGCCAGTACCAATGCGGCAGCTGGTGCAGCGGCGAGCTTCAGGACTGGGACAGCCAGGTGGGCTGCAGCGACAGCTGCGCCGACTGTCGAGCCCAGGTGGCGGACTGCGTCGCCGCGCAGAACGGCCAGGAAGCGGCACAGGAATGCGACAAATTTGCCGCTTGGTGCGAAGGTATGTGCGGGTGCTGCGACGAGGAGGACGACAGGACCGTTGGCAAGGCCGCCTGCATGGTGAGAAATCCGCCTCAGCTGGGCACGCTGGTTGTTGCCGCTTCGATGACCGTCATCCCCTGCAGTCCGACTGGTATGACCACGATGATCACGGTCTAGGAAATGGAGAAGGAGAGGAGGCAAGTGTCAACGAGGGCATTGAATGAGTCGTATCAATGACTGCTAGGGGTCTCTGGATCCAGCAAGGCAATGAAAGGGTGAGGATAAAGCGGCACCATAACCTATTACGAAGTAGAATATGATAGAGGAAAGAAAATTAATAGGAAAATAAATACTTAGGCTTTTGTACTGGAAAACAAAAATCAAAATAAAAGGTGTCTTCCCTAAAACATCTGATAAATAAAAGTGTGACAAAAAAATAATTATGTACAACGTAGCAAAGTACAGACAAATGCGCTATGCAAACACTAGACCCAGAGAAAAAAAAACTGTACGGTCAAATTATATGGATTGGATTTCTTCTCACCTTTCCTTATTTTATTCTGTCTTTCGTTTCTTTAAGAATGCTCGAGTAGACCATAGGTGCGTCCGGTCTACGCCGGTGGTGGTGATTGTGCTGGCTGCTGAGGTAGTGGTTGTGGCACGCCAGCAACCTCGACAGGCGCGACATGCTGCGGAACTGGCGTGCTAGCAGACATCTCATACGTTTGGCTAGTGTACGGCTGGCTAGGGAGCTCTTGTGGGTAATGCGACTGCGGTATGCCGGGTGGTGCTTCCTGGTAGATGACGCCAGGCTGCGGCTGGCTCGGCAGCGCTGCGGCGTAACCGAGGGGCGCCGGCACGACCTGCGGCTGCGGGGGCTGGCCGGGCGCGATGGTATAGCCTTGCACCATGTAGGGCTGCTGCTGCTGCTGCTGCTGCTGCTGCCAGCCGAGATTGTCGCCGGCTGCGCCTGGGTAAGGCACCGCTTGGCTCTGCGCCCCGTTTGACGTGGCCGGGCTGACAGACTGTGTGGGCGGCAGGAAGCCCGAGGACGGCGTCGCGGACGACTGGCCGTCGAGCTCCGGCTTGCTGATGGCGGGCAGCGCCGCGGTGCTCAGGGGGCTGACGCTGACGGCGGCCGGTGCGGCGGCCGCGCCGCTGCCCGCAGCAGCTACGTTTCCGCCGCCAGGGGGCACAGCTGGGTCTCCGGCCGCGTTGGCATCTGTCGCCGCCCCAGCCGCCGCCGCTGCTCCTGCGACGGCGCTCCCCTTGTTCCGAGCCGTGCAGCGGTAGATCAGGAAGAGGACGGCGCAGAGGAGGATGGCGCCGCCGGCCGCGCCGACGGCAATGCCGGCGATGGCGCCCTTAGACAGCGAGTTGGACGACGAAGACGACCCGCCGCTGTTCGAGCCGCTGCTGTCGCCGGACGTCGAGCCAGAGCCTGAGCCTGAGCTCGAGCCGGAACCGGAACCGGACGTACCCGATGAACCTCTTGCCGTGGTCGTACCCGTAGAACCGCCGCCTCCAGCTGCTTTGTTAGTCGAGGTGCTCGTCGTTCCGGCGCCACCAGCAGCCACGGTGGTAGGGAATGTGGTGCGGATGTTAATCGAATTCAGGACCGAGAAGCAGGCGACTTCGAGACTGTCCCAGACTTCTGCAGAGATTCATGCAACAGTCAGTCAGACATTGCGGGTAAAATGAATGGGAAGGCAAGCAAGTAGCAAAGCCGCGACATCCCGGCCGCAGCGTAGAGAACGCACCTATAGCCGTTACAAATCCACACGCAGACTGGACACAGGGCTGCGCAGCTGATGAGATGGCGTACGCGTTGCTGGTCTGGCAGCCACACTCCAAGTCGCGCGTCGAACATGGGCTGTTGTTCTCTACTGCGCTGTCAAAGCATGACAGGGCGCACGTTGGAAAACTGAAAGTCGTAGAGGCGCGCTTGCGGAGCAGCTCTGCTGGGATCAGCGGTGCCGTTGTAACCTGGGCATAGGGCGGCGCCGTGAACGGCGCGTTGCCAGCAGCTGTGCGGAGGTGATCATCATCGGCAGCGTTGCCTGCGACGAGGGGGCCAGGGCGAAAGCGCGGATACACTGCAGACGCCGAAGCTGGTACGGTGATGAGAGCCCCGGCAAAGAAGAAGAGAGAGAGGGGCGCCATACTACGGTGGTTGGCAAAACGAAAGAAAAGAAAGTAAGCGGCAACGACAACAACAAGACAGAGTAGAAGAAGAACCGGTTCACGTCCTGATGCCTGGAAAGATGAAAAAAGAAAATTACCAGCTGTATGAAACGAAACGACGAACTCTATGGGTATGGAGGTATCAACACCAAGCTGAATGAACTAATGGAAAACGAAAAGCGCGCAACTCGCTCGTTGCCCTGCTGCCGGTTCCCTGCCAGATTCAACTATCTTTCAACCCTTCTCAAAATCGGGGGGATTTTCTCCGATGTTGCTGGGCTGGTCTACCAATTCAATACTTTGTTAGCATACGGGGTGTGGAACAAGAGAGTCCCTCCCTGTAGGGCGTGCCAAAGAAAATCCGCCTTCCTCTCCGTATTTGGTTACGAGCATGCAGCTACTTGAACTCAGGCTTTTTTTTGCTCGAGGGCATGCATGCGGTTGATCGGTATCCTGCACCGATGGCTGGGGGAAGGAGAATCGGTACAGACCCTCTGTGATTCTCATTTTGCTCTGTGCAAAAAGTTCAATTGCCATATTACAAGACGATTCTGAAGATGGGCATTCTGACCGAAACCCAAATTCGCGGCCTCTCCCATAATTAAGGTTATGTGATGTATCTACGCCACGAGCGCCTTCAGCTCATTTCGCTTCTCGTTTTCTGCTTTTCCTGCCTTGGCTTTTTGCCCTTGCAACGGCTGTGGCGCCCGCAGACGCAAGTCGGATTCAACTTGGCCTTCCTTGCATCTCCTGTCTTTTTACCATCTCGGGACTAGCCATTCCCTCCCAAGTGGATTAAAACGCCCTTCCCGCTCTAAGGGCCAGAGAAAAAAGCGACAATTGGTCACATCCGACATCTTTAGCGCGGCACTATTCCGCGCAGGTGTTGCTGGACCCTCGCTTGCCCAGCCATGGGTTCCGTTTCATTGCAGATGCTGCCTTTTGTTGCCTATTTTTTTTTTTTTTTTTTTTCCGTTACCGAAGAGCGACGGTGGGTTGGGCCTTCAGCCGCAATACAACGGTAGACTTAGTATTATTGCTGTACAAAATGTGAAAGCACACTCGAAAGCGGTGCCGAGTTATGAACACTAGGATCAAGGCTATGTGTAGGAGTTGCCTTGCGATATGTTTCTTTTTATTGCTATCTTCTCTATTTACTTCTTTCTCCCTGTCTCCCTCCTTTTTAAAGAAAAAAATATGGAAAAGACCAAAATAAAATAAAATAAAATACATAATAAATCAATAAAACATGGACTAAAAACGGGACGGTTCTGCCAAGCAAGGTGTTACGCCTCCGAGCGTATCGAATCACTGCCAATGCCGACTGTAGCTTCCTTGCTGAGGAACGTACCCCCGGCGTTTATAACCATATGTGAACACGACGTGCTTTCACCAGAGCGCAACACCTATCGTTCAATTGCAGAGATACCGCTGGCAATGCGGCTCTTCAGAATCTGCAGAGAGCTCCACGAGGTCGCCTATTTCAAAGCAATCCACAACAGGGGCTAAGTGTTTCGTTACACTTTGATGAACCTTATAATTGCCTCGTAATACTCTCCCCTCTGCTGCTTAAAAAGATCAGATTGTAGCCATGAGAATTTCACAACAAGTCGCACCATAAGGAAACCATCAGGACAGCAATAGAGTGACAAATATAGACATGAACTGCAAGGCCCTCTATTTAGAATCCACACTAGCAACGCTCGTAAATCCACGTTCATCGCTGGTTGAAGGTGAGCCGATCGGCGTGGCGTGTACAAATGTCGCCTGCTTGTTGGTGTCCGGACTCTCCTCTTCAGAGCTGTGCGCTGAAGGGTCCTCCTGTGCTACCGTCAACTGTTCTGCTTTGCGTTTCCTAAAATCAATTAGTTTTTTGAGCGCAGCTGTTGCACGGTGATCAAGGACCCTCACTCTCTGGTCTTCATGACTGTGTTGAGTATGTGCGTGACGATAATCAAACCCACTGCGCACGAAAAGCTGAAGGCATAGCCCTTTTTGAATCGCGGCGCCTCAACAGTAGGATAAACAAGAATACCCGTCCTGTAGGCAACACAAATCAGCAAGATCTCTCATACTACTAATTCCAAGACTACTCAAGAATCACCATACCAGGCCGTAGAAGACTGCGCAATGATGTTGATGAATACAAGCGTAAACGATCGGGTCTCCGGAGAGTCCCGTAGGATGTTGTTCACCCAGCCATACAGAGAACTGGACAAGGCATAAGAAAAGCTGGTTGTACAGAACGCATACCACTTTGCACCTTCAGGAACATTCCAGATAAGCTATAAGAAATCTCTGTTAGCATTCCTCTTATATTCGGAGGCACCAATGCTGAGCTCTTACAAGAATGAGGAGAGCGATGGCGTCCATCGTCGCAGCAAATGTGATCCCCCAGGCAGGCCCCCAAAGCAAATCCGAAGAGAAATTCGTAAACAGAGTGTAGAAGATCCCTAGAGCTGAAGGGAGCGTGCCGTATTGATTGACTTTGGAAGACGGGTAGCGGTTTAGAGACTTGAGCCACAAAAGAAATGCACCGGTATTGGCACTGTTGTTCCAGAACAGAACATCGACAAGAATGACGATATAGAAGTGTTTGCTGCGGAATATATTTTTCACGTGGCTCAATCGGAGCTTGCCGCGAACAGAATGCCCGCTCTTTTCGAGTCTTCGTTTTGCAAGGTCAATGTCTTTTTGACTAAGAACTAACCGATTGGGCTGTTCGATCGTTCCAGGAATGACAAAGAAACCGAGAATGCCAACTGGAAGTGTGGCTACGGCACAGATAATATACATCCATCTTACGTAGAGTATGTGGTCAGTGTGCACGCCAGCAAGGAAGACAGCTACCGATAATGCGCTGATAGGAGAAGGCGGGTCATCGCTACTCACCTCCAGCCGGCCAGTCCATTGACGCCGTCAAGACGTGTCGTGGCCGCCGCTTGGACCAAACCAGCAGTAAGCGTACCGATAGGCAGGCCAGTGTACCAAATCCCGCCACGCCGCGATATCTCAAATCGCTTATACCAAGAACCTAGACGCTGTTAGAGTTGTCTCGCCAAAAATGGACGGCCAAGTAGACAAAACAGAGACGCCATACCAAGGACATAATGCACCGCTGGGAAATATGCAGCCTCAAACCAGCCGATCAGAAAACGGTAGGCCATCAGCTCCGCATAGCCGGTTACCCGATACTGAAGAAGCGTGAAGATGCCCCAGCCGATATCCATACCAGCAATGAGCCAATGCATAGGAATGTATGTGAAGAGGAAAAGAAATGGGATCTGACCAACTACAGCCCCCACAATGTAAATGGTTTGAAGCTGAATCAGCTGGTTGCCATAGAACCCAAGGTCCTCCTTCATGCCGGCAACGTAAGCGTTGTCTGTTGCCGTGTTAGTATACAATTAGAATGAGATTGATCAGACAAGAATCATACTCAAATTATTCTGGTCGAGATTCTTCACCCAGTATGAGACAACAAGGTAGGGCACCACGAGGGTATCCAGCTTGAGTAGGAATTTGCGCTCTTCTGGCGTGTCATTGTCATCAAACCACTGAATCTTCCACCACTTTCGATCTGATAAAAGAGACATGGTGCCAGCATGTAGAAGCCCCGGCCTAAAATGCTTCGACAGACACAAGCAGCTTGGAGCGTAAATCAGTAACGAATATTTCAGCTCTACGGCCAAGCACAGATATCGGACACTCCTAGAGAGGAGCAAAGTCGCACAGGATTAGAAGCAATAAATACACATTTAATTTAGTACCCAAGGTAGGGGCTTAATTTTTTTTCTAGATTATGAAATTCAAACTCAACCCTATTATGCACAGTGGCATGTAAAACTTTCAACCCTCCTATTGCGCGATCATAGGTTCGGTGATGACATCTTGGAGGGGGCGGACGCGATATGAGTACTACTGCGTGCACAGGCAATGCTGGCTTAGAGGCGCGGGCCAGCACCGGTACAAATTACCATTCAGCGTAGGACATGTGCTTGTCGTTCACAGTTTATAGTGTCATCCAACGCGCAGTAATTGAGAACTAGCCAGACCATGCCCACCTGCATGCTGATCTGACGGCTGCCCCCACGCTGCGATCTATCGTGCTAAGTAGCATCGGCGACGTGATTAGATGACGCTCTCAAGGTGCCACAGTCAGCAGCCCGGCAATAAGCGGCCGGCAACTAAGAGTTGCCACGTTTGGAAATAATTACGGAACATATTGTGGGGAGCCGCATTCACGGATTAGGGTGCTACGTAGCGTTGTACAGAGAACTTGACATACCGATTCGTATCTCTCACATGTCGATCGAGACTGACAGATGTGCATGTTTGCATGGGGTATGCACCGTAATGTCAAACAACTAATAGTGAAGATTTCGCAGGGCTGGAGTAGGCGGGGCGAGTAAATTGATTATTCCAAGATCGTTATTAGTTACACTGGCTATCTCTCTTCATGTGGCTGCCGGGCGTTGTGCCTCCCCGCCGGGCGTACCTGGTCTCTTTCCAAGTCACTGAAGTAACTTTCTTCTGCAGTCTTCGCATCTTGAAATCTGGTCGCTGTAAACCGGTCATGAGCAAAAAAAAAAAAAAATGTCGAAGCACAAAATAAAGAAGGGCCAGGAGACACATGGTCAGGCATCTGAGGCGCTTGATCAACCACCTAATCCTCAAGG
This sequence comes from Hawksworthiomyces lignivorus, assembly GCA_002917075.1. Classification (NCBI taxonomy): domain Eukaryota; kingdom Fungi; phylum Ascomycota; class Sordariomycetes; order Ophiostomatales; family Ophiostomataceae; genus Hawksworthiomyces; species Hawksworthiomyces lignivorus. Next base: position 164,796 of record NTMA01000027.1, read on the forward strand.
AGGATGCTTGTTTATGCAGCTCCCGCAAGAGCTGCGCGACGAGATATACGGCCACGTCTTCTTCTCCACGAGACTGGCATCGGGCTACAGGCGGTACGAGCCTCTCACGAGTTATCGAGTCACATCAGATCATAATGCGCTCGCTTTGCTGCACCCTTGTCGCCAAATTCACGCCGAAATTGGCATGAGTTGGCTTCGCATGGTTCAATTCAGCTTTGAGAGTCCCGGGGCCATGCTCGATAAGCTTGCTGGTCTTCCCATCGAGACCCGTTCTTTGATTCGCCATGTACGTGTCTGTGGTGACACTGTGAACATCCCTTACCTATCCCAGGACGGCGGTTGCGACTTCCAGACCTCTGCGATCCTCAAATTCCTTCCTGGTCTCAAATTGGACAGGCTCACCGTGATGGGATGTTCGAGTTCTGTGGAGTGCTACATGACTCTCGACAATCTAATCAGGCATAGCGACGGGTGGAAGGAGCTGTATTACCTCGCGCACGACTTATCCTTTCTCACTCATAACTATGATTTGGATCTGCTGGCAAGCGAAGGGCCTCAGCCTGCTAGCTGGCAAGCTGCCCTAGAAAGCCGTGACGGCCGGGCCTCGTCCCCATCGGTGACAATCTACCACCCTGAAGATCCCGACGTCTACCACCCCGATGATTCCGGCGGCATCCGCCTTGCTATCCCTACCGACTCGAAAGGCTGGGATCCTATTGCGCAGAAGCTGGAGAGAAATAAACGCCTGATCACATACGCGGAATGGGGGAACCGGGCCTTGTACACCAAAAGCGATGTCGAGCAAGACGTGTTGGTTGTAGTAAAGAGGGGTAATAACGTAGATTGCGAGGAAAAATTAGGATCATCTTATCTTGAGCATGACCTCCGCCAGCATTTGGGAAGAAAGACTTGGATGCAGTTTAAAGCAGAGCTGCGTAAACATGATAAACAAGGTGATGAAGGCAACGGCGTTGACCTTTTTTTCGATAGCTCTTTGAAGGATAAACAGGAAGTGATAGACGCATACACTCATGTAGATGAGTACGTGTGGCCCCCTTTTCACTCTTCAACAATCCATGAATGCATACTTTGTTAAAGTGAAGCATTTCAGTTTACGGTGTAGTACTCGGAATGATCAGCGACGGCTTATCTAGTTTTGTAAGCAGTAGATATTGCTTATGTTGGATGCGGAGCTGCAAAGTCCTAGTACGGGTATTATCTGCCATCGACGATGACGATGCAATGAGCGCAATCATAATTGATTCTATCCAACCTAGTTGTGCGCGCGAAATCTAGTATGTCAAACTTCTGCAAGAGAATAAAAACTCAACGTACATGCGAACAAGACTGCGTTAGGCTCTCTTATTATAATCCACTCACTACTTTGCCTGTTACGGAAGAAGGTTCTCCGCTGTCTAAAGTGCGTCGGCAAAACAAGTTCTATCATTACTGCTGCGGGAGTATAGGATACAAAAAGCAAGAATATGTTTAAATACAAGTCGTTATTTTCTCTAATTAGATGAAAGGCGAGGTAGAATAAAGGCTCCTCTCAGGCTCACCTGAGGATATGATCACGACAGCTTCACTACGTCTCTATGGACCCTCAACTTGCGATCTACTGAATCTCCAACGGGTTTGAAGTCTAGACGCCATTAGATTCGTTGTCAAAATGATAAGACTTTTCATTGCTGGAATTTTGCTAGATTCAGCTGGAGCTCTGGTTAGCCAAGATGGCTTTACTGGGCGTCTCCCGGCGATGGGCTGGAACTCTTGGAACGAGTACCGGTGCAGTATCAACCACAGTGTCTTTGCTACTGTCGGTCAGAAACTGGTTTCTCTTGGGCTAGACAAACTCGGCTATGTCTATGTCAACATCGATGACTGTTGGAGCGACAAACAGAAGAGGCGAGATGCAAGCACCGGCGAGATACTGCCCGACAGAACCAAATTTCCCGATGGCATCAATCATACTGCAGACGTGATTCACGCACTTGGCTTAAAGATAGGACTTTATAGCGACGCTGGTTTGTGTGACCGTGTGTCTTGCAGCATTTAGTCCTTGCTTCATAGCGTTAACATGTGACGTTGTTAGGCACCGACACCTGCGGAGGATATGCTGGCTCTCTGGGATATGAGGAGACGGATGCGGCAACGTTCAGCAGGTGGGGCATCGACTGTGAGTTTGCTCTGAATAGCCTTGGCGTTGATTTAGCACTGACCACAACGCCCATCTTGCAGATCTGAAATACGATAACTGCAACGTTCCGTCCAAGTACAGGGATCCATATTCCTACTCTCCAGAAGGCATCAGCTCCAACGCGCCCTCTGAATACGACTGGGAAACATCCAACACCGCCGCGCGCTATAGAACAATGCGCGATGCGCTCGCCAAGCAGAATCGCACAATCCAATACTCGCTCTGCGCATGGGGCGACGCGCGGATCGAGCGCTGGGGCAACAATACCGGCCATAGCTGGCGCATGTGGCAAGACATAACGCCAACCTGGAGAGACAAAGGCGGATCGAGCAGGGGCCTACTGCCTATCGTGAACCAGGCATCCTTCTTCTGGAACGCGACCGGCTTCTGGGGCCATAACGACTGGGACATGCTGGAGGTCGGCAACGGCAACATGAGCATTGAGGAAAACCGAAGTCATTTTGCAATGTGGTGCGCGCTGAAGAGTCCTCTTATCATTGGCACGCCGCTCGATTCAATAAAGAAGCCGATCCTCGATATATTGTCAAACAAAGCTCTCATTGCCTTCAATCAAGACCCTGTGTATGGATTCTCAGCCATGCCTTTCAAGCAGGGGAACAACAAGAACGGCACTTCCGATTTCGACCATCCACCCGAGTACTGGACGGGCAGCTCGATCAAGGGCATCCATGTGTTTATGCTGAATACCCAAGACAAGACTGTACAGATGAAATTTGCAATGGCTGAAATTTCGAGTTTAAAGGACCGCGCTGATGCTGAGTATCTCATATACGACATGTGGACAGGCAACGCCCTCGGAAATTTTACGGGAGACGTTGCAATGGACGTAAAAATGCACGACACAGCTGCACTGACGATTACAACTGGTGAAGGTGAGTTCCTCGACTTGAATGTGGAGCGAAATACAAACTAACCATGTCGCATAAGGGAAACATCCAAATCCCAGCTGGAAACCAGTCGGATACTCCTCGCACCTAAATAGATCTAGGGAGTTTCCTAGCTCGTCCGACGCTGAATAATATTTCTTGGCTAATGTCGACTAGAATAATAGAAGAGTAGTGAAAACGATTCTAGGGCGGTGCCGCAATTTTGCAAGGTAATTGGTCATGCCACGATATTAAGTTGTAGATAGGGCCCCTGCGAAGGCGGTTAAGAATAGAGGATAGCTGTCTAGAGCTCTTCCGCCCTATCTCACCGCCTAGAGCTATGCAAAAAGGAAAGTCAGACTTCTGGCCCATTTCTCTAGATACAACTGGCATGCACCTGAACATACACATTCTGAAGAGATATATCGCCTAATCAGAGAAGAACTTATCCGTGGAGACAAGAACTAAGTCAATTGGCCGCGAATTGGCGGAGAATCGAAAAAGGTCTCTGGCCTTTGGCCGAGGCTGGCCTGGCCCCAAGGCCTGGCCATCTAAGAAGAAGCAGCTCATTTTGTAAGAGATTCTTTGCGAAAAGTATGCCTAATTTGGCCTGGTGTACTTTACACCACTAAAAATCGCTTTACGTATAATCGCCGCTAAAGTATTGTAGTTCTTTGGTAAACAGATCGCAGTTGACTTCTGTATATTTCAAATAATGTACGTTTCCCTAAGTGATGTATGCATCATTTAGATGAATATATCGGTATATCCAGTTTGGTCTTCCATTTTGATAGTTTTATAGCCAAGAAGTGATAGCCTTATAGCAACCCCTTTTACAAAACCATAACTAGCGCAGTAGTGGCCGTCTTTCTTCTTTCGGTTTGTTTGTCTTGAAAACTTTAAATTGTATGGATACTTTTACCTTTTTCTTGGTTGTTGCAAGGACGCAGACTTCGTATTTTTTCGAATAAACATGTCTGGTCTTATTGCCAAACGCTGTGTTGGCTTTTTTAGCGTCGAAAATCCTAATATTGATTGCTTGAATTCTAAGGATTTTGCGTCATGCTGTTCTTTTATTGTACATATCTATCTGATGGATCATACAGTATTTAGTCTCTCATGTCTTTATACGGGAGAGCGCACTTGTACACGTATGTACATACATTCTATTAAAAAGGGGGGTTTCCGATTGTTATGCGTGGATAAGGGACAAGGGGCTAGTAGAATTGATTACGAGGTTGACACTGAAAGAAATTAATTGGCTGAGATAATTGGTGGCGTCAATACACAATTTAACTCCCGACCTAGGGTATTCGATTTAATCAGTCAACCTTGACCATGTACGTCTTATACGTACTGAGCCGAAGCCTCCGGGGGCCAGAAACTAATAGAAATTCTAGCTATACTCCGTAGTTGATATTCAACACATATAATTACAGAAGACTAAAGGAAATAGTGGTGACCAACGTGGTGTCAGTGGTGAGCGAATGCGTGGTTGCCCCCCCATGTATTCCTTTCTTCGTCTTCTTTGAACTAGTTAGCTAGGCTGTTGTCTAGCACACGCCCACAGCGCTTTATCCTGCGTTGGAAAGGTGTGGCGGCTTGGGTTTCCTTGGCGTTTTGCTAGATCTAGAGTATTATTGAAGCTTGATTCTCGATTTGGAAAGAAAGAGATAGGTGAAAATTTAGTGGAGTTGATAAGACAACGTCGCAATGTCTTGCTACTTTGGGCGTGACCTTTTTTTTTTTTTTTTTTTTTTGTTTGCTCGGCCCCTGGTACTGTTGAGCCGCTCCTTTTATTGATTTCAGGTTGAAGGCTATTTTCGTGACGTTTATCTGGCTCATGGTGTTCTTCACCCTTTTCAGGTTGGTTTTTTTTTTTTTTTTGTCTTTCTTTCTCCGACAAAGACTACATCTCGGACCTACCCTTTGTTGTGGATAGCTTGTTGTTGTTTTTTTTTTTTTTTTTTTTTTTTTTTTTTTTTTTTTTTTTGGTTTGGGATGCCTGCGGCGAGGATTCTGATCCTTTTTGCCAGGAGAGCAGCTGCGGTATTCCAGTCTGCGCGAATCGGTTTATCGTCAACCTCCTACCAGCCGTTAGCGCAGAGCAGCGTACCGGCAGTAACTGCCTCTGCCCCTGCTCGATTCACTCAGCAGCTACGACGACATGGTCGGACCCAGCGTGGGACTGTCGCACTAGCGACTGTGCTGCTTCTTCTCTGCTGGTTATTACGCTTCTGTTTTCTCGCAGAAGATCCATTTGTGGCAGCACGGCGCGGCCTGACCAAGGAGCAGTACATTGACGCGGTGGTGCAGGAACCCTTGGAAGGCTTGCTGAATGTAGAACCTATCCAGCGAAAGTGTCAGCAAATCAAACCAAAGCCAGGACTGGTTTGGCACTGCGATTTTGTGCAAGGTGGCCTTGGCAATGTTGGTAATCAGTGGCTGAATTGTATGCTTTTTGGTATAGAGTCAGGAGGTATGTATTTACAAGAAGAGACCAAGCAAGGAAACACGTTACAGTCGATGAAAGATTGCAGAGTCATCTAATTATTCTGCGTATGAACAGCTCCAGTGATTATCTTGCCCCGCGTCGCACAACGAGACGATAAAAACTTAGTTGACATGGGTGGCCGTGGTCGAACCGGCGACCTCTCAATTCTTTACGACACAGACTTTATCAAAGAGGCGTGGAGAGAAGCGTGTCCACAGATCCGTTTGGTGACGGTAGAAGATCCAGAGGCAAAGGTCAATCCTTCGTATTTCTTGCAGCCTTTCAAAATACCCGGCCTACAGAAAGTCCGCAATATGGTCGCAGACCCAGTTGACTGGCGCGCCGGCTTTGAGAGATGGCTGGAGAAATACGTGAAGGAGTCTGCCGACATGTCAGTCGACAAGCCGGTGCGAGTCAAGTGCATGAGTTCGCTGTGGGCCTGGGATCGTGCGATTTGGCCGGTCGACTTCGCTTATTCGTTTTCGCGCTTGTTCCGCTTCCGGACCGAGTTGCGCCGCTTGGGCGCCGCTGCGCTGTGGAGTCTAGAGCAGCGGTTAGGACGTCCCGTCGTCGCTGATGCTATTCTCTTCCCGTCCGTGGCGGCCAAGTCTATGCCATCGTCTTGGACGAGCTTTTCTAAGACGACGCAAGAGCTGGAACAACCGACTAACGATTCCTTGGTCACGTCTCTTGGCCCCCACCGACTGGTCCCGGACTCCTTTTTGGGCGCGCATCTGCGCGTAGATAGCGACTCCGAAAAGGTCGGGTGGCCAGGCTATGAATTCCAGGCGCCCGAATACCTAAACGAGGCCCAGAGACGTAACCTGTCAACAGTCTACCTGGCCGCAGGCACGGCTGACAGCGCCAAGCGTTTTGTTGACGACGCCGCCATACGTGGCATATCCGTATACACAAAGGATGATCTGCTGGACGAGAACGAGTTGGCAGCAATGGGCAACCTGACATGGGACCAGAGGGCCGTGGTTGACTTCCAAGTTCTGCTGTACGCCGGCTATTTCATTGGATTTGGCCGTAGCACCTTCAGCTTGGCGGCAGCTATACGGCGAACTTCTCTGCCAGAGTTTAGCCCGGTTGTTATCAGCGCCAAACTAGAGGACAGAGATATAAAAGCGCGAGGCAAAACATTCCCGAATGTCGAGGTATATCGAGACAGTCTTAGCAGAGTTATATGCGGTATTCTCAATCACAATATAGATGTCTATTGGCCATAACCGCAAACTAATAGGGTTCAAATATTCAAACACAGGAGTTTGTTGTTCAAAGTATTTGTTTGACTTAATCATGATTTGTCGTCTTCATAAAATCTATCAGCGTTGCCAGATTTCCCAGCTATGAGGGCCGTCTGACATCTAAATACTACCAAAGGTGGATGTGTGATATAATATGTAGTTGATGGAGTGGTACTCCGCAAACTTCGATTCTCCATTTTAACTACACCAAACGTGACCATGCACGCGAAACAAGCGCCTAGATAAATTCTGTAACAATATTAAACCACCAAAGACCCAAAACACGGGCTCGTGCACGAACTGTAGCGTCCAGTGTGGATACTATAGGGTGCTGGTACTTTTCAGATGCTAAACATGATGCAATTTCCGTACTTACCGTACAAATTTAGTTGAAGAGTAGGCTAGACCTTAAGAATGCCAATGCTCCAGAGACAGGAAATAAACATTGAGTTAATAGATTAAAGAATAGCGTGGAGCTTGAAGCTACTGAAAGATCTAGTATATTTGTCTAGGTTCACCTCATGGTATTGTATCTCGTTTAATACAACCTGGAAGCGGACCTTCTACGATTTATCCAGATGCTAGCATGCGTAAGAATTCGCCAAGAGTACTTTTCTTTTCTCCCCTTTACGCCTTCGTACTTCCCGTAGGCCAATAATCTTAAAAAAACATAAATCTGACTACAAATTGGCGATAACTCCGTCAGAAGTTTGTAACAAACTCCTTCTAACCAACGTAGAACGGCGTGATTTTGAAGATGGCGTCCACGGCTCCGATGTGCAGTCGCGTGCCAACAAAACGCAAAGAGGTAGTATTAACCAGAATGTGGCTGAAAATTTACTTAGAAAACAAGTGTCGCGACTGGATTTTTTACAGTGAATATTTTCATCTCTTTGCTGTCTGCTGTTGTTCGTTCACACATTGGCAGGCAATTCTCCATCATCACTCCCCATAATTACATATCGGCCCCAAAAGCATACACAAGGGCGTAATTAGTATGATTAGCATCAATTAACAAGCAAGCATTCATGTTCAGTGGTTGTCTTGAGGAATTCTTGCGTAATGTAACCTTAACGTCTCGGCCACTCCTCCGTGCATCTCCTATATCGGAGATAGACGGATTCAAGCTACAGCAGGTATGCAACTGATTCATCTATATCTGATTTGAAAGCGCATAATTATCGGACTTTTCGCGTTGTTAGTGAGTAAAGAAACCAAAGAAAATTCATAAATCACCTCGAAAAGGTGGTCCAATACATGTTTGCACAATCATGAACCAAGATAGTGCTGTACGCTTGCCTTCAACCGGGCAGTGGGATCTCAAGTCTGCAAATGGCCAGACCTACCGGATCTTCGTCGCATGGCCCCTAGAGTGGACAGAGAAGTCGGGACATACCAACGTACCAGTTCTGTTCGTCTCATCTGTTTTGCTACCTTTCTGCTCGTGTTGCGATAATAAGCCCGTTTGGGTTAAATATGACGGGGATATTGCGTAAATATTTACTAACGTTAATGACCAAGTGCAGCTATCTTACAGATGGAAATGCTCTGTTTCTAACAGCTGCTGAAGCTATGTGGCGGCGAGCTGTAGGATCTCACTACCGAGGCGGCGTCATTGTCGCCATCGGCTACCCCCTAGAGGGCCATGTGTACAGCCCTCGCCGGAACAAGGACCTACCGCCGCCGTCAGCAGTGGCTACAGGCAGCAAAGACGCTGAGAGCGAAGGCGTATCCGACGGTGGGCCCTCCCACGACCCGGATGCCTTGCTGGCCTTCATCCAGGATATCGTGCGGCCGTTTGTAGCGACAAATATTCTAGGCGGCTCGACGCTAGGGCACCAGGCGCTCTTTGGTCACTCTTTTGGGGGCCTCTTCGCGCTCTACACGCTATACACTCAGCCAGCGCTATTCGATGCCTACGGTGCTAGCAGTCCGTCCATATGGTGGGAGGACCAGTCCATTCTGCCGTACGAACGGTCTTTTCTTGATGAGAAAGGTCAGAATCTCAATACACCGACGGGATCGGCGCGACCGGCGCTGTACCTCTCTGCAGGTAGCTGGGAAGAGGATCCACCGCGCTGGACTGGTGAGACAGATGAAGATTATTCAAAGCGGCGAGAGCAGGCGGCCTCCTGGTCCCTGGTGACAAACACGAAGGAGCTTTACGAGCGACTCCGCGATTCCGCCCGCCTCTCGAGCATCATTTTCAAAGAATACCCGGGCGAAGACCACGGGACGGTCATGGCGTGCACCCTGAGCCGATTCCTCACATCCTTTTTTGAAGACTGGCCCTTTTCAAGAAACGATTTTCAGTGAACATTGACCAAGGTGGTAGCATAGTGGAATACAGCCCACTGCATAACTATTGGAATTTGGGCTACTTTCCATTTTATTTATTCCTTTTTGGCTGTGGCAGGAACGATATATTGTATTTTTTTATTATTTCGAAGCATAAACGGAGAAGCAGAAAGAAAAAAGCTGAAAAGGGAAAAAACTATAGCTCTCGCGATAAAAGTTCACAATTACTTGTTGTCCTCACAAGACGCTGGTTAGAATCTATGCAGTACCGTATACACAGTGGAACCACACTGTATGTTTATCTGCTTGGGCGAGATGTAACCACCTGCTGCCATCAAGTTCTCCCGTCGTTAACAAAATGCAACATCTTCAACATTTTCCCCGCTCTCTCCCGACCCATGAAATGAAAGCAGTCAGGCTCGAAGCTAAAAACTTTGACAAACGATTCCGCGGTCATACAGAACCGAGCCTTGCCCAATCTATCACCCATCTTCCAGCCTTTTTCTTAATCAAAAGCAATGTCGGATTTTCCTATTCCGCCTCGTCCCCAGACGCCGCAGGTGCTGATCCACCGTCTCCCTGATAAGCCGTTGGAATCATCGGACTCCGCACGAAAACCATCCAAATACATCATTCTCATCATGGGATCGAACGAAGCAGCCGGAAAAGTCCAAATCGCTCGGTCTGTGGCAGATGCTTTCTCTTGTCCACTTTATCAAGGAGACAGCCTACACGAATCCTCGGCAAAGGCAGCTAGCGTTGGTTCACGAGCAGTTCCGACAGCAACCACCACTTCTATAGCCGATACTGCACTTGAGCGAGACGTGTCCGGTGCGCAGTCCGTCGAGGCAGCATCTGGACCGAACAAATCCCGCTATCAGCGCATGTGGCTTTCGAAGCTAACACGGACTGGATTGCTATTCCCTGAAGAGTCTCGACCAGCAACAGAAGGTTTCTCCGGCTTTGGCGGTACTTCATCTACGTCAACGAGCCGAAGAGGATCCGCGAGCTCTATCGCATCTGTATCTTCAAATCTGGGACCATCTTCGACTGTCGCGAGCAGCCGGCGCGAGTCCTCTGGCTCCTCCCATCATGCATTCTCTGCAACTAGCGCCTTTCCCCCCGATGCTGCCTCTTCTAGTCTTAGTTCAGTTTTTACAGTGTCTGAAAAAGAGCGCCTCCGACGCGCGAATCCGGCTTTGATGGTATTGACACATCCTTGCCTCGAAACATGGCACAAGGCAGTCATCCGATCAGCCGTATACGATTACAGCATCGGCGTGATCTTTGTTCCACTTTACAGCGAAGATGACGATAGTGATGTCGAAGACGATTTACCAGTTCTGCGCCCGCTAGATCCGACGACAATGACAAGCTTTCCGATGTCATTTGGTTCTCCTGCGAGGAAGGCGAGGGGTTGGGGAAATCTAGATGAGGAGATGAAGCTCCAGATTGATGTGAATGCTAATGTGGAGGATAAAACAGAGGAGATCATTCAGAGTATCAGAGATGTCATAGGTGTTAATGAGTGAGGATTTGGGGGAGAGGAGGCGCGGAAGAATGTATTGCCGCGGAAATTCTTCTGGGATAAAACGTCCCTTAACTGCCTTTGGTACAACGTCTTTATACTTTCTAAATACGGCCTAGCCACTAGCTCTCCATTTTTCTCTGCGACCAACTTTCTATTTTTCTTCCTGTTATGGCTTGCTTGAGAGACAACCTGTGGGCATATAGAGTGCGGGGAAGCGTGGAGAAGAGAAGATGGCGTGGGTGCAGAGTGGTTCGTCGGCTGTCGTCCGCGGCGTAGTCCCGTATCACCGTCTGCACGATTGGCGTGTGGAGAAACTGGTATTTCCACTCTCGTAGCCGAACGGTAGTTCCAAAGCCAGCATATTCACCTATGCCCATGTTGAGATATATTGCGCCGGGGAGCCTCGGATGTCCCACCAATAGCGAGGCTCGAGTACTTGTGTCTATAACAACAACACAAGCCTCCTATTAATGCCTCTACTTGTCACACACTGTCTTGCTCAACACCGTCCTTGCCTAGATTCTCTATTGTATGCGGCTGTGTTGTTAGCTTCACAGCCCAAATTTTATAATATTATTTAGCCATGTCGGAAGAACATGTCGACGTCCTGATCTGCGGCAGTGGTTCTGCGGGACTCTGTGCTGCCATGTGGCTCGCGCGCTGCGGTGTGCAGTACAAGATTGTTGAACGACGGCCAGGTCCACTGATTAACGGCCAAGCTGACGGGGTGCAGTGCCGGACCGTCGAGATTTTTGAGAGTTTCGGGATCTCAGAGCCGATGCTCGCAGAGGCCTACCACGTTCTCGAGCTGTCGTTTTGGTCGCCGGACGGCCAGGGAGGCATTCGTCGGACGCACTATGCGGCAGATCTCGAGCCTGGCCTCAGCCACCAGCCACATGTGATTCTGAACCAAGCCCGGGTGAACGGACTGATGATAGAGGACATCTGCCGATACGCCGACCATATCGACATTTTATACGGAGCAGAGGTACAACATGTAGGTGTAGACGCGACGACGGTCAGTGATGCAGACTCATACTGCGTGACTACGCGAGTGGCTATGGCCGATAAGTCAGAGAAGCTTTTCAAATCCAAGTACGTTTTGGTATGTATTTATATTCTAAAATGCAGCATACGTAGTAGACTGCGTTTTCAATCGGATAACTACAAGACGCTAAGTATACGCTGATATGCAGGCGTGCGACGGAGCCCACAGTGCTGTTCGCAAGTCCCTCGGCTTCCAGATGCTTGGTGACAGCAGCGATGCGGTCTGGGGCGTTATGGACATCTATCCACAGGCAAATTTTCCAGACATTCGCAAAAAGGCCGTGCTGCACGCAGAGTACGGTAGCATGATGATAATTCCGCGCGAAGGCGGCTCGCTTGTGCGATTTTACATTGAACTAAAGAGCGACACATTGGTTCCCGATGTGACACAGGAGATGCTTATAGAAAAAGCACGCAGCATCTTCCATCCTTACACTCTCTCCATTGCCGAAACAGTGTGGTGGTCAGCGTACAAAATCGGGCAGCGGCTGGCCGACTGCTTTGCGCAAGACAGCCGCGTCTTCCTCACCGGCGACGCTTGCCACACGCACTCGCCCAAGGCCGGACAGGGCATGAACGTGAGCCTGCAGGACGGCTACAATATCGGCTGGAAGCTGGCCGCCGTACTGCGCGGCCGCATGTCGCCGACAGTCTTGGACACGTATGTGTCGGAGCGGCGGCAGACGGCGCATGACCTCATCGAGTTCGACCGCGGATTCTCCAAGCTGTTCTCGTCCGACTACCGCCAGGCGAACGGCATCACCGCCGACATGTTCAAGACAAAGTTTGTGCAGGCCGGCCGCTACACCGCGGGCCAGTCGACCAAGTACGAGGCGTCAGCCCTCGTAGCGCCGACTGAAGACGCCGTGCGGCTGGCCTCCGGCGTCACTGTGGGCATGCGGTTCCCTAGCGCCCAAGTCGTGCGGCTGGGCGATGCTAGAGCGATGCAGTTGGTGCGTGCTCTTCCGGCCAGCGCACAGTGGCACATTGTCGTGTTTGCCGGCGACATCCTCCGAGAAGAGGCTGCCCGGCGGCTGGCCAAGGTCCGTCTAAAACTCAAAATCCATACTCAAGGAAAGGCAAGAAAAGAGTACTGACGCGGACAAAATAACTGAATGCCTACAGACCGCGTCGGAGCTCGCTGCTATTATCCAAGAATTCACGCCGGACGGTGCTGATGCGGATAGTATCATACAAGCCGTACTTGTCGTGGCATCCAAGCGCTTGTCTATCGAGCAAGAGCAGATTCCACCGCTATTTACTCCGATCACGGGAAAGTGGCGCATCAAATGCAAGGAGCCACTGTATTTTGCATATTGAATATTTGGTTGTGTGAATATTTTCTAACTCCAAGTCAATTTTGAAAATAGGCCTTGACAAAAGTTTCGCCGACGACGAAAGCTATGCTTCTGGACACGGACATGCGTATGAGCAGTACGGAGTCAGCCCCGAAGAAGGGTGCATGATAGTTATACGTCCAGACCATTGTGAGCGCGCATCGTAATGTCTTGCAATTTTTGCGCCAATGGATTACTAACTAGTGGATGCACAGACGTCTCGATGGTAACGACACTGGATGACTCGAAAAAAATCCAAGACTTTTTTCGAAGATGTCTTCTTCAAGTGCGGTAAAATCACGCGTTCTATTGGATAAACTTCCATGAAAATCTTGCAGCAATTGTAATGTAGAAAGAATATATTGCCTCCTCGGGTTGTATTTAACTTAGCTGTTAATATCAGCTAAGAGACTCTTTTCCCCCGGGATTACTTTGCCTTGGTCCCCTGTCGTCACAGCCATCTCTGTGGAGCAGGGGGGCGGTGTAATACCAGTCCTGGGGATTTCGACTAGGTGAGTTTTCTTTAATGTGACGGTAGCTGCGGACTCGACTGCTGCGCCTAATGTTCTTGTTTACGTAGTCAAGGCAGTGTGCCAGCTGCATTCTAATTATCTGCCTCGATTGCAGCATCAAAAAGCGTAATCGAGCCTTTCTCTGTGCATATGAACTGACCAACTTCTATCTCATTTATTATTCCGTACCTTATATCGTGAAATTCTACACCAACGTCAAAGATCTCACTAGTATTCCTAATAAGTATAGAACTTTAGAACACCTAATGTCTATTTAATTTGCAATCGCTCTCATACACATTAAGGAGTGAGAAGCAACCAAGTGAGTGCTGGACCGTCGTTTGCTCTGCTTTTATATCCGCTTAAGATTGACGCATTTAACTCTCCGTGTTCCTAGTTCGTTTGTTTTTGACGAAAACCAGCGTAAGTAGAGGAACCGCCTCGATTACGCTCTCTACGACTAAATTTGCGATGCCTGGCCTCTCGTATCCAACCTCGTCCATGTCGTCCTTGTCGCCGCCGGCACAAGATGCTCTTATCATTCGAAGCGCCGCTAGCACTACTAAATCTAGCACGGCTGACGAACGTTATACTATCGCCATTTGTATCTACTTTCTTGTTATGGGCTCCTTTGCCATTGGAATCAACCTCTTTATTCATCTACAAGACGACTTCTTTACTCGGCGCAAAAAACTGCAAAAAATCTGCTATTGTGTGGTACCAATTCTGCTCTTCATCGGCTTACCTGTGGTCGTGATGTTCTTTGTCGTTGTCGGTCTCTGGGAGGTATTAAAGATGATCTACGTGAGGCTACGGAAACTATCACCACAGCAGCTAAGAGCCGGCATACTACCATCTCAAGCCTCAAGGCTGCCACACGAGCAGCGGGAGCAGCGGCCACTCGTATCTCTTGGAACTCGCGCCGTCGCTACGGCAGCTCCTGTGTCAACGCCAGATCTGCCCTCGCCGGCAGTAAGGTCGCATATGAGCCTAGATGGCATTACGATTGTGCCTGACACGCCTGACGATGGTGACCCAGATGCGGTGCAGATAGCCGCGGCAGCGACCGTACTGCCAGCTGCAGCGCGACCACCTGCAGGCAAGCAAGATCATGAAGCATAAGCTCCTCTCTGACCTAAAAATGCCGGGCAAGATATATGCCTCGTGTTTTCTTCGCGCTACTCTGATATAAACTTTCGCCGCCGTATTAGGCTTGTTCGCGTGCTCATGGTAACAATGGAGGCTGAACTGGTCCCGATAAGGCTCCTATATTGCGACAGAAGAGTCTACGATCTACCTGTCCTGTTGGTACGATGACTTGGGAAAATGATGCCCAACCCGACAAAGGGGCATGTGACCAAATGGGATTCATCAGATTAAATGGCACATATGAACCGATTTTCATGATAGCCCCGCCGTATCGAGAGGAGTATCCAAATGGCGCGTCTCTCTGGTCCTAGACCCGATCGCTCAAGTCCACAATAAAGAGACTTAAGCATGTACCTGCAGGGAGGGCTGTTAACTGTCTTAATAACATCAGAAGGGTCTGCCACAACTGATTATCTTTTTTTTTTTTTTTTTTTTTTTTTAGCTTTATAGATACGTTCTATTTTTACGTATTAATACAAGGTGGTGTCACTTGCTGCTATTTTGGTATGCTTCCTGAAGGCAAGAGATATTAACAGAGAGAATGCTCAAGGAGAACAATGGCACAAAAGAATGTTCAAAAAACGGCCATCTGTAGATATAGGAACTCTGCTAATGTCATATACTTTGTATTCACCAGGGCGTATTATGTAATAGAGCCATCATGAGTGTCCACGAAGAGGCATTGAAGTATTGAGGGCGTCTATCTAGTGCTGTACTGCAGCCGCAGCAGAATGAGAAGTCGTAGCATTTTGAACCAAAAACACTACGCTGAAAGCCTAGTAGAGGGCACGTTAAAACGCAGATATGGGTGCTGCTTCTCCATACCAGATATCAAGGCGTGGATCAAGTTGCTAACGGCAACAAAGGCGGCGACAACTTGCTGCTGCATATGAAGGCAGGTAACGACGAGTAGATGCGGCCCACCGTGATGCTGCAGGCAGAGGATGTGGAGGACGAACCCCATAACAGCCTCAGGCCACGGCGACAGAAACACGCCAGTAAGATTCCTATAGACCCGCGGCTGGCCCACCCGTTCGCGCATGCATGTGTCTCTGCAGGGTCCAAGCCAGCTCACGAGTAAAGAAGCCAACCGCCGCCTTTCCCTCCAGCTGCGAACTACAGCCGTGGCATGCAATTCCCCGCCTATGCAGTGAACTGCATGCTAGACAGTTTTGTCAGGGCCTATGAAGGTGCGTCGCGGGCCGCTCCTGGGAAGCTTCGTATGAGATAACCATAGATCGATACGGAACTCATACGCTGCCCTGGGAGCAGGATCTTCGGCTTCGTGGAGAGCCATATGCTGGCTAAAGCAGGGCCTTAGTTTTGTTTCCGTGAACCTCAGTTGAGATTCCTTGAGAGAGACCGCCTCTCTCTCTGCACATAGCTGACAGTGGAGCCGGGAGAGATAGGCATGTTAGAGAATAGCTGCCCAACGTTGCACGTTCCACAGCACATATTCACGATTTCTAACAGGAAAGTAAGCACATGCAAAAGTACACATGTCCGGACTGCCCCGGAACTCCCTAGGCTTTGTCGTTGAATATGGGCGCAGGCTTTGTTCTCCGTAGGCAACAGAGTCTCTTGCGCAGATTCTGCTTAGCGCTGGTACCGGTGGAAGTGTGGTGGCTGGTCCCTAAAACGGCGGCTGGTAGTGAGATGCTCGTCGCCTCTGATGCCCCACTGGAAGCGAGGAAAGGTGCCCATTAAAATGCACTTCTTTAGCGGCGTGATTGGGCTGCCACTGTCTTTTACTTGATTTGTGGATGTGCTGGCCAGCCCGTGGCAATTGGCACCCCCCACTCGCCAAGAAGAGATAGCTGCTGCATGGGTGCTAACACCAACTCGTGCATCCGCATATGTACGTGTACACTTTTCACCCCAATCAGCACTGGCCAGAGAACTGAAGGACCAAAAAGAGATGCGCGACACATCAGTCCTGCAGAAAATTTCTTTATCACGTAGCGAGCAGCTGTTTGTGCATCTTGGTTTTACCCTGTCATATAGATCCAATTAGGCAGAGCATCCCACAGCTCTTAAACTTGGTTTTAGCCCCAGAAAGACTCCCAAAAGAACAAATCCTAGCCGTTCTCTCACCTTCCTATCCAAGGAGACGACCCGGGTGCCTTCTGTTTATTTTTATTCATTGTGAAGCGTCGGACGATATACTTTGACAGATCTTACGGTGGCTGGGAGAGAAGAAGCAAATTGTGCCTACAGATAGACAGTTCAGGGCTTGGAGTAGTATTGTTTACGCCAGATTCGGGTTAAAGGTAGAAAGGGCAGTGGAAAAAGTGACGTGACTGGGAGTGCAAAAATTGCATTTCTTCCGTTACCCGGAAATTTTAGTGGAGGCCATTGGGAGAGTGGAGGGTGACAAAATCTTTTGGGTGGAGAGGATCACCGTAGGCTGGTCCGTGTGTTGGCAGGGTTCATTTAACTTTTTTTTTTCTTCTGCTCTTTTTTTTTCTTTACGGTCAAGCTCCGCCGATTCTTTCCCGCCCCTTTTCGAACCTGCGGAAGCGGTGAAGAGTTGATTGTGCCGTATAACTAAGTGCTCCCGTCCGAATTTTGGCTTCTTCGATTCTCTCCTGCATTCAGGGCTCGAAAGTCGAGCTTATCAATTAGACAGAAAACCCAGAAAGGAACGAGGAGAAAGCATGGGCGGCTATCTTTCTCGCGATACCGGTGACTCGGAGGGGCTTCGGGCCAAGCTCGATGAGCTCGAGAAGCAGCTCGAGACTGCCTCCGAGGAGGCTGCCACCCAGGAGGACAAGCTGAAGACGCTGCAGGAACAGGTCGACGAAGCTGCAGCAAAGAGCGAGACTCTTTCCAATGAGAAGACAGAGCTCGAAGAGAAGCTGGAAGCTCTGCAGAAGGAGACTGAGTCGTCCAAGGATAAGCACCAAGCTGAGCTTGTGAGTTTTTTTTTTCTTCTCTCCTCTGATTATTTCCACAGCCCTTGGCTGCCATGCTCTGCCTGCCTGCCTGCCTGCCTTTATCCGTGCTGACCTAGTTTCTCCCGTTTGCCAGGATGCCGTTCGAGGCGAGCGCGATGCTCTGACGTCTACCCACGAACAGGCCGCGGCACAGCTGCAGGGCCAGATTGTGCAGCTGAAGAAGGACGCCGCTGACGCGGCCGCGAAGCACGAGGCGAGCGAGGGCGCTCTGGCCGCCCTGCGCGGGGACCACGCCAAGGCCCTCGAGGCGGCTGGCGCCGCCAGCACCGCCGCCGCGTCGCAAAAGGCCGACCTGGAGGCCCAGATCGCCGCGCTGACGAGCGAGCTGGCGGCCGCCAAGGCCAGCCTGGAGGCTGCTGCGGCCGACAAGGCACAGCTGCAGAGCGTGGCCGCCGCCAAGGACGCGCAGCTGACGGAGGCGCAGGCCAGCATCGCCGAGATCAAGGCCAGTAACGAGGCCCTCACCAGCCAGCTCGCCGCGGAGCAGGCCGCCACCGCCGCTGCCGCCGCCTCTGCCGCCGCCGCGACCAAGGAGCTCGAGGCCAAGCTGAGCGCCGCCGAGAGCGCCGCCACGAGCTCTGCCACCGCTGTCCAGGCCGAGCTGGCCACCGCCAAGACCGACCTCACCGGCGCCCAGGCTGCCCTCGACGCCGAGAAGACGGCTCACACCGAGAGCAAGACTGCCCTCGAGGCTGAGAAGACCGCTCACGCTGAGACCAAGTCGACCCTTGACGCCGAGAAGGCCGCTCACGATGAGAGCAAGTCCGCTCTGGACGCCGAGAAGGCTGCCCACGCCGAGAGCAAGTCTACCCTCGATGCTGAGAAGACTGCCCACGCAGAGACCAAGTCCACCCTTGACGCCGAGAAGGCCGCACATGCCGAGAGCAAGACGGCCCTCGAGACCGAGAAGGCTTCCAGCGCGGAGAGCAAGGCTGCTCTGGATGCCGAGAAGGCTGCCCATGCTGAGACCACGTCGACCCTCGATGCCGAGAAGGCCGCTCACGCTGAGAGCAAGACTGCTCTCGAAACCGAGAAGGCTACCAGCGCGGAGAGCAAGGCTGCTCTGGATGCCGAGAAGGCTGCTCACGCTGAGACCAAGTCGACTCTCGACGCGGAGAAGGCTGCCCATGCTGAGAGCAAGACTGCTCTTGACGCGGAGAAGACTGCCCACACGGAGAGCAAGGCCGCTCTCGACGCCGAGAAGACGGCCCACGCCGCCACCAAGGCTAGTCTCGAGACCGAGACCGGCGCCCACGCCGAGACCAAGAAGCTGCACGACGCTGAGGCCGCCGCCCACACGGCCACCAAGGCCGACGTCGAGGCCCGCGACGCCAAGGTCGCCGAGCTCACCACCCAGCTGACGACCGCCCAGACCAAGGAGGGCGAGCTGACCGCCCAGGTCACCGCACTGACCGAGGCTGCGGCCAAGGCCAAGGCTGACGCTGAAGCTGCCGCCGCCGCCACTGCCGCCGCCCCGGCTGCAGAAGCCGCACCCGCGGAGGCCTAAACGAACGACGCTAAAGATTGATGGAACCTAGGCCGGCGTTGCCTAGGCCAGGCACGACAGAGAGGGCAGCCGTGTGCCTGCGGCGGAGCAGGGCACACCAAGTATATATATAGCTTTCATTGGCGTGGTTTTTTTTGCGAGCGTGCTTGCCACTAAATACCCTTCGAGACGGTAGTATATTGTGAAACAAGATGACCTTCCTTTTCTTCACAGCGCGCTTAATACATTCACAAATCCCTTACGACCTGGTGTGTTCACGTGTGTCCGTTATGTGTCTACAACATTCCAAACTATTATTCATTGCACTTCGATTTCCACTTCTGGAACTTGCTGGGTGTTTGCTTTTTCTTCTTTCTTGGCTTCTTTTACTAGGCATATCTAGGTGTGTGTGTGTGTATGTAATGTTTCTGTTTCATGTTGTGCATGTAAAATTGAAGACTTTACGGACTTGTCATTCAATCTGCCTCCAAATTGACGCTGCCTATTATCTTTGACTACGTCCAGCATCTACTTGTGACACCAGCTTGTCATACTCGCCTGTGTTCTTCAACATGTCCGAAAATGGGCCTCGTTGAGCTATCAATTCTTTCGGAGCTCCAATTCTGTAAATGAGAAAAAAAAAATTAGTGATTGGTTGACAAAGCAGTGAAGTAAGAGCAACGTACTCAAGAATCCGCCCCTGGCCCATGACGATCACCCTGTCGTAGTCTACGATTGTCTGGAGGCGGTGAGCAATCGTGATAACGGTGGAGCCAGCAAATTCAGACCGTATCAGCTTCTGCATGCGTGCATCGGTGTGCCGGTCTACCAAGCCGGTCGCCTCGTCCATGATGACGACCTTGGAACGACGCGCGATGGCGCGCGCCAGTCCCAAGATCTGCCGCTGCCCGCTACTGAAATTCTTGCCACTTGAGGCCACTGGGGTGTGCAGATCTAGCCCAAAGCTGCTGGCATTGCCCTGACCGCCGGTTGCGCCTCTGTTGGCGCCAGCCCCGGGCTGAAGTTGGCTACACGCAGCAAGGATTGACTGCAGCTCAGTGTCTCCCACTTCGCCGGACGGATCGAGGTTGGACCGCACGTCGCCCGCGAACAGCACCGTCTCTTGTGGAATGAGACTGATGCTGCTGCGCAGCCGCGCCAGCGGCACTGCGCGAACATCGATGCCGTCGACGAGGACCTGCCCGTCCCCTGCCGCCACCTGGGTCGCACGCAGCAGCGTCAGCGCCAGCGTGCTCTTGCCGCTACCCGTGCGGCCGACTATGGCTACCCGCTCGCCGGGCTGGACGGCGAAGCTAACGTTAGCGAGCACGGCGGGGCCGTCGGCGGCGTAGCGGGCGGTCACGCCGCGGAACTCGATCCTGCCGGCCGTGGGCCAGGATGCCGGGACTGCCGCAGGGGTCGACGTTGCTGCTGCTGCTGCTGCTGCTGCTGATGCTACAGAATGTTGCTCGTCCTGTTTCTCTATCGCCTCTTCCGGTGCCACCTGCGCGTACGCAGCAATGCGCTGGAACGAGC
Source organism: Hawksworthiomyces lignivorus (assembly GCA_002917075.1). Lineage (NCBI taxonomy): Eukaryota > Fungi > Ascomycota > Sordariomycetes > Ophiostomatales > Ophiostomataceae > Hawksworthiomyces > Hawksworthiomyces lignivorus. The sequence goes on from NTMA01000027.1 coordinate 185,477, forward strand.
TCAGCTCCACCTCGAGCTCGTTCATATTGCGCACCAGCGTCAGGATAGTCTGGCTCAGGCCGACGGCATTGGTGAGCGAGAACCCGACTAGACCCGCTGCCACACCGCCGCCGCCGCCGCCGCCACTACTGCTGGCCCTCTTGGCGTAGGCGATGCAGCCGGCTGCCGCCGCGATGGTGGCGGCGCAGAGGTCGGATCGCACCGATACCCAGCGATTGCAGTTGTACTGGGCCTCGCAGGCGCGCATGTAGGCGGCGAGCCTGTCGGCCAGGCGGCGCTGGAACACATCATCCATGCCGTGGCGACCACGCACGACGGCCAGTCCTGCGCTGGTGTCGCCAAAGTGCGACAAAACGGGCGAGAACGTCGCCGCGCACAGCCGCTTGACCGAGATCTCCGCCCGCGAGTACATCTCGCCCGTAGCGAAGCCCAGCATGCAGAATACGCCCGCTGGCAGTGCGAAGATGGGCAATATCGACGCGATGCCGGCCAGACGCAGCGCAAAACGAAGCGCGTTGTCCACAGTCATGCGCAGCCAGTCCACCAGGACCGCGTCCATAGACTGCATGTCCACTCCAAAGCGGTTGACGATGCTGCCTACCGGCGTGTGGTCGAACCACGCCACCGGCGCCCGCAAAACGGCCGCGACCAGCCGCTCGTGCATCGTCCGCGCCGCGTACCAGCCTCCTCGCTGGTAGTTGAAGGTATTAAGAACCTGGAGCAACACAAAGGCTGCGACGGCGCCGACGTAGACAAGGAGGTAAAAAAGGGCGCTGGAAGGGACTGAGCCACCTTCAGCCATTGATCCCGTCCAGATAGAAAGCCAGAACGAAATGGAGAAATAGGCTAGCTGGACCAGGAGTGCGCTGAGAACAGTTAGAGCTGCAGCGGGATACCCACCAAAGAGCAGCATATATTGAAACACTATTGATCGAAATTTGTTAGAGTTATATCACTAGAATATTAACTAGTTCAAATATTTCACTTCTGAATGTAGACATACCTAATGTACGAGGGACTCGTCCCGAGGCCCGTTGCTCTTTGTGTTCAAACTCTGTTGCATTAACGAAAGATAGACGAATTTGATCCACAGGAGCTAGTTCCAGCACGTCTTCTTGAGACCGGGCTGTCGACGTGGAATTCGAGCGACTGCTGTCTGCAAACATCTTGTGGTCATCCATCTGTAGAGACAGGCCATCGAACTTGGTATTGTAGATAGAAGTAATTGCGCTTCCGTGGCTCATTGTGACCACCATGCTCGCATCACTCACCGCTGAGGCGAAGTGTGTTATCAGAATGACTGTCCTATCGGCTAACATACCGCTCTGAAAGCACCTCTTGTACACACTGGACGTGGTGTGCGTGTCGAGAGCCGAGAATATATCATCGAGAAGAAGTGTGGAGGCTCGCGAGTATAGAGCCCTGGCTAGTGATATGCGCTGTTTTTGGCCACCCGAGAGTGAGGCGCCGCGCTCACCAACCGGGGTTAGGTCACCCAAAGGGAGTTGTGTCAGATCTTTGACGAGATCACATGCCTCCAACACGTCTTGGTACCGGGACTCCTCGAACGAGCTGTAGAAAAGGATGTTTTGGCGGATGGTACTGTTTTCCAACCAAGCTGCCTGGGGAGCATAGGCAACATCCAAAGGACAAGCCGTCCGTCCCGACTCGAGACTGGTCTCACCCAGCAGCGACAGAAGAAGAGACGTCTTGCCACTGCCTGTTGGTCCTGTGACGACGTTGAGCGCCTTCTCGTGGAAGACGATATTGAGGCCACGCAGTCGGAAGTCAGACTTTGTAGACACGCGGAAAGTCGCGTCGACAAACGCCGGCGGCCCGTCTTCGTGCTTAAACTTTTTGGTTCCTGAGCCAAGGAACTTATCGACGCGCTGCAGCGATTCGTAACCCTGCGCAACCCACTGTGCGACCTTGGCCAGCCACACAAACTGTGAGCGTAATGTCTCCGTGATGGCCAGTGCAGTGAATGCCATAGGAGCGCGTAGGGACCGGTCAGTGAAGAGCACCAGGGATGAAAACATAACAAGGAGACTGACTAGCGACATCATGTCGCCGGTCATTGAGACGAGCATGGCGGTCAAATTGCGCTTCCAGATTCGCTGTTGCTCTGTGAGGCGAATGCGACTGATGGCCTCCGACGCGGTAACCTCCCAGGCAAAGTACTTGAGGGTGCGGATCCCGTGTAGATATTCAGAGATCTTTGAGAGCCGTGCATCGGTTGCTTCCATGACAAACCGGTGCAGGTGCGACAGCCTCTCAGAGAACAGAGCTGGCAAAGGTGTTAGGGCAACGAGAACGGCAACACCAAGCAGCGATGGCCATCCGAGAATGTGGTATAGAAACGTCATGGCAACCGTAGTGGATGTTATGCTGGCCGTCAAGGAGTAGAAGATGTCAGACATATTCGAAATAGAGTCAGCATCGTATGATATCAGGCTCTCGGTCTTGATAGAGCTAGACTCCGTATGATTTAACGGAAGCTCAGAGATACCTTCAGGTACTGGACCTTCATAAGAGTACTTGACTGTCAGGATATGCAAGCTGTCCTCCATGTGTGACTGGAGCATTTTCTGAAACACCTCTTGGATCACAGTAGCCTTGATTTTAACGAGGAGCCGTGTGCTGAGGAAGATAGACCGCTGATAGCAAATGGAGCGTGTCATTGGGCCTATAAACAACAGTGCAATCCACACAAATGGATGAATAACCGTGTCGCTAATATCAGTCTTCTCAAGATATCCTAGTAGGTGATACATGGCAAACGCGGCAGTATATTCGACAATACCAGTCACAACAGACCAGATCATTATTGTACGAATATCTCCCCAAAAAACCTTGCAGAGAGTAAGCATGGTTTTGGCACCTGCAATTCTTGCAGTACCCAGATAATACAGATATATCAGGGGCGCGTCGTATGCGGGGAGTGACGGCAGGTCGTCCAGGGTTAGGTCTCTAGAAAATCCGCGCAAAATGACGTAGGTGATCCATTCGTAGGAAACGTAATAGGAAAACCACGAGCACGTCTCTTCTTGGGAAGCAGACTGGATCGATTTCGGTTCTACATTCTCGATGCTTGGTTCCTTGTCTTGTTCTTGACGAGGACAAATAAAAGCAATGAGAACCACAGCAGCGAGACACGACAGCTTTGTTGTCGCTGTGGTAATGGGCACATTATGAGAGCCGAGAATGGCAAGCGGCAGCAGTAACTGTACGGCCTCAAGGATGGTGATGAACAATGCAACAGCGTTCAAGTTGTGATACACGTCCGCTCTGTCAATACCTGGTAATCCAATGACGCGCACCACCGACAGGATAAGCAAATAACTCAGAGCCACTTGTTCTTTCCATTTGCTGTGCTGAGATATCTGTACCACTGACAGAGAGAATGCTGATATGGCTGCGATGATCTGTGCAGCAGCAGAGGCATAGGGAACCGATTTTCTGCTGCTGGAGATTGGATTCATGTGATGCCTATGTGCCGATAAGGCCGACCAGAACAAGAATAAAAGTGACAGCGCTGTGCAGGCAAGATGCCAGTTGCCCTCAGCAATAATGTTCGCCAAGGCTTCAGTGCCATGTTGCCATCGAGCTCTGTATGGTGGTTAGTCTCTTTTTTGGCCATAAAGCTGCAAGGCCTGGGACTTGGTAGCCCACCTATCTGATGAAACTAATATCTGATCTGGGCTGTCGTTTAAGGTTGCATTGGCTACTTGTGGCACCAAGAAAGTCTCTTTGAACAGAGTAGAGCTTTGGAAAGAAACCTGCATTTCTATGGAGCTGTTGTCTGTCGGTGGCTGAGAAGCTCTCGCACAACGTATACAAACTTGATATGAGAAAACTGTTGTGTGGCCCCGGCCCTTCCTTCAAGCGCAACTATTTCTTAACGAAAATATCTGATCTCTTTCCGCTCGCAAAGGGAGCTAGACATACGTTGCCAGCCATCCGTGTCATCAGCTCTGTTCCCATATTATATCATCTCGGCGAGTCCCGACATATGCCGTTTATGAACTAACTATGTTTGGGGACTAAAATTTACACTGTGCTCTCAGATGTACTTAAAACATAAAAATGAAGATAAAGTGAAGCATAAAAAGAAGCGAGGGCATTTCCCAATTTGGTAACTTGGCTCGGCTGAGCTAATTATTTGCCCTCAGTTGCGTTAGACTCTTATCAAATACTACATAATATTAGTGGGCGCTACGGAACCAGAATGCTCCCCGTTTTTTTACGGGCTCTTTTCATTTATTTATTTATTTTTTGAAATTCTATTTCTTCTCACATTATTTTGAGCTTATTTGTAATTGTTACCTCCTGTCATATGAATTTTCAGAGTCTGCCTTTCACAACATGTTTCATTTTCAACCCAAGAGATATTTGAAGGAGGAAATTTTCCAGATTGAGGGATTCCGATGAGGAGTTCTAAGCCCCCATATTTCTCTTTCTTCCTATCTTTCTATTTTATTTTTGATATGCAAATACACAAAATGCATAGTGTTTAAAACAGAGTGATCTCCGATCCAAAAATAAACAAATAGAATAAAAAGAGTCGTCTAGATAAGGCTCATGTGCATTAAATTGCTACACCGCCGTCTACCACAATATTCTGGCCAGTAATTGATCTGCTCAGTGCCAATGTCTTGACTTGTTCGGCGACGTCTTCTACTCTCGGTAAAGCTCCCAGCGCAGTTTTATTTGTAGCTGCCTTAATACCTTCATCCGTGAACCTCTGACCCCTATCATCCACTTTTATTAGCCCCAGAAGTAGAAAATGCCAAAGAGCAAAAGCAGTGCACTTATCTTACCATTCAGTCATCATTAATCCGGGACTAACCGAATTGCATCGTACGCTTTTACCGCAAATCAGGGCAAGAGATTTGGTCAAGTGAATTTCGGCTGCCTTAGTCACAGAGTAAGCCAAACTGCTACCACCAGGGCGAACCCCGGCGAGACTCGCGATCGTGATGAAGCTGCCGGTGTCATCATTGCGCTCTAGATGAGGTTTTGCGGCATAGAGGAGCCATAGATGAGCTTTGACGTTAACATTGAAACATCGATCCCAGTCATCCTCCACAACCTGCTGCTCCAGGGAGAAAAAGTCAGTCATGCGAGTCCAGCCTCCGTTGCTGATGACAACGTCAAGGCGACCCATCTTATCAACGGTTTCCTGGACTATGCGCTGTATCTCTGAGCGGCTCGATACATCGCCTTGGATGGCATGGAATCGGGGTTCATCAAACCCCAAAATGTAAGTGGGAGCTATTGCCTCAGCTTCTTTGATAACCTCTTCCGCTTTCTCTGGTCGAGAATAGTAGTTCACTACAACTCGAAAATGGGGGGCTAGAGCCTTGACACAGGCAGCCCCCAGCCCAGCAGAAGATGCTGTCACGAGAGCAACTTTAGCAGCCATAGGAATATCCCTTTGTGATTCGCCTTCTCTCTGTATGCCCAGTAGAAAGGAGGTTAGGAAGGAAGTATTACCGGACGAATAACCGGCACGACAGAACTCTCTAAGATGGATGACAGAGTATTAATTGATGCCGGATGTTTGGCGAGACATCTGCGCGCCGAGGAAGAGATTCCCAAAACTAGGGGCTGCAGATTGAGCCAGTTGCCTACTGTGCTTGCGATAGCGGTGATCTGATTTGTCATCCACTACTGTCATCGACATAAGCTATGCCTTTCATGATCACTAGGGTTTAAGCTTCCAATGGCCAGTAGTGTCCGGTTATTGACGTTGTGGGGTGTGCGACCGCCTCGGAATGCTAGTGCTATCCGCGGCTCCACAGTACTTCGTGATATCAACAGTGTAAGAGCGGCCGCGGCAACTCAGTGATTATTTATGTATTTCCTCAGATCCATCCCCAAAGAGCTGCTATGCTGAGCATTTTGAAAATAACGAATTCGTTTGTGAGTGGTCTTAGAGTGATATCAATTTGACGAAAATTCTTGCAAGATGGGTCTGCTGCCAGAGTTTCGCGGCCGTTTCCTATACCGTTGGATGAGCTTCATTTGTGGGCTATCATTCATGATGTACGGTGTAAGACCAATCTTGATGCTATTTTGGGGAGTTGGTAAATTCTAACGAATTGCAAAGTACGACTCGGGCGTGTTGGGTGGAATTCTCCTCCACCCGCCGTTCATAGAAGCGATCGGGTTGGAGAATACCGGTCAATACACAATACCCATGATCGCAAGCTCTTACAGCCTTGCTGGCACCGTGACCTCGGTGGTAGTAGGGTTCATCTCCTTCAGGCTGGGTCGACGGGGAACTATCCTTATGGGAAATGTGGCCGCCATTTTTGGGACAGCCATTCAAGCCTCTGCATACAGTGTCGCGCAGCTCATTGTTGGTCGATGTTGTACAGGGTTTGCCATCGGCTGCATATCTTCAGGCGTCCCAATTTACCTTGCTGAAACCGGAATTTCTGCTGGAGATAGAGGCCCAGCACATGCAATCAACGCCATGATGCTAATTGGAGGAGTTCCAGTCGCTTACTGGATAGACTATGGATTTACGAAGATGTTCAACCAGGTCTCTTGGAGGATGCCAATCGTGTTCCAAGCTGTCTTTGCCATTGTCGGAGGCGGTTGCATGTATCTCTTGCCCGACACGCCCCGCTGGTACTATGCTCGCAATCGTTTTGAAGAAGGCGATGCTATACTTGCTCGATTAATTGATGCTCCAACTGCAGATGATCCACGCGTACAGCAAATAAAACGAGAAATTCTGCTTTCTATTCAGTCCGAACTCGAAGCTAGTGCCAGTTTGAGCTGGAAGCAGTTCATTACCATGGGCTTTACCGATAAGACACCTCTTAAAGTTGTTAGGAGGCTGACTATGTGTTTTTGGCTTCCTTTCATTCGAGAGTGGATGGGATCGGGACTGATGGCTACTTATAGTAAGTCATCTTCTATGTCTGGGATCAAGTAAGACGCTGACCTTTTCGTAGGTTCTATTATTCTCTCAGAGACTGGAGCGAGCTCGTCCTTGGTTTCTCTTCTTAGCGGTATACAAAATATTATTTTTGCTTTAGGTTGTGTGCCGCTGTATTTTACGATCGAACGAACCGGCCGACGTGTTACTCTTCTTTGGGGTGCGATTGTAATGACCATCTTGTTGGTTATTTTCATCGTACTTGTAGCCATACCACAGCAGCAATCTATCCTCTGGGCATCCATTGCCATCCTTTGGCTATATCTCTTCGCCATGGGTTACGCCTACCAAGGCATGGTCTGGTTGTACTGTGCCGAAATACCACCACTAGAATACCGCCACATTGGAGGCGCGGCTACATCTACGGGAGAATGGCTTGGCACCTTTTTGAACGTTTTCGTTGGACCAATCGGGTTTGATAATTGTGGATGGAGGTACTGGTTTTGGGTGCTCAGCGGTAATCTTACGGCTGTGGTATTTGTTTACTTTTTGTGCCCTGAAACGGGGGGGAAGACTCTGGAACAGATCGACTATCTGTTTACAAAGACGGGAGGACCAAATGGGACCCAGCTTGAGGATGCCAAAGAGGAGTGGACTGCAACTGAACAGAATGAGACTGTTGTGTAGTTGGGTCTGAATGAACGAATTGCATCGGAAATTTAGAGGCTGCGCAGAATATGGCTCTTGGATCACTGAAACTAGACCGACGCATGTACCTCAATGTGCGCTATAGACATTGCTAAGCTCAACATTCTCAGCACCGAATTTTTAAATTGAATTAGTGGTAACTGTATGCTTTGATGTCTGGCTGTGCTAGTACAACTTTGATATAATGTACTAACAAATGAATGGGCTACGTATTGCAAAGATTTTTGTAGAGTTTCATTTCGAGGTCATACTTTGTGAACTAAATGCAAGTAGAGCCTGTTTTAGCTCTAGTCGGTAAACTTCAGCCCTAGTATTGTGTATTCTAGAATCGACAGCAAAGACCTTATTCCTGTGTATCGGCAGTATCTGCATCTAGTAGAAGTAGTTATCTGGCATAACCTAGAGCTTTGGAACCAATCTTTGCTTCCGATTGTCAGCCTTGGCTCTTTCTTGTGCTCGCAGAACCCTCCTCAAAACTTTCCCACTTGCACTCTTTGGAATAGCTTCTAGGAATTCAATTCCTCCAGCTAGCCATTTGTGTCTCGACTTCTTGCTCTTGACAAAATCTGTCAGAATTTTCGCAGTTTGGGGATTTGAACTTGTCGTTCCTTTTGGTACAACAAATGCTTTCAACACCTCTCCAGCGTAATCGTCGGGTATGCCAATTACTGCAACATCAGCAACGACAGGGTGACCCAGAAGAAGATTTTCAATCTCAGCTGGGGCCACGGCAACACCTTTGACTTTGACCATTTCTTTCAACCGATCGTGGATCACGAGAAAGCCAGACTGATCCATGAAGCCGATGTCACCAGTGTGCAGAAACCCGTCAGCGTCAAACGTCTCAGCTGTCGCTCCAAGTTCGCGGTAATAACCCATGGTGACTTGGGGGCCTTTCGCAAGGACCTCACCACTCTCGCCACAGCCCAGTATCCTTTCACCTGGACCATCATAATCGGGATCGATGATCTTGATGATTGTCTCGGGAACCGCTTTGCCCACAGTGTGTGCCTTGTCATATGTCTGATGGGCTGGTGGGCTTAGAGTTAATGCTGAGCAGCTCTCGGTCATACCCCATGCTTGCCTGAGACGAATATGAGGAAATTTGTCTGCTAACTTGTTTATAATTTCCTTGGCGAGAGGTGCTGCCCCGGTGTTGAACTGCCGTACAAATTCAAGCTTGTAATTCGTAGCCACGGGATCGTTGACCAGACGAATCAACAGCGCTATAATTATTAGAAACAAATCTCTGCTAGTTTGAGTGGTGTTGACTTACGCGGCACAAGCCATAGTTCATCGCACTCGTGCTTGACGATGACGTCGAGCATTTCTTGCATATTGAACTTTCTAATCGAAATGACTTCTTGATTCAAAGCGAGCGGCAATTGTAAAAGTTGGACAATTCCAGTGACTGCTCCGAGTGGTTAGCTGATGACCTTTACTTCGTAGGCGAAGGTGGACGCACTGTGGTAGAATGGTAGAACAGCTAACAGAGTCTTCGGGCAATCGTTTACGGTCAAAGCACGCATTTGCATGAGCTGCGCAATTACGTTATGATGAGAGATCATAACCTAGGTTTTATCAGCAGCCGCTCATGAGATAGACACTGTGAATGGGAGCATGTTACCCCTTTTGGCAAACTCGTCGTGCCACTAGTAAAGCTCAGATAGGCAGGAATATCTCGGTTACTTTGACCTGGAGACGGAATCCATGCATCGACTTGATTAGTTTCGCCTTTTGCCTTGGCTTCTACAATCAAGTCATGCATAGAGATCTTGTCGCTGCCATTATCGGCGCCCGCCTGAGCGCCAACAAAAATGATTCGATCACTTCCGATGTTCACCTTCTCTGCAGCTCGGCAGGCAAGGCTCCATGACGATGCATCTGCGTATATAAGCTCCGAATCGCTTGTTTGCAGGATGTGAACCATCTCTTCTACTCCATATTCTGGTGAAGAGGCCGTGACAATTGCGCCTAAGCGGACAGCAGCAAAGATGATGACAGGGTACCAGATGCTGTTTTGACAAAAGATTGTTACATGGCTGTTTAGGCCTATGTTAAACCGATTTGCAATCGCAGTTGAGAGATATGTCGCTTCGGCTTTGATGCTGGCAAAGGACAGAAATTCTTGTGTTTGAGCGTCTCGAAAACCTCCCTCCTGGCCATTGTTAAAGTTGCAATTTGGAAAAGCTTCGTCGAAAATCCAGTGCCAAATGGAAACGTTGACAGGAATAACTAACGATATCAATGCATATTAGTTTCAAAGCTATTTCACTGGCAGGGAACGCCAACTTACGATTTGGAAGCTTCTCGCCGTAAGAAAGCATGGTGTATTTCTGCTAGTGCAAAAGATGAGTGGTCGGTAAGAGAGAAAGTAAATCGCCATTTTGTAATTCAAAATCTCGTTTAAAAACAATTTGAGCATGTCCAACCTCATGCCCCTGTAAGTTGTTGATCCCATGCAGCTAAATCGCCTTTCCCCACACACATGTAGGCTTTCCGAGGCAGCTCCGCGGTTATCCACAGAACTAAGAGTCGGCTATGGAAATAGATACCCCCCAGATACCCCATACCTAGGTAATCTGGGGTCCTTTCATAAAGTGAAGCTAAAATCAATCTCTGGCTCAAATGTCTCCATCTCTACCCTCCGTTGATTTTCTCTGTCCTCTAGGTATTTACGACATTCTTTCATACAAAAAACGATGAGAGCCTACCAACTGCAGCAGCTGGTCCGAGGCGTCGACGACCTGAAATTAGTCGAGTTGCCAGACCTTCCTCCCCATCCAGACAAATACCTTGTCAAAATCCATGCTGCGGCCATAAACTTCTTCGATATTTTACAAGTCCAAGGAAAACACCAACAGAAGCCAGAATTTCCGTGGATTGCAGGAAATGAATTTTCCGGCGAAATTATAGCTGTCCCTAACAGTACGCGTCCCAAAGGGTGGCGTTTCCAGAAGGGGGATCGCGTTTTTGGGGCTGGGCTCGGGGCTTTTGCGACTATGATTGCTGCGCCCGAAGTAGCATTGAGACCCATACCGAAAGGATGGTCTTTTGTCGAGGCAAGCAGTCTGTTTTACACGGCACCGACTGCCTACGCAGCCCTCATCTTGCGTGCGCAGGCAAAAAAAGGTAAGCGAGCAGCATGATTTCATAAACGACGATAGATCACTTACTTTAATATTTCTTAGGCGATTATGTGCTCATTCACGGCGCTGCTGGGGGTGTTGGTCTTGCAGCAGTGACAATTGCAAGAGCGCTGGGTATGAAAGTTATAGCATCTGTGGACACGGAGAAAAAGCGCGAGATTGTAAGACGCTTCGGAGCGCACTACGTCGTCGACGCCAAAGGCGACTGGCCTTCTATGGCAAGGCAGTTAACGCCTGAAAATCGTGGCGTCGATGTCGTTCTGGACCCCTTGGGTGTCATTTCTCCGTCGCTTAAATGTATTCGGTGGGATGGGAGACTCTGTGTCATCGGATTTGCTGCCGGGCGCATCGAAAGCATCCCGACGAACAGACTGTTACTGAAAAATGTCAGTCTCTCAGGTCTCTTTTGGGGAGAATATGCCAATCAAGACCCGCAAACTGTTGAGGATGTTTGGGACAAGCTATTGGCACTGATAGACGAAGGCGGCATTGTGCCTCTCAACTACACGGAGAGGACTTTCAATGGGTTGGAGGAGATTCCAGATGCTATGAAAGCGCTGAGCACAGGCACTGCATGGGGTAAAATTGTAGTCAATGTCAGAGGGGGTGATATTAGCAAGCTGTAGACAAATTAAGGCAGAAAGAATCGTTACTCTATGATCCTGAGTAGGCTGTCAGCGATTGAACTGCTTAGGTTCGGATCCAAAACATACAGATGACGCCGTAGCCCTCAAGCAAACCTGGGATTAGCAGACATAGCAGAGTATGCTGGGAAATCGTTTACTGAAAGAATGATGCGTTGTTGTTTCATTTACATATTCGTGCAAAAGATAAAAACACCAAGTATGCAGCTTCCAGAAGATCACTCATCAAAACATAAGCAATGCTATTAACCGTAGGCCAGGGACGTTCTGTTATTCCATACTCTGCGACTGGCCATCCGGAAATTCAAAGTTGTCTAAAATGAAGTCATAATTATACAGAATTGGCTCAAAATCCGCAGGCTGCTCCTCTATGGATGAAGTAAAGACGTTTTCCAATGCTATATCATCGAAGCGAAAATTCTTGTGGTCCCGCGTGGGCACATCTTTCGTCGTGTCGTATGTGTTGCGGCCAGGCGCTGGCGCATCACTGTCAGAGACCGGTCGGCCTGCCCCGATCGATGCAGCCATGTGTGTCTGGGTCATCAGCTGCGAGTCTGGCAGAAACGAGAAGGCTGGCGCACCCACCCCAAGCGTTTTAGACTGTGTAAACGGCTTTGATATGAGGCTGTCTTGCCAAACACTGGTGTCACCAAAGCTGGGGAGTTCGCTGGTAGCCATCCAGGCGTAGGGAAAGTAGCTAGATGACGCCGATACGAAATACGGCTCGGGTTTGAGGACTTGTATTGGTAAGGGAAGCCGGCCCTTCTTGACGACAGAGGCGAGAAAGTTGATTGCAGCATCTGCCGTTGCATACATCCCTCCCATTGCGCGGAGTACCTGCATGCTCTGGTCAAAGCGGAAGATGCTGGCATCACGCACATCGTCGTTCCCAGTGCGGATGTCGACCATGTGCGACAGGCATGCAGCCAGGAGTGCCGTGATGCCATTCAGTCCAAGAAAACGCACTTGGCCGCGATGCAGCATCGCCTGTGCAATCTTTGTCACCTTGCAGGCAGAGTCTTTGACTTTTAGTCTCGATGTTGTCCGGATCGACTGGGCTTCTGCAGTATTTGAAAACGGCTGCAGCGCTTGCGTGCGGTGCAAGACGTTTACCAAGGTAAGGTGGGACAAGCTCAGCATCGCCCAGTGGACTTCGGAGCAGCTCGTCGAGCCCATCTGCTGTGGTACTGGTGGGGGCCTGTAGATATTTGTAGGGACTTGCTTGAGCCATTCGTCAATTTCTGCGTCACATTTTTGGAGTTCATGAGGCTGCTGCCCGTTTCGCTTGGGCACAACTATGGTTTTATGCGAAACAGCCGGTATCGTGCTCAGTGTCGTGTACTGTGTAGAGAGCACATGGCCGATGCAGACGCATAATTTCGCCAACTCGATACACATCAGCGCAGTGCTTTTTTGCTCTTCCACGTTTAAAATTGCGGATAGCTCGTGGTCGAACTCAGTCAGCGGCTCAATGCGGAAGTCTTCGAGGGTGAGCATGGTAACATCGAAGTCGTCGTCCCGAATACGCATCGGTCGGCGAGTTCCAAGCGCGAGCATTCTGTCGCGAATGAATAAGCTCCACCACATTCTTCGCCGGCGGCGCTGTACCTGGTCAGAGCCGCATGTTGAAGTTGGTTCGCGGTGAAGTCCCATGTTCTGCGCGACCAAGAGGGCCTGCGCTGTCCAGTACGATGTGTCCCTCCATTCGTTGTATTTGCTATACCAGGAGCTCATCAACAGCAGTGATTGAAAAACAGCGGCGCTGTCTGGCTCGACGTCGAATTCGTAGAGAAGCTTGACGCGCGTGAAGAAGACCTCACGGGCTTGCTTGGCGGTGTCGAAGCCTAACCGGTGAAGCTTGTGTTGTTCCAGCGAGCTCAGTCCGGCGAACATGACCGCCTGGAACAGCAGCAGACTGACGCGGCTGTCCTTTCGCTCGTTCAAGAGGGCGTCGACGAACGGCCTGAGGTCTATCATTGGCATGAAGGGATACACGCAGAAGATGTAACCCTTCAAGATCTCTATTCGCAATTCAGGCTCTGGTATCGTCAGCGCTCCCTTGCGTGCGAGGAATTCCAAGTCGTCGGTAGGGATTTTATTTCGGAAAGGATGAATGAAGGAGGGGAGCTGCACCGTTCCGCCGGGACTTGTATGTTGTTGAAGGGTCGTAGACCGTGAGTCCGGAGACACAAACGTCAGAACTTCGAGGGATTCAGATGGTGTATAGTCCGCTGTGAGACCAGTGTCGGCAGGCTGTTGATCATTTCCGATGTCCTCGTTCTCGCCTTCGAATGTAACATAGACGGGTAGGTCGCCGCCTGGAGCGGACTCAATTGCTGTTGGTGCGGTCTCAGGGCTGAACTTGTTATCGTGCGCTGCCCCGTCTGCACCCAGGTTGCGTACAGAATCGGAAGGCTGAAGTGAACCCGGCTCCGGTCCCGCGGTCTGGCTACAGTCAAGCCAGCGTTCGGCTTTGCCTCTTCTAGAGGCTAATAGTACACACTCCCGGTTGTCTAGTCGGCAGTTCGTGCAGCCGGATTCATTGCGTAAGACATCGCAGCGCACCTTTCTTGTTCTACAGTACTGGCATGCTCGCGATGCGCGGTATCTACGCGCACCCAATGCAGTAGTGTCATCATTCGAGTTCTTCCGCTTCCGATCTCCTAAAGGTCCAACTGGCGAACGTAGTTCGGCGTCGTCCGTCGACGCGGTAGCAAGCGGAGAATGCATCGTGGAGCAGCCGATGACTATATCTGCAAGTTGACGCCAGAATGGATACGTGGAGAGAGGGAGCTTGCACGAGTGATTTCGCTCAGATTCATTTGTTTGGAGAACTACGAGATGCGCTTCTGTTTAGGAAAACGCTACACGGAAAGGCGCTGGCCATGCCGGGAATTCCGAAGTATGGGGTAAATGCGGAGTCGAAGGCGGGGATCAGAGCATGGGTGTTAGTCTTTTCTCGTGTAGAGCTCTACATAAGTCTAAGTCTCCTTTGGGATCGCCTACGCAAGAGTTCTTAGGTCAATTGGTCTGAACATCATCAGTCTAACGTCAATTCATATTTTCCCAAGCGCACAAGATGTGGCGCTGCCTGGGGTGCCTCCCCCAGGCCAAGGGTATATCAACATCCCCTGCTCCGTCCGTGTCCTGTGAGCGACGCAAGCTAGCGTGCGGGGAATTCAACCAGTGGTCAGAGAACGACCCTATTCACCTTTGGCATAGGTGTTTTGGCATGGGAAATCCCCTCACCCGTTGTAGCACTATTATTTCATTGGGCCAGTCTCGGGTAATGTTAAGGACCAAACGATGCTTTTTAACTAGCGGGTTTCCTAGCTCTCCTTCATGATCGAAAATTAATTGGCCCCGTGCTCGTTGATTTGCTACCCTTTGCCGGGTAATGCATCCTTAGCTTCGCAATCTTATCGAGCTTTCCTCGGCGTTCGTTTTTCATCTTCCTCGGACGGCTATTGCTCCCTTTCTTAGGTAATCCTCAATCAACATTGGTCTGCTCTTCCTCGGGCATGGCGAACATCCTCCCCCATGGCCCATGGTTGGTGCAAGTGTACTATAGCTTGTACAATGCATTTTGCAAACATTTTGATACGAAGGCGCGTCCCGATACCGTGGCAAACGGCGGAGCTTCGCTGGGCGAAGCGGGACCGCTTGTGTTGCTCTAATACCTGGTTGTAGACGGCTAGCAGCAGTTAAAAGTTGGTCGCGTTTTGGATACCTCTCGTAATTTAATCTTACAACCTATTCGCTCGTGCCCAAAAATCAAATACACTGCAGTAGCGGTGGTGACTTCATTTTTTTTTAAATTTGTGTGACGACTTATCTTTACCATCCACCGCAATCATGGGGAACTCTTGCGACGAGCGTGGCACTCGTCCTGTACGGATCGCAAACTGCTCTGGGGGCCAGATGGAGCCCGGGTGGCAGATGCGAAAGCAAGCCAGCTTGGGGCCAGTCGATTTTATCACTGGTGACTGGCTTGCAGAAAATAATCTAGCACAGGAACAGGCAGCTATCGCAGCTGGGACCGGCGAGGGCTTCAAGAGGAATGCTTGGGAAGCACTGCAGCTGAGCATGGACGTCATCGCAGAGAAGGGCATCAAGGTGATCATCGACGGCGGAGGACTAAATCCGCAAGCGCTGGCCGTGCACTGTCAAGAATTGATCGACAAGCATGGCTACAATCTGACGGTTGCCTTCGTGTCAGGAGACAACATGGTCGGACAAGTGAAAGCCACGCTCAAAGAACATGGCACGTTGCCGAACACTTTCCAGGACATTAACAAAAGCGCCCACAAGGACGTGACGTTCAAGGAAGACGAGGTCCTGGCCTGTAATGCTTATATTGGCGCCAGGGGTATTGTCAAAGGCCTTGAAAATGGCGCCGACCTGATCATTTGCGGCCGTGTTGCCGACGCCTCGCCGGTCATTGGTGCTGCTTGGTGGTGGTATGGCTGGTCAGACACAGACTATGACCGTCTGGCCGGTGCCTTTTTGACTGGCCATCTGATCGAGTGCTCTGCCTATGTATCGGGATCCAACTTCTCGGGCTTCCACCGGTACCCCCTGGAGACATTTGTTGACTCGGGCTTTCCAATCGCTGAAGTGGAAGAGGACGGGTCTTGTATTATCACCAAGCACCCTGGCACGAACGGTATGGTGACGGAAGACACTGTAAAGTGCCAGCTCTTGTATGAGATCCAGGGAAACATGTATTTGAACAGCGATGTCAAGGCGCTGCTCGAC
The DNA here is from genome assembly GCA_002917075.1 of Hawksworthiomyces lignivorus. Lineage (NCBI taxonomy): Eukaryota > Fungi > Ascomycota > Sordariomycetes > Ophiostomatales > Ophiostomataceae > Hawksworthiomyces > Hawksworthiomyces lignivorus. The sequence continues at coordinate 201,628 of NTMA01000027.1, forward strand.
AATGTCGAGGTGCACCAGGTTGGGGAGAATCGCGTTCGCTTCTCTGGCATCGTTGGACGTCCGCCGCCGCCAACAACTAAGCTGGCCATTTATTACAAGGGCGGATTTGAGTCACAGAACTTGTCCAACGCGGCCGGGTACGCTACGCGCAAGAAGTACATTCTTTACGAAATGCAGATTCGTGCTCGTCTCGAAGAGCAAGGCTTAAGCAATGCATTTACTGTCTTGGACTTCCAAGTGTAAGTTGATGGACGAGAGACCCAAAGTTGACTACTTCATCCCTGCTCATTAATTTGTGTATATCAGTGTCGGCTGGCCGCGTCCCAACCCTCGTTTTCAGTTAGAATGCACCACTTATTACCGTATCTTCGCGCAGGCAACAACACCTGAGCCTCTTAGCGCGCTGAAGCTCTTGCTGGCAGACGAAACTATGCAGCATTTTTCAGGTAGAGTGCACATCCTATGTTCAGAGTAAAGGCTTGTTGCTCATGGCATCTTACTACAGGCCTTCATTGGTCCCAAGATCTTCGAACGGCAGACCCCAAGTCCTTTTACGTTTATTATCCGTGCATCGTATCTCAAGAAGAGATCCAGGAAGCAGTCCATATCCTCGGCCCAGGAGGCAAAGTTCAAAAGACGATTACGTGCACTCGCCCCCCCGCATACGAGCCCATCGAGGAGCGCGAATCTTACGACACTCGTAACCCGATCGACATTGCATCACTTGGGCCGTTTGTTACAATGCCATTAGGAAATATTGCTCTAGGACGGTCAGGAGATAAGGGATCCAATATCAACTGCGGTTTGTTCGTGGAACACGCCGAAATATGGGACTGGTTCCGGACCTTTATGACCATTGATAGAATGAAGTCTCTAATTGGCGGGGATTGGAAAGATGAGTATCGCCTGGAGCGTGTTGAGTTCCCTAAAATATTTGCAGTTCACTTTGTCATCTATGGCATCCTCGGCCGTGGCGTTAGCAGCTCAACTCTGCTGGATAATCGCGGAAAGGGGTTCACTGACTACGTTCGGACTAAGCATATTGAAATCCCAGAGAGATTTCTCCAGTGGACGTGGAAAGAAGATGACGATGAGTAATACTTTCAGTCGCAGGTCTCTTATCTTAGGCAAATACAAAGTAGAAGCAGAGTTATCTAACATATACAGATTGTGTCTCCCAGTCCAGTAACGCTTTCAGTTAGATCGTTGTGACCCCTGTTGGTGCTGCTGCAGTGGTTTTGCTGCAAAGGTAACCACTTTGTAGAAATATAAACAATACACTAGGTTTTCCTAGGAAATAACTAGAAAATGGCTATTCCTGTTAATGCTGTGCTTGGTTCATGAAAGATCTTTGTAAAGTGTTTTCCATCCAGATCACATCGATAAAGGGAGCCTCCTAGATCTGTCAAGTAGATATGCCCATTCTTTTTGTCTAGTTTGACGCCTATAGCCTCATTCAAATGCTTCACAAGCACCTTTTGACTGCCAGGGGTCTCGAAGAGTCCGTTATTGCCCAACTTTGCGGTGTATAAAGAATTTCCTAAAGGAAGCTCGCCGCGGTCCGTCCAGTATAGTGTATGTGATGTTTCATCGACCTCGAGGTCAATTGGTTCAGGGAGACCATCTAAAACAAGTTGGATATCGGGCCTATCTGCAGCGCTAAAGCCATCCGGAGTAGTGATGTTGGCACAGAAAATACGCCCCTTGCCCCCTTTGGAGGGACCCTTCTGTGTCCAGTAGAATTTGCCGAGGGCTGGTGCTACGCTGATACCAACGCACCACCGCGTGGCATCCGCGATGTCAGCAGCTCTTGTCCAGTCTCCGGTCTGGACCAATGTTTCCAGCTCCGAGCCGTCAAAGTTGCAGCGCATGACACGGAGGCCCTCACGGTCGCTAAAGTAAAGCTTTTCGCTTTGCGGCTCCACGACCAGCTGTTTCGGTGTGTGCACGGTACCCTGCGGTAAAATGGTCTTCATGTCTGATCCATCTCGTTTGGCGGAGTACACAGCGCCGTCATTCTTGCCTGGGGCGCCCATACAAGTCCAGAAGATGCGGCCGCTTGTGGCGTCAACATCAATTCCATCTGGGAGAGCCTGCTTAGAGATGAGGACTTTTTCAACCTTGCCTTCGGGGTAAAACTGTAGAACGCGGCCACTCTCGAGCGACGGTACGTCGGCTGATAGACCGATATCCAAAGCAATAATGCTAGGTGGTGGTGGATACAAGCCGCCTGCAGAGCTCTTCGCGCCGAGTTTCCCTTGGCTGAGATACTCTTTCCGGAGCCAGTCGACGGGAACCGAGCCCAGTTTGCGTTCTTCGATATAATGGTCTTCAATATAGGCCACAGTATCAAGACCGACCTCTAAAGTTCTTATTAGAATCCATGGTAGCGAGATTCGCAAAGGGGGACAAAGAATAGGAATTTGCTTACGATCCATCAGTCGACAGGGTCCCTGGCCACCTTTTGTCATCATCAGATACCACATCTGATCTATCTCCTCTGGCACAGATACGCCTTCCGCCAGAATGGTGAGGGTCTCGCGTTTTACGGCAGCCCAAAGGCGATTAAAAATAAAGCCGCTTGACTCCTTTCTAGCGACAAAAGGAATTGTGCCGGCTTCTTTCTGGCGGTCCGCCAGAAACGGGAAAATCTCGGGCGCAGTGAAGCCGTCTGTCATAAGCTCAACTATCATCATGACTGGAGGCATATAGTAGTGGGTGTTGAGAATGCGAGTTTTTGTCCTATCCCTGACCTTGTCTAGCATTTCAGATGACCTGTATGATGAGGAGTTGCTGGCCAGAATGGCATCGGCAGGAGCAAGTGCTTCTAGCTCCGCCAGAGTGTCAATCTTGAGGCCCAGTTTCTCTGGCACCACTTCAATCACCAGCCAGGCATCATTGACTGCCGCTTCGAGGCTGTCAAATACAAGAACAGCTCCTGACGGGGCTGAAGGGCTGTGCCTGTATTTGTCTCCTTCTGCCTCGATATACTTGAGGCTTGCGTCTCGTTGCTCAGGGCTCGGGTCGTAGATATTGACATTATACCCCCCTGAGATCCAGCAGGCAGCTGTTGAGAGGAATATTAGTTTTGAGAATATTAAAGCCATTCATATCCGGAAGGTTATTACGCACCAATTCTGCGTCCAAGAACACCCGCACCAATGACGGCTACGGGTCGAGACTTGTAGTTGCTTGGTGGCGTCCATTTCGACATTGTCATTTTGGAGATCTGTAAATATCGCAACAGACTAGACAAGAGTCCTCTGAAATGTTCAATAAGTGAAATATCTTTATCTTGATGTACAGCAGACAATATCCAACATGAACGAGCCGACAACTAAAGCTTTTATTAAAAACCGAACATTCCTCACACTCCTTGGCCACAATGCCTCCTCGCCTCCACGACCTTGCCGAACATCCGCTATAATCGCGAATTACGAGCGAGCCCGATAATGACGATTCTGAATTAGATTCTAGATGATCTAGAAGGCTTCTACGAAGCTTTTGTTAGCGCATCTCGCGACGTCACAGTGAACGGTCCGCCCGAACCCGATGCATAAGGACCCGTAAATCTGCTTAGATCCTCGGCATTTGGGTACTGCAATAGCGAACCGTAGTTAAGAGCAAAATTGCATGATGAGCACATTGTAATTCCTTGCGCTCTCAGAGGTCAGGCAATATAATTACCTCAGCTTGTGCAAAGAGATTTCAGTGGCTGCAACCCAGCAGTTATCGCTGGTCTGAGTGGCAACATTATTAGTGGGTCTGTGCTTGGAGCTCGGCACGCTGGATGGGCCCCCACGTAGATAAAACGCCACATCATGGAACTCGCCCCTTTTAGCTTCTAAGTGCCGAGAGTGCTTGCAGATGCGGCTTAGAGCTCTGATAACCTCCTTTTCTTCATGGTCCTCGATATACTCGCGATGCCCTCACATTGGATCAAAAATATTGCTGCGAATTTATCGAATACTTCTGCACCAGAACACTTCGTTACACTCAGCTACTGCTAGTAATACCGAGATTTCTGCATTTTGAATTCCCAATATTCCGTTTGAAAAGCAATTGTGTAAAGTGACGCCTGGATGACACAGGGAGGGGTTTCTTTTTTTTTTTTGGTTCTCATTTATTCTTTGTTTTTTTTTTAAATAAAAAAACGTAGAATTCCGCTGAGTTGGTTGTAACTTGCTGAAGTTACTAAATTCGCAGAAGAAAACCTCGAATAATAACACCTTTTAAGATCAATTCTCAATTGCAAACAAGAATTTAAAATTCTATCAATAAACAGATTCTCAATTACATAGCATTTTATCCCTCTAACAAAACGTATTCTCCCTACAACAAAAATATAATGCAAAAATCTAGCCCTATTACATATACATTTAGAATAAAAACACCTGGTCATCCATCTTCGATGTGGCTCCTGGCTGCTTAAAGCCCAAGCTCGTCAAAGACTTCTTTGCTGCGTTCACCATTCCCGGTGGGCCGCAGATCATGATCTTGTTTTCGACGCTTGGAGCTGGGAACTTCTGCGCCATGAGGTCCTTGGTTACGTATCCTTTTCCATACTTCCAGTTTTGCGGGGGGTTATCTAGCAGATAGAATACCTTCAGGTTTTGGGGATATTTCCTGGCAAAAGCTTCAAGCTCGTGGCGTAAAAGGATGTCGTCTTCGGCGCGGTTCGCATAGATCAGGCTCACTTGGGTCAAATCTCTGTCGTCCTCACAGATGGCACGGATGAGCTGATACATGGGTGTGATTCCGGTTCCGCCTGCGAGCATGCCAATCCTCTTGCACAAACCACGGCGGTAACGCATTGCACCCTTGGGTCCACGGAACTGCACTTCGTCGCCTACTTCCAGCTTGGAGAGGTAGCCGCCCGTCAGCAGGCCATCTGGGTAGGCCTTGATAACGAGCTCGAGAACGCCGCGGTCCGCGTTGTTCGAGATTGGAGTATACGACCTGGTCACTGCCTGCCCATTGACGGTTGCCTTTATGGCCACGTGCTGGCCAATAGGCAGCCCGAGGATGGCTTCTGGCGTCGGCAGCGCAAAAGCCAACAAGAAGACATTTGGTGCGATGATCTCTTTTTTCGTAAGGGGAAGCGGGTGGTATGTCGCCGGGTGCAGCCAGCCGTGCTGCGTCAGCAGATCTGGCTGGATAGGCTTTGGTAGTTTAATATGTCGAGGATACTTGGTGAAGCCGGATTCAATGTGGAGAACCTTGCTCAGTTTTCTCGCAGCCACAACACCGCAAATTGAAGAGATGGCGGATGCAATGATAAAGCCCTCAGTGAAGCTAGACAGAGGGCGCTCAGAAAGGGTTGGACGGCCTAAAGGCAGCAAGTCCTCTATGCGCAAATTGAACTGACGTTTCCAAATGGAGCTGATATTGTTAGTGCCAAGAGTAACATAGACGAAGCCCAAGGCTCCAAGTGCGACAACTGTTGTGCCTGTAGTGGCCAAAGCGGCGCTGCCTGCTTGTTTGCTCGATGTCTGCTTCGCAGGTGTGACGGAGAGGCGAACTGGCTTGGCTGTGCGTTTTTTGTTACCGCCTTTGACTTGACCGATGCAATAGGCCTTCATGATTTCGTCTGCATCCTCGGAGTGGCCAGCGTTGTCGAATGCTTCAGAAGCATCTGTGCCAGCAGCCTCAATTAGCACATCAGCACCGCCAGGGTGGTCGTTGATGTACTTGGTGAGATCATACACTGTCATGCTGCATTAGCGTTTCTGTTCTGGCGTAGAGCAGCATTTCCTGGTTGATATTACCTTTGCCGTGTATCGTCATCCAGGTATCTTCTTTGTCTTTATGCTCTGTTACCTCCTTGGAAGTAAATTCACGGTCTGCAGAGACGGCCATGTTGAAATCTGATATGAAATTGTGATTGAGACTGCAAAAAAAAAAAGAAAAAGAAAAAAAAGAAAAAGAAAAAAAAGGAAATGGTCTGTCAAGAAGAGATGTCGTCCGGGTCGCTAGGCGAAAACAGGGCGAGGGAATATATATTTAGGGATAGTTTCAATTAGAGGATCTGACAAACTGTTACAATCTACGAACTGGAATTGCGCAGACAGCGTAATTATGATTATTTCGACTAGAGTTTTATTGCATTTATTAGCCCATCCCAGCCAAATGTTATTAGATAGAATATTATTTTGCTTCAATTGCCACGTAAAAGTCGTAAATAATGGATCCTAATCCGACACTTACAGCATCCGAGGCTCAAGTGGGGCGCAGGATTACGTCGTACAGGCTCCGTTCCGGAACAGTGTTCATACGGCCCGCGCGGCGGTTGATAATTGCAGCCTTCGGTCAACAGCGAAGCCCGACAAGCTGTCCCGAATTTGCCCGACTATTTACCAAACTTTCAAATTGCCATTCGTGATACCATAAACGTCTATGCCTTCGGCCTCGCGTCTCCGTGTTTCACCCCGATTGGAAATTTAGAGTCCCAAAATACGACTCAGTGCCACTTGCCTCGGCAGAGGCCTATATTGGTCCACTTATCACCGGCTGTCATCCATTATTTTCCTGTCGCTATTACCGTTATCATTGGCGTCGTTGATGTTATTGATGCTGTCAATGTTGCTGTTGTTATTGACGCCATTCGAAGCTGTAAATAAATAAAAAAATCAAACACACACGCACACACACACACACACATATATATATATATCCTGCGAATTTCCGGGATAGAAATACAGCGATGTTTAACTATGAGTTAGATAACAACTAAACATCAAGACAGATACTGGCTTATCACTCTAGGCGTCATGTCATCAAAAGTTTTCTATCTTCTCGGCGAGGACGCCTCAGCCGCCACAGAGATCGACATCCCTTCCTCGCTTGACTGGGATGACCTTCAACAGCTCATTGCTGCCACCTTCGCAATTGTTGATTCAAGTGGTAAATAACCTTGTCCTGTTTAGCGAGTAATCTCGTAACTAACTGAGGTGTCTCTAGGCATTGGTTTCGCCTCACAAGATGCCGCCTTGACAGCTATTTCTGATGTTCTCTCTGCAGACGGCCACATTGCCATCACAATCGACGGCAAAGCTGTACGGGAGGTGCCTGGCCCTAAGGGACTCCCGTATATTGGAAATTATCTTGAAATTTACCCAGACCATCTCGGCAACCACGAGCGCCTCTTTGAAAGATACGGTTCTTTCTTCAAAACTTCAAACATGGGCAGCGTTGTGTACCACACAAACGACCCAAAGCTTGCTAATATCTTTTTTGCCGAAAGCGATTTCTTCACTAAAAACATTATAAAGGGCCACCCTCTTTATCCCATCAAGGACAAGGAGGCTGGAGTTTTCCTTGGAGATACAGATACGGAAGAGTGGAGACTAGTCCATAAATTCCTTCCACCAGCGTTCGGCCCCAAAGCGGTCCGCCATTATTGCCCCACGATGCAGCTAACTGTTGAAGACGCATTCAAAGTCTTCGACGAGCTCGACGAACGTGGCGAGGCTTGGAATGTCTACGCATATATGCTAAAACTCGGCTCACAAGCAATAGGCAAGCTTGTTCTGGGCATGGATTTTCAGCACTTTGGTAATTTGGATGCACCTCTCCATGAGATGGTCGGCAGCATAGCGGAACTCCTCTCGTTGAATAAGAAGGTGGCTTCCGTTGGCAATTGGTATACTATGATGCCATTTGGCGACCCCAAGAGGCTACGGGATGTGAGGCATCGTATCGATGAAATGATCGAAGAGTCGGTCAGGAAAGCTTCAAAAGGCCAGGAAGACTTGGAGCTTCAGGAAGCTGCTCTACAGGCAGAAAACATGGTTGGTATGTAGCCCCAACACTGATTGCCCTTTTTTTGGGTAAAAACGGCGCTTACATCTGTGTAGATTATATCCTTCATGCCCGAGACAGCAAAGGGAACAAGCTTCCAAAGGATAAGATCTCGGCTCCTCTGGTAGTTGCTACTGGTGCAGGATTTACAACAACTAGCTCGCTTCTTTCATGGCTGATATACAGCCTGGTGACCTATCCAGGAGTGCAAGAACGTCTTCTCCAAGAGCTCGTCGATAACAACTTCAACGAAGACACCCAGATCACTGCTGAACTTACCAGCAAACTAACTTTCTTAGAGAAATTCATCAAGGAGACACAGCGACGGCACAACCCCTCCTTCCAACCTGGTCGGACCGCCAAGATAGACATGATTCTCCCTGGAGGATACAAGCTGCCCAAGGATGCCATTGTAATCCCCGCGCTTCACCATATACACAATAATGGCAAGGTGTGGGACAACCCGCAGCTCTTCGACCCAGATCGCTGGGACACGGACAAAGTAAAGAACCGCCCCAATGCGTCTTACATCCCTTTCGCGACTGGACAGCGCATGTGTATCGGCTTCAACTTCGCGCTGCAAGAGGTCAAGGTGTTCCTGCCAAAGCTGGTTTATCGGTATAAGTTTACTCTGGGACAAGAAGGGCCAATCGAGTACGACCCCATGTTCCAGCTCATCCGGCCGAATAATCTCTATGTTCGTGCCGAAAAGAGGGTAAAGTGGCCAGCGAAGAGCGAGTAGTGCTACTCCCCAGCATTTAGATGGCTAAAGACAAGCATATTACAAATTTTTTCCTGTTGGCGGCGTCTTATTCTCAGTACTTATTCTTGAAGCAGTTAGGGAGTTGCCATAGACGTGAATGACAGTACTGCATATTTGTGTATTATAGTACGAAGCCCTCATTAAGTAAGTTGGGATAACCCAAAAGACGTTCTCTTCTCCCTACGTGCCCACTTTTTCTTCGTCAACTATCACAACGTCCCCGCCTTCAGGTGCGAGGACATGCAACTGAAATTCGGTCGGGCCATTCTAAGTTTTTGACATATCATGTAGCAGAGTCTCACATAGAATAAATGTGAGTCATTTATCCACAGTCATGAATTCTGTAGAACGTCATGACCTATGAATACATATTCAAGTCAGATTTATCACAGCTGTTAGTGCAGGTGTCGCATTTTAACAAGGCCACTCCTCCTCCAAGCATCCTTACTCAGTTTCCCATATACAGTTTTCAATGATAGCTTTGGAAATCCATTCCACATCTTCTCTGCCTATTGAATTCGCCACTGCCATAATCTGTTCAGTCGTGAAATCACCTCCATCGCTACCATCTGTTTCCCCAATATCGAAATGCAGGGGGGCCGTCCCATCCTCTATAAAGGGTGACAGTGTCGCAGGAATAGCCACTGGGCCTGACGTGGCTGCTACAGCTAAGCGAAGTGCTGGTACTGTTATCGAAGTGTTTGTCTGAGTTTGTTGTTGTAATATCACGGCCTCTTTAAGATGCGACTGAGGCTCTGAGGTTGAATTTGAAAGATTTGTTCTGTTATTTATTGTACTATTGCTGTTACAGGCTGTGGTGACGTGCTTAAGCATGCTGGCTAGTTTTTCGACTTCTGCCTTGCGGAACTCGGCCACTAGGTTACCGCGAGTGATCATCTCATCGAAGAGCGCATAGGCTTTGTCCTGCCACTTGGGCAAATTGCTGCTTAGAAGCTGCGCGCTGACAACACTGCCGACTAGGAGCACGATGGTAGTCATAAATAAGGAATCGAGGTCGAAAGGCAGAAATGCCTCTATTGAGTGGAGTCATCAACATGTGCAGGACGCAAAACTATGTGTGGTGGCAGACTTACCCAGCAAGCCTTGGCTCTGCAGGCCGTCAAGAATATATAGAATCTGTATGGAAGAGTCGATGCACATAGCAAGAAGATTCTGGACCTTGCTTGGGGGTGCTATTAGGGATTGTAGCATGGCAGACGGCGCTTCGTATTGCATGTTGAGACAGCAAAATAACATTGGCCTGGTAGCGAGGACGATGCACTAAGCGTATTGTTCGATGTTAATGATTTTCACATTTCAGCTTTGAGTCCTCGCATAAAAATTATGCCTTGCCTGGTGATAGAGCAAATGCAAATGTGCAGACATCCTCGAGACGCCGCCAAAAGACCTTTCCGACTGCAAGGGAAATGTCTCTCGCAACTCATCGGCGAGTTGAGCAATTCCCTCGAGCACAGCTTTGGTGCTCGTCAAAAATTTCTTTCGCAATCTCCCGCTGGAACCGTACACAGCTGAAATTGGTTAGTGCCATGGACGATGCTATAACCTGAGCCAATGTAGCGCTTACTTCCGTTTATGATGGAAATAACCTTCGCCAGTTTTACCTGCATCCCTAGTGCAGCTGTCCGCTGCACCGACCCGGCAAACGTCGGCAGAGAGCAGTACACGTCGTCGTCGCTAATAGATGAGGGGTTACCCATGAGGGATGTCATCTGCCGATCCAGAATATACACTGTCCACCAGATTTTTTGGCATCTTTGTACAAGATTCTCTCCGAGAATGCGTACTGGCATGTCAGTGTTCATACCGTAGCCCATGGCTGTACGCATGGCTTGTCCGATCTATACATAGAATTATTAGCATTTGTCTCAATTATGGCACCTGGGAGATGATGTCTGACAAAGACGTCGGCAGAATTACGAAAATCGAGCGATTGAAGATAGAGCGCAATACAGCACAGGATCTCAGTTGCCTCGACTGGTTCTCTACAAAGAAATGTAATGTCTGGAAGAAGGTAGAGTGCTTTAGCGATAAAATCTGCGCCGGATGGCCTTTGGCCTTGGTTCATCTGCAATGTGAACGATTTTCCAAGCGCCAAGACAGTGAGAAAGTGGATATACCATATGCCAGCACTGTCTGGTCGATCCAACCGGCTCATATAGAATCTATGCATGTTGGCCATGAAGTCGTCCTCGTCGAAGAGGTGAAAAAGCTGACCGCAGTGGAATTTGACCGCATTGATGAGATATATTGCATGATCTGGGCTCGGCAAGACAGGGTCAGGAGGACCAGGGCTGGACCGGGACCCATCCCATCCGATGTCATATGCAAAGCCATCAAACAGCAGAGAACTGGTAGGAAGTGGTTCATTGTACACGTATTCATGAGTAAGACTTAAGACTTTCCTAGAGAACGACCAGTTTGAGGAGGTGCCCAGGTAGACTGTCTTTTGCATCAGATTACATCAGACCGGCCATAGGCTACAGCAACAGACAACTTACAGGTCCTTCCATTAGATGCAGACATGTACGTCGATGGCATAACAGTCAAAGGGTTTGTTAGGTCAGCAGCCTCTGGGGACATCACTTTTGTCTTGCCACTCGGATCATGTTCACTCGAAGGGCCCGACTGGGTGGTCACAACCGTCGTCGAACCATGTTGACTTGTGCCGGGCGTTGCTGCTCGTTGTTAATGCCTATATGACAAAAAAATAGTATACAGATAAAACACATACCTGACCGTGTATCTCCATCATGATCATCGTGGCTTAGCTCTGACGGTGCGTATGATTGTGTCTGCTGTTTTTCGAAGTGAGAGAGCTTCTGTTGCAGATCGGATAGATAACTAGATTAATCACTTAGAATACGACTGATATACATCGAAATAGTATCTATCTATCAGCTCTCGCATGGTGGCTTACCCTTGTGTGACCATTACCTTGGTATCACGGCCATCAAACACGCAAATTAACTTGCGCTTGCTGCAGCTGTCGCACGGCTGCCGACCAGAGCATTTGATCTTCTGTCTCCGGCATCGCGTGCAACTGTAGGCGGCAAGGTACTGGGTTAGCTAAAGTTGTGGTAAGGGGAGATAAAATCATAGAATTGGGCCAACAAAACATACGCACTGGGTGACCGCTTCGTCACCCGTTCCCGCGAGGTTCTGGTCGGCTCCATGATATCGGGACTGCTAGCCGGGCAGTCGGCTTTGACATTAGTAACTGAATAACTCGTTGATATAAACCCTCAGCATGTTTGCATTGACGCAGATCGGCTAGAGGTGAGGGGAACTAATCTCGTGGTGCGTATGTGATACTTGTATTAGTGGGTGACGTCGCTTGTGGGTCGGCAAAGGCCAAGATAAGGATGGATACTGCCGTCATCCAATGGAATATGCGTAGAGATAAGGGTGATCCATCACCACTGTCGACAAGCTTTAGCATCCTACGTGTAAGGTGATTCTAGAAGACCCTATTCCAGATGTGAGGACTTTGGAGCGAGAGTTGAGTTAGCGGTACAATTAGTTCCCAGTTATACGCTGTTGTGTTGGTGAGAACGGCTATTGGGCTTGAGGTTAACGCGCTGTCCGGGGGTTGATTAAAATGGGGCAGACATTTCGACGTGCAAGACACAGAAAGCGAGTAACGATTGGGTTTCCTTTTTAGGCGCTGGCAACCATGTAAGAGTAACTCAACAAGATATAGTATATTGTGAATTCTGCTATGATAATTTGTGATATTATCTCCTATTTATTATATTCATAATGGCACTTCTTGTCACAAACAATTGGCCTGCAACAACTAGCTGTCTCTTATATACTACTCACCCTATATTCGTATTTTAGCAGTCTTTACTTTTAGGTGGTAACTCTGTGATCAAATAGATAACAGCCGTCACCGTACCTGAAAAATGAATTAACGTAGGCTCAAATTTTTAACTAGTTCTCTCAGATTTCGCGCACCGTCTGGTGGCTAAGCTAAGTCCTTGGCGAATCTTGTTTACATGCAAGCAACATCGCCAGCTTCCTGGCCCACATGGAAATTTTGAGACATCCTGTGCCACTTTCCTCTATTCTTTCCTATGCTGATCGATTATGCCACTGTGTTTATGCTAGAAATCGTAAAATTTCCACTTTGATACAAAATCCGGCGATAGCTCATCGCCGAGGATCAGGGCCTTAACCATCTCTATGGGCATCATGTTAGTGTGCAAAATGGTGTCGTGGAATTCCTTTTCTGAGAGCCGACAGGTATCGACGACCATCTCGCGCAGCTTCCAAAGCTGCAGGGCGCCGAGCATGTAGGCAGCCTGGTAGAGTGGTGAGTAGGAGCCCTCAACGGAACGGCGGACCTCACCTTCGGCGTTGCTGCGCTCGTGGTGGATCTTGTCAACTAGCAAGTCAACGGCCTCCTGGGCGGTCATCTCACCGAGGTGGAACTTCAGCGAGAAGACGATACGTAGACAGCGGTGCATGCGCCAGAAGAGAGCGCCGATTCGGTTCTGCGGCGAGTGATGGAAGTCGTCCCGTGTATACAGCACAAACTCCCAGTAGAGCGCCCAGCCTTCGACGTAGAAGGGCGTGTCAAATAGCTCCTTGCGATGGCTGTTGTGGCGGTCTGCCATATACAGCTGCAGACGGTGGCCTGGGAACATCTCGTGGAAGGCTGTAGCGCGCGCATAGTGCTTGTTGTTGCCGCGCATCACCATGAGCTTCAGCTCCTGGTCCATCGCCGCCGTCGGATACGACACCTGGATCCTTGGCCCACCTAGGAAAAACGGCGACACCTTCTGCTTCTCTGCCTCGATCATCGTCATGCGCCACGTCGCCCGCGCCAGCGCCGGGACCGTCACCAGGTCGCGTTCGGTAACATAATCCGCGCCTTCGTCAACCAGGTGCTTGACATACTCTGACTGCCGACCTGGCTCTACGTAGTCGTTCTTGACCAGCTCGAGAGCCGATTTCCAGTCCGTTCCATAGCCAAGCGCCTCCGATTGTCTGATCATCTCGCTCTCGCACCATTGGAATTGGCGGTCGGCAATCTCCAGCAACTCCTCCGGCGTATATGGGATCATCTCCGCCTCCAACTCAACTAGCAGCCCCGCGCGGCCGATCGGCTCGCCGACAATAGCGTCGCCATGGCCCTCCTCCAGATTCATGCCGGCCAAGTCGCGCTGGACCACGCCAAGATACTCGCTCAATGCTGTGTACGTGCTCTCCAAGATGGCCGCCACCCAGTAGTCGTACAGCGGATCGTACGTCGCATAAAAGGCAGACCACTCCCGAAGATTCTCTAGGAGGCCCGTAATGGCTTTCGCGGTTAGGTACCCTGTCGTCGTCGTCACCTTGAAGTCGCCACTCTCAACCTTGCTACGGACTTGTGCTATGGTCTTGCTGGCGCTGCTGAGCTTGCTAGCAGCCGCCTTTGCGTCTAGCGGCTTCACATCCTGGCGCGCCTCCAGCAGGGCGACTAGTACATCAGCGAATGGCAACAACGGCGCTAGCTTCTGGTACGACTGTCTCTGCAGCTTCAGCTGGTTCAACTGTCGCGTGTGGAAAGTTTTGAGCAAAATATAATCAACTCGACCCTCTTGGTCTAGAGACACGAAGTCTACGCCGGTCAGCGTCGCCTGCTCGGCTCGGTGGTACCTCTCCAGAGCCTCGTAGCGGCGTGGCGCAATGTCGATGCTGTAGAAATTGTTCAGCTCGCGGAGATCCGCCTCCGTGCGCCGCACTTGATCGGCCATGAGCGTGCTCGCTGCCCGGTCTGCCGCTGGCGCACGTGGCGTCCTCGGCTCAGCTCGGCGCCATGCAAGGGTTGACCGTGTCATATCTCAGATTGAGATAAAAGAAAGAGAGAGACAAGTGTCTGATAATCAGAAGCTTCAATTGATGGAATTTGCAAGCTGTTGTCCAGTTTATCAAGTGTCAAATAGCGTGAGTTATTCTTGGCAAGCCATCCAACCAGCTCTTCAGGTCGCATCCGAAGCTCTCTGAACGTCGTAATCAGTCTGATGGTCGCTGCAACGCTGGGGAGGTAGTTATCTGCCAAGATTCCCCGCTCACACGGCAATGTTGACCATACTTATCTTATCGCATACATTGCCCCTTGTCCTTGTCCTCGCTGTCTATGAGCCGACTCTATGACAACCACCGAGTCGCGATCATCGTATTCTCCCTAGCTAGCGCATCGGGAAACCTCCCGGATTAAAGATAGTCTCGGAAACCCTCCCGCAGACTCTTATCTGCGATTAAGAGAGGCGGTATCGTATGCTGTTCTGGCTTGAGAGGGAAGGGATGGCATTCCGGCTAAAAGAATTGGGGCGCATGCAAACTAAGAAGGATGTAACGTTTATCGGCGGGCGTTTATCTGTTTCCTAATTCGGGCTTTGCTTTTGCCTTCCATCTTGTTCGTGACCTTCCTTTTTCAATAAGAGAGTAGATTGCCAAATGGCAAAATAGTCAGGTAGATGCAGCGAGACGAGAAATCCGACGATACCCATGTGCCACCATGTTCTAAGAAGATAGTAATGCCAAGCTCCCACTGCTCGGCTATATATCTTGTTCCCTGCCAGGTGGCAGCCATATGTCTCGCCTCGGAATACAATTCGTCACCGCAAAACTTCTCGAAATGAAGAACCCATTGTCTCACATGGATGCCGTGCAGGGCGCTCCGGCGGCGCTCACTGGCGCCACAGAACACTCTGCTTCGCCAACCGAAAAAGGCCCAACCAAAGATTACGTCGCCGAGGTAGCCACTATACCGCTTGACCTTCGTGCTTCCGAGTCCCTCGACGATGACGAGGAGGACTCTCCTTACGATGAAGTCCGTGCAGCCGTGCGTAACACAGACGGCGGAGAGATGGCCAACACGCTGCGGGCCTGGATTTTAGGAACCCTTTTCGTCACCGTTGCCTCGTCGCTCAACATGTTCCTGAGTATGAGGTGGGCGTTCATCTCCCCTAGGGCTGATCTTGCAGCCATAGATATTACTAACTTCTTCCACAGGAGCCCTGCAATCAATTTCCCGGCGCTAGTGGTCCAGCTGCTGGTGTATCCGCTCGGCTGCCTCTGGGCCGAGACGATGCCGACGCGCGTCTTCCAGACGTTTGGCATCCGCTGGTCGTTTAACCCCGGCCCTTTTACCATCAAGGAGCACGCAGTCGTCACGCTCATGGCCAACGTCTCCATTGGTTACGCCTACAGCACAGATGCTCTGCTTGCACTGCAGGGCAAGCCATTCTATAACATCAACCTCGGCTGGGGCTTCTCGTTGCTATTCACGCTCAGCTCGCAGTTGATTGGCATCGCCTTGGCTGGTCTGTTCCGCCGCTTCCTCGTCTGGCCAGCTGCCATGATCTGGCCCGGTCAGTTTTCTAATACCTCGCTGTTCTATGCGCTCCACGACAAGAGTAAGAGCGACGGCGTCCACTCTAACGGCTGGCGCATCAGCCGCTACCGCTGGTTCGTTGTCGTTGTCGCTGCGATGTTCTGCTACTACTGGATTCCCGCCGTCCTGTGGCAGGGCCTCTCCGTATTCGCCTTTGTGACATGGATCCGCCCCAACAATGTCGTTCTCAACCAGCTGTTCGGCGGCTTCACCGGCCTGTCACTGTTGCCCATTACCTTCGACTGGACTTACGTCACCGCCTATCTCGGTGATCCTATCCTTGCGCCCACCATCTCTCATGTAAATACGCTTATCGGCCTCTTTGTCTTCTTCATCCTCACTTCCATCGGCATGCTCTACACCGGCGCCCTCTACTCCGAGTACCTACCCCCTGTCACTTCGCAGACCTATGACAACACGCAGAACTATTACAACGTTAGTCGGATCCTTGGCGACAAGTTCACCTTTGACCTGCAAAAGTACGAATCTTATTCGCCGCTCTTTCTGGCACCCACACTCGCCCTGAACTACGGCCTCTCCTTTGCCGCCCTGACCGCCACCCTCGTCCACACTGGCCTCTACCACGGCAAAGAGATCTGGTACCGCTTCCGCACTGCCCGCAACCAGAAGCCTGACATCCACCTCAAACTCATGAACAAGTACAAAGAAGCTCCCGACTGGTGGTATGTCCTGCTCTTTCTCGCCTCTATGGCCCTAGGCTTCGGCACCATCCGGGGCTTCGATTCGCAGCTGCCATGGTGGGGTTTTATTGTCGCCGTCCTGCTCGCCGTCGTCTTCATGATCCCCACTATCATGATTCTCGCTGTCTTCAACATCCTCATCAGTCTCAACGTAATCTCGCCCTTCCTTGCCGGCTTCATGATTCCTGGCCGCCCCATCGGCGTCATGGTCTTCAAAGTCTACAGCACCATCATCCTCGGCCAGGCCCAGACATTCTGTGGCGACCTTAAATTGGCACACTACATGAAAGTGCCCCCGCGCGTGACCTTTTTCTGCCAAGTCGCCGCCACCATCTGGGCCGTCTTCGTCCAGATCGCCACTATGAATTGGACCCTGGGCACCATCGACAATGTCTGCAACAATCTTCAGAAGAACCACTTTACATGCCCCAATGGCCGCGCCTTCTTCTCTTCCAGCATCGTCTGGGGCGTCATCGGGCCCCGCCGCATGTTCGGTGACGGCAGTACTTACGCCGCCTTCAATTGGTTCTGGCTCGTCGGCGCCGCTCTGCCAGTCCTCTTATATGTCGCCACCAAGGTGCTCAAGATCCGCTTCTTCCGCCACTTCAGCGCCCCCATCATGCTTGGCGCCATGGGCTGGCTGCCTCCTGCCACTCCGCTGAGCTTTTCCACCTGGGCCATCTTCGGCTTCATCTTCAACCACTGGATCCGCAGAAAGTGGCACGGTTGGTGGTCCACCTACGCCTACACGACTGCAGCCGCTCTGGATGCAGGCCTGGTCCTCAGCACCATCATCGTCTTCTTCGCCATCACCTTCCCCAACGTCACTATTCCGCAATGGTGGGGCAACGTCAACGTCTTCGAAACGCTGGATGCCACTTCCAGCGCCGTTCTAAAGACGGTGGCCGATGGCCAGACGTTTGGTCCAAAGCAGTGGTAGTAATGAGCTTGCTGGTAATATCTAACGATTTCCGTAAGCAAAGCGTTTTAAGGTGTCGTGGGATTCTCATAATGAAAATAAACAACAGAGATAGATTCTTTGCTTCCAATTTATTGACGTGAAAACAACTGCATATCTAATTCAGTTCTTATTCCCCATCTCTCATCATCTAGTCAAATATCTAGAATGGGACTCTAAAATCGACTGTTTTACGAATGAATTTCGTTCTAGATCTTCTCAAATCCATATCAGTTCTTGAAATAAGTTTAGCGTCAGGAATTAGCTAATTAACTAAATTGTCTGCAAGGTAATGTCTCAAGCAGGTGGTGAGACCGCTGAGAAGCAAATCCTGGTTATCATGGGTTCGATATTGAAAAAATCCAGAAAATCAGCAGTTGCTACAACATATTCTGTTACCAAGCTGTCATTGTATTAGTAAAGGCCAGAAATTTTGTTATCAATGCGAGCCCACGAGAAGCTTCTGGCCCGGCATGTTCCTCGGAATTCGGGGTGTAATTCTGGGTGCAGCAATGCAGCCCGCGGTTATGCTAGACACTTCTATGATTAGCGCTTAATATAGGCGTCACACTTCACTACGAACCGAATTACGTGCGCCTTTCCAAAAAGAGTTCCTCAAGATTCGACAACAGCAAGCCTTATGTTCTTAGAGCTTCATTTAAGACCTAATTCCGCCGTTACACACTGTTAGCCACAAAAATACTTTGAGAAGCATACATTTCTACTTCACTTCATTTTAAAAACTTTTGACAATATGGACGCTCCCCCTAAGACTATGAAAGCCGGCCAATGGGATCCCAAACAAGGGAAAGTTGTCATCAACACCATTCCTGTCCCTGTGCCCGGCCCAAACGAAATGCTTGTTAAGATCACATCTGCATCTCTGTGCCATACCGACGTCATCTCCATTGAGAGGCCGGATATAGAGGAGCCCTTCACACTGGGCCACGAAGGTGTTGGTATTATTGACAGCATTCATTCCTCCGCAGAAGGAAAGGGCTGGAAGGTTGGGGACGCAATCGGATTTTTGTACATTCTGGGATGTTGCTTTGAATGCGAAGGATGTCAGGTTCACAACCTTCTCTGCTTAAATGGCAAGCCTGAGCTATCTGGGTTTACCAAACCTGGATTCTTTGCCGAATATGCCATTGTCGATCATCGAAATTGCATTCATTTGCCAAAGCATTGGAGCCTGCAGACTAGTTCCGTCTTTTTCTGCGCTGGCATGACCGGTAAACGACCCTCTGTTTGGGCTGAGTTGCATATTTGTGATACATATAATATGCTAACAGATTTATCAGCATTCAACGCCGTCGATTCGTGTGCACTGTCACCTGGGCAGTGGTTGGCGGTAATTGGTGCCGGTGGCTTAGGGCAGATCGCTACTCAATACGCCAAGGCAATGGGTTTAAACGTCGTTGCTATCGATATCAACGACAAAACACTCGAAGTTTGCAAAGGACAAGGAGCCGACGCCATATTCAATTCAAAGACTGATCCGGAATATGTATCTAAAATCAAAGCTTTGACCGGAATAGGAGTCCATGCTGCTGCGGTCTTCAGCAATGCTAAGGTTGCATACGACAATGCCCCTAAAATCATCCGACCAGGCGGGCTATTGATGGCAATTGGCTTGCCCTACGAGCCATTGGAGATTCCGGCTATGGACTTGGCGCTTGGGAAGTATAGAATTAAGAGTGAAGCTCCTGGGATTCCCCAGCGCCTGAAGAAAGCCGTAGATTTTTCGGCTAAGCACAACATTGTTCCGGAAGTTGAATTTAGGAAGCTAGATGACCTTGACGACATGGTGAAGGAGATGCGGGCAGGGACAGCGACTAAGAGACGGGCAGTTGTATTTTAATCTCGAGGGGCGGGATGGAGTGCATTCACTGTGTCTAGTTCCATATTTTTGCAGAGTCAGATAAAACCATTTATACAAATAAAAGCACTCAACTTTCCACCACATGTGTGCTCTTGTCTATCACTGCACACATTATTCTATATCTTAAATTTAATTTTTAAAAATTTAAAAAAGATATCTCCATTATTTCATACTATGGCCGTTATATTAATAGAATAATCCTTAGTCTGTCAAATTAATCATGATTGTCTTTGGTTCAGTGAACGCAACTAAGGCCCCCTTCCCACACTCACGCCCCAGACCACTTTGTTTACTGCCACCAAACGGAGTTGTCAAAAACGACAAGCTAACGCAATTGATTCCTACCATGCCCGATTCGAGTGCACTAGCCACACGCAGGGCCCTGTTGATATCCTGCGTGAAAACACCTGCCATTAAACCGTATTCTGTACTATTAGCTTGTTCAATAACCTCTTCTTCGGTCTTAAATTTGTTGAGAATAGCAACAGGCCCAAAGATCTCCTGCTGAAATATTTCTTTATCTGAAGCAACTCCTTCAAATACGGTGGGCTGCACGTAAAATCCTTTGTCTCCCACGCGCTGTCCGCCAGTAAGAAGATTTCCCTGCAATAAACCTCGCTCGATAAACCCAGTTACCCTCTGGAACTGTGCCTGGTCGACCAACGGGCCCATTAAAGTATCGGGTTTCTCTGGATCGCCAATGAATTTCGCGCGCTCTTCCAGAGCGTCCTTGTACCTTTTAACGAATTCTTCGTAAATGCCATCTTGGACGTATACCCGCGTAGCTGCAAAGCAAACCTGTCCACTGTTGGTAGCAAGAGCATTAACTGCCCACGATATCGCGTTCTCTAGGTTACAATCATCAAAAAATACGGCTGGAGACTTTCCACCTAGCTCCAGAGTGACGCGCTTTAGATTTGACTTCGCTGCCATTTCTTGAATCTTTTTGCCCGTAGCGATTGAGCCCGTAAAGCTGACCTTGCGAACACGCATATGACTGGCGATCAAGGCACCGGTGGTGCCATCTCCGGACAGAATTTGAAAGACGCCAGGGGGAAACCCTGCAGCCTGGATTAAGGGGCCCAAGGCGAGCGCAGCAAATGGTGTCTTCTCGGACGGTTTTAAAATGAAGCAATTCCCAGTAGCCAGTGCTGGAGCAGCTTTGAGTCCCGAAGTACCGAGCGGTCCATTCCAAGGTACAATTCCGGCTGTTACACCTAGGGGCTCGTTGCGTGTGATTTGCATAAAACCGCCATCTTGAGGCACTGCTTCTCCCACGAATTTATCAATCCATCCCGCGTTGTATCTGAAGGACTGAAAATTCGCATATGTAATTAGTATGGAACCATTATCTTTTCAAAAAGGTAGCAGCAGCGACTTACTTCGGCCGCCAAGCCAATCTCAAATTTTCCGAAGGTGGCATACGGAGCACCAAGTGTAATTCTGCTCAGTTCAGAGAGAGCACCCGCATGCTCTTCGATCAACGCAGCAAATCTGAACATGATATCCCTTCGCTCATTTGCGGCCAATTCCCTCCATTGTGGGAAAGCCCTTTCTGCCGCTTCAACTGCAGCATCGACATCCTCCTGTCCTGCTAGGGGAATATCATCTGCCACGAGCGAGCCGTCTTTGGGATTGCAAACAGATAACTTCGCAACACTTTTCGCATCAACATAATTGTTATCGATAAACAGCTTGTTTGGCAAGTTGTTAGCAGAGAAATTGAACGGCAAGGCCGTGCCGCTCAAATTAAGATTTTTCAAATCGGCCATGACAGTATTGCAATCGCTGTTGACACCAACTCCAACACAAGATAAAGTGTGAAGATATTTGTGTTGTTAAAGATAGTAAAGGACACCGGGGTTTCTCGTATCTCTAAGTTGTTTTAGATATCTTCAGCCCGACTCCCTTCCCCGGGCCAACGGCCCTTGACTCTAGAGCATCGCAATTCAGTACACCAAAAATCTTGAAAAAGTTCGAGCAATAGAAATATGAGAAGATCCGAGGAGGCTTTCCGGATATCAGCGACCTGACGCCCCACATCGGCCCCCCCGAGGAAATTCAGAGGTCCGCGGCAACGCTCCCCCGCACCGCGCTTTAGTTCGCCTTCCATTCCTCGGGGGGAACTATCAACGAGGGATTTGACATAGCCGGATTAATCAATAATTATTTCTTTTAAATGGTCAATGGAACAATTGCGATGGACAAATTCATTTGCCTATTTGAACTTCTCTACTATACTGAGCATAGAATTTCCCGAGACGTTTGACAACAATTACATCACGATGTCGTTTGCTGATTTACCAACTTTTGACGAGCTTGAAGACAAGAAGCGCTTCTGGCCAGCAAAGCCGGGGAGCAGAGATGAAGGACTCGGAATGCTGAGGTATCTGACGCCTGATCATGTGGCGAAAGTCGTTGAAGAAGAAGTGAAGACAGGGGAGCGCGTGTGCTTAAATTGGGATATGACGAAGTTAGAGACGCCAGGTATGTAGCAAAGTACCCTGTACGAAGTATTTCAGACATTGCTTTCTGACAGACGGCATAGGCTTCAATCGGTTTCCGTGTCAGCACGACATAGTCCCAATTCCGAACTACGAAGGCATAGCCTGGGATGATATTTGGCGCTTCAATCCGCAAGCCAGTTCCCAGTGGGACGGCTTTCGCCATTACAGCATGGAGATCGAACCTGGGAAACGGGCGTGGTACGGCGGCACCCCTTCTGAGGATATTTCTAATCTAGGAAGCGACCGGATCGGCGTTGGCCACTGGGCGCAGAATGGTATAGCCACGAGGGGATTTCTGATTGACTACGTTTCTTACATGGAGGAGAAGGGCTTAGAAGCCAATGGCATGAATGGACATGCGGTCACATTGGAGGAGGTTAAAGAGATCGCTGCTCGGTGCAATATTTCGTTCCAGCATGGAGACATCTTCTTCCTTCGGTGCGGCTTCACCAAAACGTGGGAGTCGCTCACCCTCGAACAGAAGAAAGAATACCGTGCGGCCACGGCAGAACACAAGCACAAACACAGCGGACTTATTCAGAGCGAAGCCGTTGCTCGCTTTATGTGGGAGAATCACATTGTCGCAGTAGCGGGCGATGGGGTCAGTTTTGAAGTGCGACCGAATCGTGATAATGAATGGAGCATGCACCACTATCTTCTTGCCGGCTGGGGGGTACCGATAGGTGAAATGTTCGATCTGGAGCGACTGGCGGAGCTTTGTAAGAAGCTAAATAGATGGACTTTCTTTGTCACCTCAAGTCCTCTGAATCACCCCCGGGCAGTTGCATCACCTCCCGCTTGTATGGCACTTTTTTAAGCGTGATAGTGAAGATTATTAAAACGTCCTTCAACGATTAAAAGATAGTGGTAACACTTTAAGACTTCTGATTAGATCCATAGCATGAATCACTATGGGAGGAACAAAAGACGTTTATTCTGTGCTTAGAATAAGCTGCATTTGGACGTAATCTTTGTTTGTATAATCATGCCTACCCTAGATATACACAACCAACTATCGAATGCTTGTGCGTGTTTATGAGCTGAGAAAATCTGCTATCTGTTTGTCCATCCACTGCATATCCACTTTGTTGGCCCCGCCTCCGGCTATGTGGCCCCAGATCGAAGGAATGACTTTCAGTGTCGCATCTGGGATCTCCTTGGACTCTCTTTCAGACACCTCCCATCGAAAATATTGATCTGTCTGACATGGCATCAACAGCACACGCGATTTTATTTTCGACAGCGCAACGTCCAATGAAATCTCTTTGCTGCCTCCGATATGAGCAGTAATATCACCTCGCTGCCACATTCCTAACATAATCAAGAGGTCATCCGGGTCCCAGCCGTTGTAGCCAACTCCTGTGGTAACATCATCCCAAGCCTGCAAGGTGTCAAATCCTAAGACCTTGTACTGTTCTTGCTCAAACCATTCAGCACTTGTCAGCCAGGCTGAGTACGCCTTGCCGAATGCCCGCACACCGCGGACACAGCTTGCGCTCCCGGCAGTACGGGATGCAACGGGAATATAGTCGGCCGAGTTCTCCAGAGCAGCTCTTGGGCCCTCGAGGAATTGGTAGTTGTGCCTACTCGTCCGAGATGAAGAACAGATGATAATGGCATTCTTCACCACGTCTGGATACATGACAGTCCAATGGTAGGCCGCCTGACCGCCCATGGAAAAGCCCACTACGGCGTCAACGGTGTGGATGCTGAGCTTGTTGACGAGCAGATCGTACTGGGCACGTATGCAATCTGCATACTCTAGAGTTGCCGGAAAAGAAGCTGTGTTTGACGGGCTGGACGATTCTCCATTGCCGAGAAGAGCCACCACAATAACGCGATGGCCCTTCAACGATCCGGACGAGAATGCGCAAGTTCCCCGCAGCCGCCCACGGAAGCAAGTGATTACTAGCGCTGTTTTCGTGGCCGTTGGATTGATATCTAAGTAGGCCACGGATACGGACGGCAGGGTTGTGCCATCTTGGAAGACGAAATTCTCGATCTTGTGGTATTGAATGTCGGCCATACTGCATGAAGCGTAGCTTTTAAGGAAAAAACAGAATTTTGTAAGCTGCTAGGCGGCTTGGAGCATTGTTTGGATGTGAGGATGATGTTATCGAGGACCAATCCTTAATTTGCTCCTATCTGGTCGGTTGCTCCATTGGTTGCATTACGTCGGACGTGCTGGCCCGACATCGGGTTAGCGGCAAACGGATATCGGCAAACATACATACTCCAGTCGGAAGCATGCAAGCTGTCTCTTTAGTGAAACAATATACAAGTAAGAGTATATTCAACCAAAACATTCAAAATTCTGTAGATGTCATATGGAGCATTGCAAAGTCTCAACTGCATTTTTATTCCTTTCTAAGAAATTATAAAACCGCCATCAGGATCGGAGAGGCTCTCCTAGAAGTAGTCATAATGTGGTCTCTCAGGCGGATTAAATCGCTAGCGCACAGCAGTACAGCCTACTAAAATTGGAAGACCTGCTGTGTTGCCCTACTTCCCTTCTCCAATCGGATAATACGCAGTAATCTAGGAAAACACTAACAGCAAGCAAAATTTCTACAATACCTTGTTGTGCAACTCAAATGTTAAGGCGAGAAGAACCTCAGGTCATGGGAAACTTGCATACAATTTTAGTTGGTTCGTTCTTGTAGAATCGAGTCTGTGACCGACGTATTATTTAGCCCAACATAGAAAAGGTAAAAAAAGAAGGAAAAAAAAAAAAAAAGATTAGTAAGAACCAAGAGTCATGAAGAGTTCACGAGATAACATTAAGCAAGGTTTTTTTGTTCATAAAGAAAGTATCAATTGTTTGAAGTATGTTCAATGACGTTTTATCTAAAAGTCTATAATTAAACCCAAGTCCTATCCAGGTGCCGTGCCCCTTTTGAAAATGCCTCGATACTTTTATGAAAATGCCCAGAAATCTATAGGATATCTTAAACCAAAGGCTAACCGAAAATATTTTTTGAACGCCAGTAAATGTAGAAAAGCAAATGCCACCCGAAACTTGGTATTAATGCGCCGCGCTGTGAAATTCAAAATATATTTGTTTGTTTTTATTAGTTGATTGGTTCATTGGTTGATTGCCTAGGAATGCTTGATAGTGATCGAGTCGGTGCTGGAAATCGCAGCAGCGCCGACCAACTTGTTGCTTTGGACCATGCCAAAGACAGTAGCATCGGACAAGGGAACAGTGCCGCAAATAGAAGAAGCAGAGGCATCGGTGAACTCGACAGTGCCGAAGTTGGCCAAGGGGACCATGGCGCCGTTCATCTTGTAATCCTCGACGATCCACTCCGCATTGGTCTGGCAGAGCATGGCCGTCTCAGCAGTAAAGCTCTGCGAGACGCTCTTGCCAGTAGTCTGGTTCTCAATGGTGACGTTGCCTGCGGTGCCAGACGAGACGGTGGCGGTCAGGGTGAGGACGTCGCCGGCGCTGATGGTGAAGCCAGCCCAGTTGTGGGATGCGCCGGGATACCACTCATACCAGGGAGTGTAGGTGACGGTGTCGCCCAGCACGTTGAAGTCGACGCCCGTCTGCAGGATGGCCGAGGCGCAGGTGTCGCCGTCGATGCCGACCCAGGCGCTGGCGTGGTAGGCGGTGGTGGCGGAGCCGCCTGCGGGCGTCTGTGGCTTTGGGACGGTGAAGGTGCCAGTGACCGAAGTGAAGCCGTTGCCGATCAGAACGGCACCGGCCCAGTTGTTGCTGTAGGTGGTGTGGTAGGAGCCTTCATCTTCGCTGCGCCGTGCAAGGTCGGGTACGTTGGTGACGTTGACGGCGTAGGGGCGGTGGCTGCTGCGCATGCGGCGCGGCTCACGTTGGATGAGCTGCACAGGCGAGGCAGCGGTGAGAGCGACCCCGAACAGAGTGACAATGGTGAGGAAGGTGAACTGCATGGTGACTGATTGGTTCTAAGTTGGGTAGCTGAGAGGTGGATGTTGTGGATGTTGTGAATGATAGAATGGAGTGATTGATCGACAAGGGTGGATTGAGGTAGATATATATAGCCATCTTGGAGACGGCTTTTTCGACAAATTTAACACTTTCGATCTCACTCTCTGAAAAACTAATGTTAAGCTGAAGATTTAGCATGGCAAACAAATTTACCAAAATAATTTTCGGTCCGTGAAAAGTGGGTAAAACGGAAGAGCTAAGGCGGTTAACTCGCTACCTCATGGAGGAAGCCGCGGAGACGCTGTTCCTGAAGTAAGCCTCACCCAAGAGTAACAGAGTTGGATTAGTGTTTATATCCGCACTGAATCCTAACAAAGAAAAAAATCGGCCGAACTATTTGTTGCGGCACCAAAAATTTAAATTTAAAAAGCATATACCGGAATTCATTTGTGCTGTATCAGGCACCGATTTTGACATTCTGTTGCGTTGATAGGACAAACACAAGACAGAGACGGATCTTGGAACGGTATCATAGATATTTATATAGAAAGAGGAGAACGAAAAGAGGTTTGAGATAGCTCTATAAAAGCGGAGTCGTCTGCCTTGTAAGGCAGAGTGTATGTGGGTACGTTATGTGGATGTCGGCTCGGAGCGTACTCGAGGGATCGACTGTAGCTTAGGAAGTCGGCGATTCGGTGATCGCGGCGAGCTCTCGCTGAGGATAGGAAAATTTGAAGTAACAAAGACTCTCATATTTTGCATGACATTCGAAAACACACAGTAATCGGGACAAATTAGCTGGTAGTGGACTGCCAAGGACCGGGACCAATTCAAACAACTCCCGAGTTTTCCCCAGCCGGCGTGGGAGGCAACCAGACTGTTGGTATGCCGGAAACAACGTGGTCAACGTGGTGCTGAAAATAGATGGTCTACGGGGATCGGGATTCACCAAACAGCAAAATTTTGCCCAGTCTGATGACTGAGTTGCCTGTTAGGGATTTGTTTCACACGTGGCCCCCATGTGAGAGGTTTCGCATTATTCCGTAGTTAACTCTAAGGATACCTTCTTCCACACTTTTGATCCACATTATTTGTCCAATAGGATTACACGGCACAAATAAATTAAACTTATATACGCATTCCACGAGGCCTGGCTGACTCGCTACATCAACGACCATTGTACTAACCATACCTCCGAACTTCCGCTAAGGAAATACAGAATTCCCTGGAGCACCTTATTTCCACCGGAGAAGAAACTTCACTGTTCCTGTTCCAGAACACCTCCGTTGAATCTAAAAAGAGCCCCGAATTTGGCCCCATAGTAACGCGGCTCCGGGATCGATTTTTCGTTATTTAACCCAGATTTCCGAGATCTTGACCCTGAGATCTTGCCTCTGAGGTTTTGCCCCTGGGGTCATACTAACTTTCGTCCGCGCCGGACGCACTCGGCAATCTGGATTTGAAGATAATTTTGACTGAACGTTTTCTAAATCCAGTTAATGTCCGGTGCAATGCTGTAGCCTGCGGCTGATTTATACCCGAATGACACGACCACCACATGCAGCCACATCTGTGGCGAGTGGCACAGAAGATTAGCTTCAGTATTCCCAGGAACTTCAAGAAATAACAAGACACTTTTGATATTTTAGTTGACCAACGGGGGGGAACACCGGATGATGCGCCAGGGGTTATTTAATTTCTCGCGTCGCCATTGTCACGATGCATTACCGAGGCATTAGTACAATGTACTAGTGATGGATATTTGTAAAATCAGATTCCTAGTAGTAAGATGCATAATGTAGCGTAAGAATCAAGGAAGTATGCATCTATAATTTGCTGCAGGACAATCATTGTTAGATCTTATATAGCTGTGGAAATAAGACAGGACCTCGGGTGGCCAACACTAAGATAGTATCATATAGCGAACCAACCATTGAATATCAACATGCAACATCTCCACCAAGAAACACCCGCTTTCTAGTTTCCCCGTTTGGTGATCTAGGAGCGGGGAAAGTGGGAGGCGAAAATGCGGAGAGAAGGATATAGCAAGCCCCAGAAGCTTCGGCAGCTTTGGTTCTGAAACCTTAGTTTTTTCGTATTTCTAAACAGGAATGTATTATTTCTTTACATCACAACATATAGAAATCAGTAGGACGTACTAGTATCTGAATATATTTAAACTTAGCGCGTTGAGACTTACCTTGTCCAAGAGCATGAAGTTGCTGTCGAGGAATTGAGTTGGCATGAAAAGTAGAAAAGAATACAATATTGCATTATCGCTTGGCTCTTCAACTGCAGTTGAGTAATTAGAGCATTGTATAAACTCGAGGCTCTAGATAAATAATTATTTCTAATCTCTAATGGAACTTGGAAAGATACGGACAAGTCTAGGATAACTTTACGCCGCATCTTCCACGAAAGCCGCAAACACAACAACTTATAGGCTACTTCATGAACAATTAACGAGGACAGGAAATTTTATGAGAGAGGTACATCAACTTGACCTGATTACACATCGTTTTGGGAGAAATAATGAAGTTACTGATTGACCTAAGTACGAAGAGGGTGAAAAAAAGACGTTAAGCGAAGCATGGTGATATTGATTCTAAGCTCCCTTCTGTCATCTACACACTCTGCAAGGCGGGAGCAAGATCAATAGCAAAAATAAGAGCATATTTCCACAGCAACTTATCACAGGCTATTCGGTATCCCATTTGTCGAAATTTCGGATTAAATCTAGACAAAAGAGGCTTGTAAGCTTGCGGTTAAACAGGATGCACTGCCATTGACAAAACAAACTTACCATAGTAAAGCCGCATGCCCTCGAGATGAGCCGTCATTTCCATTCGCTCATCAATCGCATGCGCGTTAAGCCTCGTTCCGTCGCGCGATGGTGTGTAGCGGTATATGTTTTTCGTCACGTTCCAATAATGAACCGTGTCCGTATTGCCGGTCATGATGTTCCCAACTGGGACAACCGTCTTGCCACGTCCGCTCTCTGTGGTTTCAAATACATGCCGTAGAGTTCCACTGAACACAGCCCACACGCCATTGTTGTCCGTCGGGGATATCGGCGCCGGGTCAAGCGTCTGTGTGGCCATCATGGAGAGGACGCCAGCGTTTCCTGCCGTCTTATTGTCCACACTGTGCTTGCCGGACGCTGCGAGGCCTCTAAGGTCGAGATTGTATTTGTGCGCAACTCTGCCGAGGGTATCATAGATGTGCTGATTCACGAATTCGACCGATTCGTGCAGTGCTATCCGGTGGTTGACCGTGATCTGTACCGTTTCAGGAAGCGCGTTGACCTTAATGCCGCCGGTGATGACGTCGACGGCCTGGCTCGTCTGCACCAACCACTGCTCGTCGGTCGCCTCCGCGGCGAGTTTCCTGGCGATCGCGTGCTCGTCAGCGTGGCGCAGCGCACGGCGCAGCCACGGCTGGACCCGGCCGGGGGAGTATTTTGCGCGGCACTCTAAGACGCGGCGGAAAGGACTGGTCTGCGGCAGCCGTGGGACGTAAGGGCGGGCCTCCAGCGCGCGCACGGCGTCTGCCATGATGCCAATGCCCGTGTGTGGCGGCGGACGCGAGCTGTGGCCGCCCTGGACGGCGAGCGTGAGCTGGACGTCGTGGTACCCCTTCTCGCCGACGCCCGGGCACGCGTACAAGACGTCGTCGCCGAGACTCTGCACGCCCATGCCGCCCTCGTCCAGGGCGAGCAGGAAAGCGCCGCGGCCCCATTCAGCAACCAGCGCGGCGCTCAGCTCTGTCGCGCCCTGTCTACCGCCTGTCTCCTCGTCGAAGCCAAAGGCCAGCACAATGGTGCGGCGCGGGGAAAAGTCTTGCGCGAGAAGATCCTCGATGGCAGAGAGGACGCCGACGAGAACGTTTTTGCAGTCTGCTGAGCCGCGACCCCAGAGGAAAGAGCCATCGTAGTGGCCAGCATAGGGGGGATAAGTCCACGGCGACGAGGCGTCCGCCGGAACGACATCCTGATGGGCCATAAAGAGGATGGGTTTCAGGCCAGAGACGCTGCCCTTGAGCGTGTAGAGAAGGCCATAGCGGTTGATCTTTTGCAACTGGAATTGCGCGTGCCTGTAACCGGATCAGTTCCATACATCATTTTGAGCGAGATGAAACGCAAGTTGAAAGGACGGGCGGATACGCGCACTTACACAAGCGGGAAGAGCTGTTCCAAGACACGATGGAGTTCTGCAAAGACGGCCCACCGCGGATCCTCGTCGACACTTCCGTTGTCATCGTAGCTCTCAGTCGGCACCTGCACAGCAGCAGAGAGACGCTTGACCTGCAGCGCCAGCTGAGCAGGCCTCATCAAGTGCTCGCTTGGCTGGAGGCCATCGTCTTGAGGGAGAAAAACTCCTGGTAGTGGGCACCAGCTATCATCCCCAGGAGCGTGATGCGGCACACCTGAAAACTCCGTAGTACAGTGTCTGATTCTCGAGATTAGAGAAGAAGCACCGCGTGCGGGAAATTGAAAGAGAACAGCGGTGGTACAGAGCAGGAATAACAGCAAAAGTAGACGCCGACGCTGTGGCTGCTTGCTTCCCCAAACAGGCTGCTTGGCACGGCCAAGACCAAGCTCTAATTGAACTTTATCCATCATTGATTTGGTATCCCAAAGAAGATACCATGCGTACGAATAGGGAGCAGTGTACCTCGTTGTCTCTAAATCTGTAGTTGCGGGGGTAGTGTCCTTCGGCTAGCGAGCACGCACCCTTCACCAAAGAAGAGCTGGGCGTGCTGTGGAATAGATGCTCGTAATTCCGGCCGATAGAGGCCCTGTGTTGGTGTGAAGAATCAAATGTACGAAGGATGAGATATGAGCAATAGCGGGTCCCACTACGTCACATGCGAACTACGAGTAATACAGCGGATACGATTTCACAAGTACGTGTACCGACGCAATTTCCTAAATAGGCAAGTCGCAAGTCCTTTATGATAGATGGAATCCCACACGGTGCGATTCGCATTTATGAAATTCATGATGGCCTTTATCGGATACACAAAGCTACTCTCCCCGCTTCTAGGGATGGTGGTGGTGAAGCAAACACAGCATCCAATGAGGGTGTGATCGGCAAACTTGGCTCTAATTGGAAGAGTAAAATGCGTGGCTGATTTGGGCCACAAAAGTTTCTCGGAAATTTTTTGGATCTTTTTCCTTACCTGGGCTATTCCTACTTCTCCTACCCAGCCTTGTATTCTTTCGGCTCCAAACAATTCTCTATATTTTGCTTAGTCATTGACAGTAGCTTGTTCCTCTATCTGTGGGCACTGCTGTATCCTTGGGACACTTGAAAAGTATTATTCACAAATAAGTCAGCGAAGGCTACTCCGACTTCATCTCTCTTCCTGTGTCAACTTTTCTAGCTTTATTTTTTATCCTCTTAAAATAGAACCTCTAGGATATTTGATAGGGAAAGCATTTTAAATTCCACATTTCTACAGGGTTTCCGCTCTTCACGCAACATATCTGAACTCAACAGTATTCCTCATATTATGCAAACAGTATTAGCATGACTATGTCAGGTGACCTATTGGTGACTAGGCATAATCTCAACAGGTGAAATACGTGTGTTTAACCGGAGTACTCTTCATTGTTGTAAGCATAACGTGTGCGTGACTTGTCAAGTCAGTTTGAGTAGAGCCATTGATTAGGAGAGGCCAAAAGAGATATCCTAGAGGGAGGCAGAGCGAGGAGCCCTCTCTATATAGTGCTATATACAGTGTATCACCACGGTATTCAAGTGATAGGCATACGGTATCAACCTATAGGCATGGTATTATATAAGCACTGCTCAACAGAAGGAAGGGAATGGAGAAAGGCACCGTCGGAATGGATTGCTTCAAGCCAGTCTTCTTTAAAACAAGATGCAATAGCACACTTGCAGAAAGTTATGAAGAAGAACCTACGCGACTTAGTTTTGCATAGAGACAAAACGCGAAGAAATTTCAATA
This sequence comes from Hawksworthiomyces lignivorus, assembly GCA_002917075.1. Lineage (NCBI taxonomy): Eukaryota > Fungi > Ascomycota > Sordariomycetes > Ophiostomatales > Ophiostomataceae > Hawksworthiomyces > Hawksworthiomyces lignivorus. The sequence continues at coordinate 233,524 of NTMA01000027.1, forward strand.
AAGCAATTTGGTCCAGCTTATCTGCGGATCTAACACTAGGATGATTTCATCGAGAGCTGCAGAATATGCATCTATGGGGTCAATGCCCGGATATCCTGGACCAGCCATGGAGAAGCCCCTGTAGAGACGGAAGGCTCAGCCTAGATTGATATTATAAGAAAATCGTATTTGTTCTCTCGTTATTCCGCTAGCATCGTCTCCTAGATTTTATAAAATTAAAGTGACCTTCACGCCATAATACAAGACAGAAGATTACGTGCAGTTATTATAAGTTTAAATACACTATTTTAACTACAGAAGTAACGAAGACCTTAATTTTCATAACATAATGCAGAACCCTGCTGTAATCCCTGCGCTGTAGCGTCGTGAGACGCTACGGCTCTACACCCGCTTTTAATTCAACTCGTATACTACCCAGGGAGTCTCATTTTACGCCTCCCCAATTTTCAATTTTACATGTCAGAAGTAAGGGGACTCAAAAGACATTGTTGAGTAAAATCGTCAATGATAAGAAGGGAGTTATTTTGGGTGGGAAACCCCTGAGCAGACAACAGATTGATACAAGTCTTTCTTGTTAGCCTAGGGAAGGGTGAGGTTCCAAAAATGGATCTGCCGCTCAATAATCCAATTACACTTCAAGTAGAGCCGCTGTTGTAGCTGTGGCTTGCCCAGTCTTTGGCAAGATGGTTATTAGCACTAACCGAAAACAGAATTGTTCAAATGATAAAATACAGCGGCTGACCACGGCAAAATGCAGCTAAGAATTCTGTCCTTGCGGACGCTTGCTGTCTTGGGACAAAAGACGAGCAAGCAAGTTTAACTTTTATCTAAAAAATGCAAGACCTATTTGAAGACTCTAAGCATATGGTCCACAAGATGCTTGTGCAATGTTGCTCAAAAGACTTTTGAAACTCGGGTGCGTTTTCCATTGGACCTCTTGATTTTTGGATCAGCTAAGGTGGAGGGAACCGCCCACCCTCTACACAAAAAGGTTGAGACACCCAAATATATATTTTTCCCTCTATAATACTCTAGTATCCTGACTTTCGACCAGCTACTAGGGGAAAATAGGGCGATCGATTTGGGTGTCTCAACCTTTTTGGGGGAGGGGTGCCGCCTTAGGCATTGTGTTGCCACCTCAGAAGTAATGAGGCTCAACAAAGTGGGTCCAAGAACATTGCTCGAATTAGCGCACGGTGGCGTTTTTGCGCCTATTTTACTGGCGATAGTGATAGACTACGCTTGCCCAGTATGAACGTCCGCCTCAAATAATCCCGTTTTCAATATTGCAACCTTGACAAGATTGTTTGTTTGAGCCATTAGCTTTGCATCGTGTACAAGGATCGTGGAAGCACCGAGTGGAACGGAAAAAAACTTTCTACCAATCATAGTGAAAGGCTCAAAGATACGCATGGTTATAAATACAGAGAGAGCGAGGTTGAAGGACACTATGGGCTACATTGCGAAAAACTATGCTCGCCTTCATTATCAGTGCCTCCATTTCCACCATGAGCATCCCAGTTTCATCATTACTACTATCTTAACGTTGAAAATGAGGAAAGTAGACCTAGGGCTATTTCTCTAGCTGTCAGGTTTATAGCGTAGCGAGAGGATCTGAAAGCTTTGCACGTACCAAAAAAAAAAGTAGAAATGAGAGCGCGATCTAGATCGCATCTTCTCGACGACCTCAACCAATATAATATTTCCAATACCTTCATAAATAATACTTTATTATCGCTAGTCTCAGGGAATAAACAGAAATATGCCTACAGGTCTTACAATTTGAGGCTACTATAACGGAAACCCTTATCGGAAACAGCGTCAACACTCACAAGGATACCGGAAGAGATTTCTGAGCACAACATCAGCGCACAAGCGTTTCTAAGAGTACAGTGGCAAATCTATCAAGAGAATAGAGAAATAATGGGCAATCCGTCACTAGAATTTGATCACTAGAATTTGAGCTCTGGACATCCATCTTGCATATGCTTATTTCCTGCTCTATTATTAACCTCTCCTACAGTATACAAAATGCATCTAGTACAGTTTGGTTGGGCAACCCTGAAACTAATATGCATAATATTTGTTATGCGTGCGAATGGCTTTCGGCTCTTGAAGCATGCGATAGGCCGCAATGGACATGGTTGTATTCTTAAACGCCCCGTCTTGCACTAGACTTTATTCGGTAGAGGACGCCCATTACCAGACTGCGAATAAAACGAATTAGTATGGAAAAGATGTCGCGCGAAGATTTTTTTCCTTTCTTTCCTCCCCCAAAGAGCTAATCATGCCGATATGAATTCCATGTATTTATAGAAATTAGAGAACCTAATGGCAGACTTTGTTGCCGCCAGAAATCCCCGGGAGGCTATTTGTTGTTGCGCTTTCCTAGTTATCCTACCCAGATCTAGGTCTCTTAGGCTGACCAAGGCGGACCATGGCTACGACTATATCGTAGGATCGCGTTGATTGCAATTTCGAGGCACTAAGGTGTCTGCCTTACACTTGCGCTCGTTGTAAAGTAGACTAACATTTTCTGTTGCCAGACACTAATTTTCTTCGGTACCTTTCCTTTGCCATGAACGAGTAGACTGCTGCAGGGCTAGCTGTTTTGAGTATGGGTTTTAATCGTTGCTTTCTTCCCTTCCTATCATGTTTGGTACTTCAAGTTCAGCTGACAGGGATGTGTTGACGCCCGTCAATAAATGTAGGGATGGATTCCACCCTACATATCTTGAGCTCTGTACTTCCTTTCGACGTCTTGCCAATACGCATCGTATCATATCATCTAAGTGAGAGTGTGTACCGGGATTGTGGCCCGAGAGTAGTCCCTTTCTCATAAAATCAAAGACACGAAAATACTTGTCCCGAAACGTAGTTAAATTATTCTTGACTTCTGTGCTAAGGTTATTTTGTCTAACCCCCCTTCTCCCTCCCTCCTCCTCGTGCCTTTCGTTTCTGCTCTGTCTGTTATCTTGCCGCTAGTAGGTATTTTCTCTGGGTTTAAAGAGAAGACATCTACAACCTTCTTCATCTCTTTTGATTTCTTTCCTTTCTTTACTTCTTCCAAAATTCTGTGCTCTAAGTCGTGGGCAGCGACAGTTGAACGAGGCAGTTCATTTCATTCTTTATTGTTTACACCGCCTTTAACTTGAAATATATTTGCTACCCAACTGTCTCACATTTTCAAGTATTCGCTTTCTATTCAAACCTTGGCTGTTCCTCGGTCATCTCGCAATCATGTTGTTCCGAAATCCACAAGCCCTCTTGTGGCTTCCATTACTTGGATCTCTAGTACAGGCAACCGATATTGTATACGTCACCGACCTTGCTATCTACACACTTTTAGTGAGTGCCGACAAGTAAAATATCATGATGTAGAATATTCAATTGCTGATGAATCGAGGCAATAGGCACCATGCGCCAGAGGTCCTATTAGCATTAATGTTATGGAGATGACATACCAAAATTGCCCCGAATCTGTCACAGATCTCCAGTCATGTGTCTGCTCTAAGAACAACTACTTCGCTTCCTTATCCGCTGCCATAGCAGCTGGCGTCAGCAATGATTGTGGGTCAACTGCCAGTGCTGACCAAAGCTCTGCTTCGGCTGTCTTCAGCGCCTACTGCAACCAGGACCATGTTGTTACATTTCCAACCCCATCTATTCCAGTGAGCCAATATATCACTGACATCCCGGAAATTGCTTACCTCGCGCCATGTGCCAGAAGCGAGGTATCAATTGCTGTTATGGAAATGGTATAGACTACTTGATTCTTGTTGTGTTGCATTATGTGTTCTGTATTCCTACTCACGTCCTTATAGCCATATACACTGTGCCCTCGTGATGCGCCCGACCTAGCCACCTGTGTGTGCCAGAAGAACCAGAACTCACTCATGGTCAGCCAGAGCATTAATGCAGGGGTTGCTACCGCATGTTCGTCCCACAAGGCCGATATCTCGTCGGCCCAGGCCTTCTTTGCAGCCTATTGCGATCTTAACTCGGGAGATTCGAAGTTTCCTGTAGCATCTAACCCACCTGGCGACAGTACGACAATAACACAAAATCCTTACCAGCTATTGTGTAGCAACTGCTAACTTTCGGCAGTGTCGTACTATATTACCGATATGCCTCAATACAGCTCTTTAGTTCCGTGTGCTAGAACTGCAGTATCCTTGGCATTACTTTATGTACGATTTTAGCCCAGCAATTGCTTTGCCCTCTTTACATCCATAACATATTTCATAAGCTAATAGCGCAGAACATAAACCAACTCTGCCCTAACGGACCGCAGCAGCTTGCGTCTTGTGCCTGCATTAAAGAAAGCATGTCTGCCTTCGTCTCAAATCAACTCACAGTTAATATTCATGGCCAATGCTCGACCAATGATGTGGCCGACGTTTCATCTGCTTTAAATGTAAGATTGATGGCAAGAATAATATTCTCAAGAATGCACTAACTTTCTTAAGGTCTTGGGTCTTTATTGTAGCGCTGCTAAAAAGCAAGCGGTCGTTACTGGTGTTACAGCATCTGGTAGGGAAGAGGCCCCGACTTCCTACTTTGTTGAAATAAATGCTAACTAGGCGGTAGTCTCTCAAACACTGCCATATGCCGCACCGACTGCCACTAGTGGAGGATCAAGCCCCACAAGCACTTCTGGCAGTGCGCCGGGAGGAAGCGAGAGTGGGAGTGGGAGCGGAAGCGGCAATTCCAGCGGTGGCAACAGCAACGGGGGTTCCAGCGGCAATGGCGGTGGGACTTCCAAGTCTCACACGGGCGCTATTGTTGGTGCTGTCGTTGGCGTCGTGGTCGGCTTGAGTGCCCTTGGTATCGTCGGCTATTTTGTTTTTCGCCATTCCCGACGAAACAGAAATCGGCCACCAGCAAATAACATGCAGCAGCAAGCCAACCTGTCTCCCCCAAACAACTCGGGTGGTATAGCTGAATTGGCCAGGAAGCCTGTAGTCGGCGCAGAGATAATCCCACCGAGCCCCGCTGTGGCGGTCGGAAAAAGCATCCATCCTCAGTCGTCTCCCATGCCTAGCATCTCCCCTGTCTCAGGTTACCAAAGTCAAAGCTCGCCGCCTCCTGTCTACTCACAAAACAGTGCATATCCACAACCACCGCTTCCTTCACAAGCCGAGCTGCAAGGCCAGATGTACTCCCCAAATGGTGCCGACCTAACGCAGAGCCATGCCGAGCTCCAGGGTCAACAGGCGCCGAACGTCGCGTCGCAACAGGCTGAATTGCAGGGCCATCCAGTATATAGCCAAGCTGTCTCGTACGCTCCGCAACAACAGCAGCCGATATACCAAGCCGACTCCATACCGATTCAACCACACAGCGAACTTCCTTCGACGTCAGGAATGCCAGCTAGCTCAGGATCTGTGCCGCAATCTTACTCAGAGTTGGATAGTGCTGGCGGTCATTAGCCTCATGTTTAATGATTGCTGAGAATATTTCGAGCATATTTTTCCGTTGGTGTGTAAAATATTTTCTCTGTACGGGCTACTTATAACTATATAATATATAATAATACATGAACCCTCGCGTGTAGCTTTGCATTCTATAGGCTCCAATTACAAGGCCAGCAGCGAGCAGGTCCGTATTATACACCGTTAGCGCTGTCGAAGAAGTCTTTAGTAAGAGTACTTGGAAGACTAAAAATGAATCTATACGTGATAGAGTGTGGTGGCAGCTGCGGAACACGCTACATTCGAAGAGAGGCAAAAGGAGGATTACGAGTGATTTCGCAAACGGATCTTTTTAATATGTATATTTATAGTTTCGTTCCGTTATAAAATGAGTATTGAGAGCTTTATTCTCTAACATCTTGAGGGTGTCTTTCCAATATGACAGAAATGTAGTGTAGTAAATTATGCAGATGAGAAAGCAACCAACATATTTAGGCGAAAATGTAGAAAGTATGAAAACCAAAACCATTAGGCAGAATGTGGAAAATAAAACAAAAAGAAGTAAGTAAAAGAAAAAATTGTATCAAAAATGGTATACTCAAGTCATCAAGCATATCTCATGAAACGCATTGCAGACTTCCGACATTTTCATCGCCGACCGTGTGGTCGATCTAATCGTGTCTTTTCTACCGCTTCATTCTAGGGTCTCTGCGGCTAAGTAGCTTAATGTCCTGTTCTCTGACCCCGATCACGTCTTATGGGATTTAGTGTGCAAATCGAAAATCCAGGCGCCGGCTACCCTCTAATCGCGTCGTCTTCCGGTAGTGGGCCTGCTGCTCGAGCGTCAGAGCGTTCCAGATGCGCTCACGTTGGCGGTTGCGATAGACGTAATACAGCTTGGCCAAGACAATAAGGATAATCGATGCTATATTGATAATGAGCAGCGTGGAGTTGCCACGGTGATACAGCGGCTTGTCGTCTTCGCGATATACTGTTGACGCAAAGATGCTTCCGGTCTGGCAAGCCATCTAGAGAGGTTATCAGTGTGTGCTGTCCCTACTATTCGCTCTGATAAACTAAAGGGCAGCAACTTACATTATAGAGAGCAGCAGATACTGTGCGTGTTCCGACGTTGTTGGAGTTCTTGGAGCACCATCCAACAAGGATGGCATCTAGAAGAAACCATGAGTCAGCCGGATTATATAACAAACGAGATGAGAAATAATGAAAGAAAAAAAAAGGAACAACGTACGGCAGTACGGGTAGGACAACAGCACCATCACTAGTGCGTACGTCCCCCACTTGTCCTCAAACACGCCGGGCCAATACCGTAGCGCAACAAGGCACGGCAGCGTCCAAAGCGGCTGCAGGATGGCCAAGAAGGCTCGCTCGTTCCATCGCTCCGACAGCCGTGTCACCAGGATCAGGTTTGCCATGTGCGCTACGTCAGCCGGGATCGTTAGAAGATTCGTCGAGAAAGTGCTGAAGCCCATAGCCCGCAGAGTCAGCGTCAGGTATGTTCGGACGGGGCTTGTCGGCACGTGTACGATCAGGCCCATGGCATACAGCGGCCACAGGCCGTAGTCCTTGAGCGCCTCCCACAACCGCTGGGGCGTCAGGGCCTCACGGTTATGCATGTCGCCCTTAGATGGGTCGTCGCGTAGCACACGGTTGACGACGATGGCTACCTCGCGGTCGGTGAACCAGCCGCGGGGACGGAACCATGTCTTTGTCTGCACGGCCGAGGCCGGCATCATAAAAAAGGAGGTCAAACCGACGAGGAGTGTAATGAGGCCCTCGATCAGAAAGAGCCATCGCCAGCCTGCCCAACCTGCAACGCCGCGCATGTGCAGGAGCACAAAAGCCCCAACCGATGTGATGATGCCGGTGACAGAGAGAGTGGTCCAAAAGTAACTGAGCCGGATGGGCAGCTCGCGAGATGTGTAGAAATAGGATAGCCATAGGACGAGGTCAGGGATGAAGCCCCCCTTAGAAGCAACATGTTAGTTCATGAACCAGGAACATGCCGTACCACAGCGCGTTGGGGGGGGGAGTGCCAAGGGGAGGGTTGTATCAACGGCAGCCGGTACTCACCTCCAGAAGTCCCAGTAGACTTCGAGTGAGGAAAAAGGAGCCGCGGCCGGTCAGAGCACACTGAGAGATGGCAACTAACGACCAGGCAACCATCTGCATGGGGATCCAGCGGTCAGGGCCGAGCGCCTTCGAAACCAGCTGTGATGGTAACTCCGCCATCAAGAAGGAGAATAGAAAGATAGCATGTCCGTAGTTGTAATCTGCCAGAAGACGGTTGTTAGCTCAGTGTATATCGAAAGCGTAGTACCAGAGCAACAGAGGTCCATCGTACCATTTGTGTTGAGGCCCAGATCATCCAGCATATTGTCCGAGACGGCCTGGCTGAGATTGCCTCTGTCGACCTGCAGACCAAAGAACATAACACACTGTGAACAAGAGAGTCAGCAAATCTGACCAATCTCATCTTCGCCGATCCCTTTCCAAGAGAATCGTTGATACCCACCGCCCACAGACAGACCCGGGCATCTAGCTTGCGGACCAGTCGCCGCTCTTCTGCCGCTGACCATGTCAGTTTGGGGTCGAACTCGTGTCGACACTCGTATTGACTCCGCTCGTATACCTGCCGCCAGTGGTCTGCCGTCGCTTCATCTGAAAACGGGTTATCCGTCTTTTCGATAACGCCCGCTGCACCGAGCTCCAGTGGCTCGCCCACGTCCGATGAGTCGGTTGAGCCATAGCTGTTAGTTTCCTCCGGGTCGTTGGAGGCGAGGGGCTTGTAGGAGGGCATCGCGGTGGTGGCACGTAGCTCGAACCAGCTACCACTCTCGTATGTGTCGTCGATTTCGCCGCTGTTCCGACCGCCGAAGCTGTTTGCCCCGTTCTGCTCTAACAAGGGCTCACTATTGTTGCCGTCGTCTTGGGCGCTGCGTCGATGTCTGTTGCTCGTAAGTTCTGTGCGTCTGGGTCGTCCCGCCGTAGAAGTATCTTGCTGAGGACCAGCGAATAAACTCCTACGGCTGCGACGATGGCTATCCATGTTGGCGGATAGAGAGCAGCTGCCATTAATAGCGCTGTCGCGAAATTGGAATGGAGATGGACGTAATATGCGCTGCTAAGACGCAATAGGCCACACGAGTAAGATGACGTGCTCGATTCGCGATGGCACAAGACACCCTCCCAACCTACCCCCCCCCCCCCAAAATAGAGACGAACAGCGTGTCTGGCGCAAATTACGTGCAAATGTCGTTTGACGTATTTCTAAGACAAGATTCACATATTTTCACCAGTCTTACGCGAGCAATCTCTGCTAAATGAAATACTATGTGGCATGTCACGATAGCATATCTCGACACGAAATCGAAAGAAAAGAGGCGCACTGTGTAAATACTGTACTACTCTGCAGATCTGGCTTGCCATAATTACGAGCCCCAGGCATTTGCAGCGCTATATTATAAACATGCCGGTAGTCTGCCGCATGACTTCTAGATAGTCTACGCGGACGCCTTCTCTGCTCTGGCGCTTGATGACGTGCTCTAGTAAGAGGCGCGTCTTGCCAAAGTTGACGCCCCAGAGCTCGGCGTCCGCAAACTGCTTAACGATCCAGTCCTGGTACACCAGGTCCGTCGTCTCGATCCCAGCCATGAAGAGGATGCGCGGCCAGATGTTCTGCGGCGAGGGCGGCCGCAGGCGGGCGACCCACGACGCGATGCGCACGATGCGCGTAGCAGCCGTCTCGGCCGTGATGAGTCGTGAGGTGCCCGCGGCCCTGCTGGCGTCGGCTAGCGCGACGCGGTGGAAGCTTATGATGAGGCTGTAGCACGCGGCCAGCAGCAGCAGATAATTAAAGCACGCGGTCGTAATCTTGGTCGCAGGGCCCGACCGCGCCGGCTGAACATTCTGACCGCTGCCGCCAAAAATGGCTGCCAGGATGGGCGCCACGGCACTGTGGCATTCAAGCTGCTCCTGGATCATCAGGAGGTCGGTCTGCGCGGCGGACCAGATGCCTACCGGCGGCGCGATCTGCCGGCGATGCAGCTGTACGATGCGGCCTTCGACCGTATCAAACTGGACCGTCAGCCGCAGGAACGGTTTCAGGTCCACCGGGTTGGCCGAAGATGCCGTCTCTGAGGCAGAGACAGCTTCCGTCATCGGGGCCGCGTCTGGAAAGGCAAGTTCAAGAAAGTCATACTCGGCGTAGTAGAGCTCGATGTTTTGCAGCAGGCACCCGGAGCCCCCCACCCAAGAGGCGCGAGCATCGTAGGTGCCAAGCCAGATGAGAACGCGCGCGCCGATCTTTCCTAGCGGGGCTGCTGTGCCGCCAGCCTTCTGGTGCCGGCGGTGGGCGTCGACGAGGTCTGCGGTGAATTCCAGATGGCGGCAAAAGGAGTCGATGCCGCGCGCCGCCAGCAGCTCGAACTGCAGAGCGAACCAAATGGTCACGAGCGAGAGCTCAAAGTGGTGTGCAACATCTTGGTCCTGGTGCATCAAAGAGATTGCGTGTGCGTATCGGAGCTCCGCCATGCTGATCTTGTCCGCCTCCATGCGTGTCTGCCCAAGGTGGAGTGCTGTCCATGCCATAATGGCGTGGTAGAGCGGGGCGAAGAAAAGAGCCATATTGCTAAAGATTTGCGTGTATATATTTTCGTCGCCGGATCCACGAACCTTGGTGTACTGCGTCATAACATTGAGGTAATGTTGAATCAGGCCGTGGTCATCACGACCAATAACAACAGCAGACTCGTCGGAGCTGCTCGTTTCAAACTCGATCGCACTAGATTTTTTGGCAGGTGGCAATGATACCACATTCGTAACAGGAATCTCTTCTAACGGCGTCGCCGGTACAGCCAACCAGTCCCCGAGAAAATCGAAATTCATGTCTAGATTAAGAGATACCGGTATGTTGTTTTGGTGTGCTTGGATCTCAGTAGCTACATCTGGCATTTCCGGAGCGAATGGCGCTGGACTGTAACCTACGTCTGCCACATCTGAGTAGTTCGGTCGATAGGACGGAATCGGATCAGCAGCTTGATCCACCACCCCGGACGAAGCGAGGTATCGCCGTGTGGGATCCCCGTCTGAGTGGCTCTCATCGGTAGGTATTGTGGAGTTTGGGGTGAGTTGATTAACCACGGCCACTGAATTACGTTTAGGTAGCTGTACAGCTTGAGTGGACGGCCTGGCTTCCGTACCCGGCGGCGACGATACTTCTGTCTGTGCATTTCCCGGCCGCTGCTTAGCATTGTATGGAGAATTGACGAACCGAAACCGGACACGTGACGTTTCTACCGGCCCCGCAGGCGCGCCGGGCCGGAATGAGCATTCGAGTTCAAGACGGTCGCAGGCTCCGCATATGGGAGCTCTCATATCACACCGCACTTTGCGGCGGCGGCACGTTTGGCACCCTAGGGATAGTCTTAGAAAGCTCGGCACCTAAGAGAGGTGTGGGGATTGAGGCTCCATGCTACGATACCTGTCTTAGATCTCGTCACACGTGGACTGGCCATGCTCAACCGGCCTCTCTCGTTGTGGGGTTCAATAGAGTGAGCAGCTGGCGGAAAACTGCTTATGTCCCTTTCGCTCGGACCAGGACAGCGGAGCGGGATTTGAGAAGGACAGAGTGCAAAGCGAGTATTCTACCGTTCTTGGATTGTGCATGCAAGTAAGAATGCCATCAAAGACAGGAAAAATGCGTAAACGAGGGAGAGACTATGGCTTTACTTCTTTGTGGCTGGTTCGATATAGCAAGCGGGCGTAGTCGCCTAATCTTCCGTATTCGGCGTACGGCTCGTGCCGCTAATAAATTAGCCAAGGTCAGCGACCCCAGAAACCCACAAAACGAGCCGATGATAGATGCTCCGCAGATAAGAATCGACAAATTTTATTTTCTCGGCCCATGCAACGACTCATAGAAGAGAGGAACGATAGCTAACGAAATGGAATATCCTTCTGCGGCGAAGGGTTGTCTTGCTGATAAGGCCGAGCATGTTGATAACAAGTTTATTAAATAACCTTAAATCGCCTTCGCCAGCATGGCATCTCAATAGACCTGTGTGGATACGCTGTCTCTTAAGCCCTCATCTTTTTAGGAATTTCCGACGTTTGACTCGTTGAGACATCATGGAGAATGCCAAGGCTTCAGCTGAAGCGCCTGCCGAGAAATTCGGCATCGAGCCGGCAGCTCAGAAAAGCTCTATTTCGCTCGACGAAGGTGTCGACATGGCTTACCGCTTTGCAAAGGAGCATCACGTTGAACCTTTGAGCGAAGCCGACAATAAGCGTATCTTGCGCAAGATTGATACCCATTTGTTGCCTCTAGTATGTTGTGCTATTATTGTCCACGATTGTGGTTTTCCGCACAAGTGCGCTGACAGCAGCTAAAGATGATAATCACCTACACGCTCAATTTCATGGACAAGAATGCCCTTTCATACTCAGCCAACTTTGGCCTGACTACGGATAATGTATATGACCATGACTTCTTTCCAACTACTGGGTGATCCAAAGTCTCAGTTGGCTTGTTGCTGACTATTATGTTCTATAATCAAGCACCTGGTTGGAAATGAGTACAGCTGGGCATCTGGTTCCGTATTCTACCTTGGTACGTGGCTCAACATTCTATTCCACTTAACACCCCCTCTCTACGCTCTCCTGTGTATGCCTTGTTATATACGCGCATAAAGTCTGCAGGCAAAAACTGACCTGCGGTTTACAGCATACATGGTCTCCCAGCCAATTGTGGCACGGCTTATCGTGCGGTTCCCCCTTGGACGCTTTGTCGCCATCGCAACTATACTCTGGGGCGCTGTTCTCATGACAGTTGCGGCTTCACGCTCATTTGCCAGCCTTATGACTATTCGTGCCATCCTAGGTTGTATGGAGTCGTGTATCAACCCGGCATTCATCGTTATATCTTCCCAGTGGTGGACTCGTGAGGAGCAGCCTCTGCGCATCACTTTCTGGTACCTGGGTAACTCGATCGGTCAGGTCTGCGGCGGCCTGCTCGGCTACGGTATTGCACACATCACCTACAAAGCCGTCCCAGACTGGGCCTGGTTCTTCATAATCTTTGGCGCCATCACCATCTGCTACGGGGCTTTCATGTTCTATTACTTGCCTGACTCGCCCATGACAGCACGCTGGCTGTCAGATCACGATCGAGCCCTGGCAGTTGAGCGCGTGCGCAGTAATCGCACCGGCGTGGCAACCCCGGTATGGAAATGGTCTCAGTTTAGGGAGTGCATTTTGGACATCCAGTGCTGGATTCTTGTGGCTACTTTCTTCCTCGACGACATCCCGGCCGGCGGGGTGGCCTCGTTTGGCAGCATCGTCGTCAAGGATTTTGGTTTCAGCACACTCTATTCGACTCTTCTTCTAGTGCCTCTTGGCGTTATACAAGCAATCTGTATCCTCTTTGGCGGAGTGATGACAAGAAAATTCAAGAATATTCGGCTGTGGCTAGTTGCAGGTATAGTCTTTCCACAAGCCACCGTCTGCACGACTTCTCTGAACGACTTAGAACTAAAATATTTCTGTCTCTTCCACAGGTTGCCAAATTCCAGCTCTGATTGGCGCTGTTCTTCTTTATACTTTGCCTCGCTCCAATAAGCGTGGCCTCCTCGGCTCTTACTATGTGGTGCAGACTCACGGCATCGTGGGCACGCTCACAATGTCACTGGTCTCGAGCAATTTCGCAGGCTATACCAAAAAGGCCACGGCATCCGCCATGATGTACGTAGCATTCTGTGTTGGACAGGTGGTTGCGCCACAGCTCTTCCTCAGCAAGGAGGCGCCCGTATACCAGACTGCGTTTCGAGCAGCCTTCTGTTGTCTTGCGATCAACATCGTGATCAGCATTGTTTTACGATTCTACCTCATCTGGGAGAACAAACGGCGCGACAGCAACGCGATTGAAGCGCCTGCGATTGAGGGCGACGAATTTTTAGATCTTACCGACAAGCAGCAACAGAGCGTATTTAGGTACGTGTATTAGGTATTACGGTACTGGTATATAAATATGAACAACATTTTGTCTATCAGTAGTCTTCACCCTGGAGTAGTACATTGAGGTTTTATATATTATGTAGCAAATTAAGATCAGTAAGCTGGGTGAATGACTCCGAAATACTGTACCACTTGGATACTTTAGTACCGGTAAAACTTTTCGCATCTCTCATACTACGATTGAAGTCAAAACGTCGTCCCACGCTGTAGAACATATGCATGACACTGTGCGCCTTTGCCAAGTGAAAATTGATTGGCAGTGCTGGAAATAACTCTTGCTCCAGAGTTACTTATCAGTGATCTACATTAGCTTCAGTATCATTGCCGCCGAGCAGATTTCCTATCTAGGTCATATATTAGCGACGGCCATTGCCCCACGACTAATACCGCCGCAAATCGGAAGACAAACAGGAAAGCAAACTGGAGAGGAAGCGGTCTATGTGGAGCACAGTCGTTTATTGTGCCATGAACTCTTGGCTGGTGAGAGCTTGAGCTGGTGAGAGCTTCGGCATCCAGCGCTGTGTGTTCTTAATATGAATTGCTGGCTGTGGAATGGTCTTGGAGGAAGAATATCGAGACGCACAATGTCGCATTATATCACTTGTTGCTGCATAAGAGACAATGGAGAAAATCAACCAGAGGCGGCACGCTCAATGGGATAGTCTTTACGAAGATGGCGCGCAGCCAAGGCCGTTTCTGCTTTCTAACCGCCACAAGCCCATACTTCTAAGCATCCTAGTCGCTGTTCTGACAACTTTCTTTCTTTCAAGCCAGTGGTTCTCAATTCAACAACATGATGCTGATGCAGATAGCATCTTCCACATTTCTGCTGCCGAGTTGGAGTATGGCCTTTCCCAATGCGCTCTCAACGTACAGCGTCCTGTCGTAGACGAGAGCCTCCCAAACACCCGCCTTGCCCAGCTTAGCCCTGCCAGGGGCGCTCGCACGGTGCTGCGCAATGCGACCCTTATCGACGGCGATGGCAAAGTTACAACTGGTTGCCATATCGAGATGAAGAAAGGAATCTTTACCCGAGTCTATACCAGCAATGACGCTTTTCTAGAAGAGTTATCACATAATAAGGATGTTTCCGTGGTGGACTTAGGAGGCCGCATTGTGACACCGGGCCTAATCGACATCCACTCTCACGCTGGTGTACGCGTGACGCCTCAGCTCTGGTCTACCGAAGATGTGACTGAAACCTCATCGCCAGTCACTCCCTGGGGTCGCGCTGTTGACGCCCTTAAGCCGCATGACCCTGCCATCCCAATTATTGCGGCTGGCGGTGTGACGACGTCCCTAGTCCTAACAGGCGCCAAAAATCTCATCTCTGGCGAAGGCGTTGTCATCAAAATGAAGAAAGCCGACTCCATCCTCGGTTTAGTCCTCCGAGATCCGTTAAGCAGCAGCAGCAGCAGCGCCGACTCTGTACAGTTACGTCAAAAGATGCAGCATCAGCCAAAGCCACAGCGATACTTGAAGATGGCCGTCGGCGAGAATCAGAAGCGGCAGTTTCAAAATACCCCCGGCGGCCCCGTGAACCGAATCGGCGAATCCTACTGGATGCGGAAAGCGTTCGATGCCGCTCGTCGTGTCAAGACGGAGCAGGACCGGTGGTGCATGGCGGCGGCGTCGCCGGGGAGCCGCCGGCTTCTGACTAGCGAGTACCCGCGCTCGCTCGAGTGGCAGACGCTCGTCGACGTCCTGCGTGGCGACATGCGCGTCAATGTGCACGGCTACGAGCCTGAGGACCTCCTCGCCGTGCTGGACCACGCCGACGAGTTCGCCTTCAACGTCACAGCATTCCATCATGCGCTGCACTCGGATCAGGTGGCGGCCGAGCTCAAGTCGCGCGGCATCGCCGTCGTCGGCTTTTCGGACTCGTGGGGCGACAAGCAAGAGCTGTACAATGTGAGCTCATACTTGCCCAAGCGCGTGGCCGACTGGGGCATTCCCTTCGTTCTCACGCGCGACCACCCGGCTGAGCACGGACGGTGGCTTGCGTATGAGGCGCAAATCGCGCATCACTTTGGACTGGACACAGAACACGCTATCGCGTCCGTCATCGGCGAGCCGGCAAAGCTGTTGGGTCTGGACAACCGGCTCGGCTATGTGCGACCTGGATACGACGCAGACCTCGTCGTCTGGGACCGTCACCCGTTGCGGGTTGGCGCCATGCCTTTGGAGGTGTTTATCGATGGTGAGAGCGTTGTACGCGCCTCGGATAGATTTTGGAGCGCCTCTGAGGGAGCATTATACGACAGGAAGGCACCGGCATCAAGACCGACAGGCGAGGATGAAGGAGAATGTCGGATCGGCCAATCTGATTTAGTGATTCACGGCGTCACAACAAGTTTTCTAGGCGTGGCCGGCACACAAACGGAGATTAGTGGCAGCAATCTATCCGTTGTGATTCGCTCAGGTGAAATTTTATGCGTTGGACAAGGATCGTGTCAAGATGTGGCCAAACAGGCCGTTGCTGAAGGCGTTCCGTCCGTGAATATTAACGATGGCCGCATTCTTCCAGTACGTATGACATATTGCATATATACGTTTCATATTTGAGCTGGCAAGGAAGCTAATTTGGTTAATTGCAGGGCCTCACTATAGTCACACGCCAGCATGGCCTTGCCGAGATGCGCCAGGAGCCGAGTACTACTGATGGTTATTCCGATGGCAGCGAGCTAGCTCACCCCTTATCGGCGAAATTTGGTATCAAATTCGATGGTATTCATCTTGAGAGAAGTTATCGCGGCGGAGTGACTCGCATTGTGACGCCACCACTTACTACAGGCTTCCTGCACGGTATCAGCGCCTTGTTTCGGTCAGGAGCAGAGAGCGGTATGCAGACCTGTGGTGCTCTTAGATATGCGAAGAATGAGTCCAAAGACATATACTTATTATGGGTCGGGACTAACTTGCAGTTTTAGTTCTTGATGCTGGAGCCATTCTTAAGCCTGATTCCGCTCTACATTTCACGATAGGACATGATGGCAAAAGTAAGTACATAAGGACACCCAGATGCTCAACCTTCTATTCGTTGCACCTAGTTCGCTCTAAGACACCAATTAATTCTCAATAATACAGATGCACAGACACCCTCAATCACATCACAAATCAACACGCTGCGAGATCTCTTGACGGCGCAAAAGCACATACATCCTGTCTACCAGAGCGCTGCCCGAGGTGATTTGCCAGTAGTGGTCCATACTAACAACAAAGATGTCATCGCCCACATGGTGGCCATTAAGCGCGAGACCAGTGCGCATATTGTAATCATGGGTGGCGCGGAAGCGCACCTCGTGGCCGCTGAGCTGGCCGCAGCCGATGTGCCTGTCATAGTAGCTCCATTCTGGGCCTGTGAGCGCTTGTTCTTCGATAGCCGAAATTGTCTACCTGGGCCACCACTGACGGATGCGCTGGGCCCGCAGGTGCTTCTAGAAGCAGGTGTGCGAGTGGCCATCTCCAACTGGGACGACACGAACAACCATATCCGCAATAGCATCTGGGAAGCCGGCTGGCTTGCGGGCCCGCTCAATCATAGCTTGGCGTTGGATCTGGTCTCGCGAAATATTGAGGACATTCTGCGGCTACCTCATTCGAAAGATATGGTAGTGTACGAAGGCAATCCATTTGACTTTGGTGCCCGTGTGGCACTTATATTTGAGCAGGGATCAGTACGTGCTTGCTTTCCAGATGTGGACGGACCTGTGATTTAAGACCTGTATGTTCACGGCTATGAAACTTCGAGAACACAAATCTAGAAAAAAAAAAAAATAAAATAAAATAAAATAAAAAAGCAGGTCTGTTTTAAGATTGGCTTTTTGGCTAATTAATGCACTCAAAAAAATTATTTTGACAACCTATGGATACTTCAAAATCTGGCCTACAGCTTGAAGCAGACCCAGCCTAAAAAGGACGAAAGTGGTGATTGCGTGACTGACTAATTTAGGGCAACCGACGAAGTCAAGCAAGCTAAACACGCACCTAGGTATCAGAACCTAAAAGTTCTTCAAGGTGCTAATAGAGCAGACTGCAAGCTACCTACGCGCTCCCACATAATCATAGAGCCGACTCAAGTAGGGTCAGGTTGATGTAGCATATTGGTAATCTGTACCGGGAAAGTGTGTTCGTTGGGGAAACAATACATAGTATTAATAGAGGCGCCTCCCCAGTTCAATATACAGTACATAACTTGCTGATTAAATATACAGCTTATTGTTTTAGGGTCCGAGATCAAATCTTAGAATCCACAAATCTGGCTTAACATGTAGTTGCCCCATTACCTGTGAAGTTGCCTGCCTGGTACATGCCATCAGCATCGTCTAGACACTCAGCTGTTGATGGGTTAGCAGGGGACTTATGATGGGGGGCAGGGCAGAAGAGAAGAGTACGGCATACCAACTGTAACCAGCTTTAGGTTGTTTGTCTTGGCCCAGTTGATCAGCCACGGTACCAGTGTGTTCACTGTGCTATCGTATGTCTCGTGCATGAGTGGGATGTGACCATTGCCGCTGGCGCCGGCGGCCGAGAAGGTCTGCTCGCTCTGCGCAGCGGTCTTGTGGTTCCAGTCGCCGGCATCGACGTCGTCCGTAATGACCTTGTAGCCGAGCGACTTGAGCGTAGCCAGCATGGACGCGCTGGTGGAGAGATTCGGAGGCCGCATGTAAGCGGGCTTGCGGCCGAAGATGTTGACCATGGCCTGCTCGACGCGCGTCATCTGGTCGGTTATTTGGGCAGCGCTCATTCCCGACAGTGACTTGTGCTCCCACGTATGAGACGCAACCTGATGTCCGCCCTCGTATGCGGCTTTGACGGCGTCGGCGTGCTTGTAGATGCAACCGTACAACGTGCCAGTCCAAAAGAACGTGCCCTTCGCACCGGCCTTGTCAAGGTGATCCAACAGCGCTTGGGTGTATTGGTATGGTCCATCATCAAATGCCGGCGCAAATACGCCTGGCTTGGTGCAGTGCGTGATAACAGTGCCTGGTGTAGGGCTGCGGCGGAAGACGTCAATGGGCGACTCAATGGGCCGCGCTGCCGCACTTTCCAACAGAAGCATCATCGCAAGAGCTGCCGAAGCAGCGGAGCAACGCCAACTAGCCATTTTTACGTGTAACTCGACCTACTCAGAAAGGATTTTAGATGCGCGTAGTAGAGAATATCGAATGAGGAATAGGCTGCCTTTTTTTTTTTTTTTTTTCTGTTATGGATAGATTTTTCGTCCAGAGCAATGATAAAAGCAGCGCACGACAGCAGTGCTCTAACCCCACAATCGACGGCAATATAAGAGGCCTTGGCGGATTTGCTTTAGCTCTTGTTGCTCAATTCATCCATATTATTGCGGACATTGCTTGTGGGTAAGACTCGGGTCTGTGGCTAATCACATGCGGTATGCAGTACTAATGTAGATCTCGGCTCGAATTCTGAAATTCGTGAAGTAAATAGAGCAACTTTCGATGACAAACGTGAGTCCCAAATTGCTAGCAAATCCGGTGAATGCAGAAACAAGACACTAGTCTCAGGATAGTTGCTCACAAACAACACAGCTCATATCATTTGGCATCATCGTAGGCTCATAAGCAATTATGACGAAGTAAGTGGACTATGATGTGGATGGATGGATTGGGCGTTGTCTGAGAGCTGGACAATTTTAGGAGGCTGCACTAACATTACCTCTGCCTTCAATCCTTGCCTTTGCCATCCCCAGTGCCAGGGCTGTCTTGCTCGATTCAATTGTCGTCCTTCAAGTCGACCTCCTAGTATAATCCTCCTATGGCCCGCCGGCAACAATTTCTACCCGCAGTCATGATCTGTCCTAGACGAAGCAAGCTCAGTGGTTTCAATAACTATTGAGTCCCGAACTGAGTGACAAGCCAAGAACTCCAAAGACAGCAACCGCCCAAGACGACGTCGGCTAAGGTTCTCAACAGCGCTGATCGGCGAGCGTTTTTCTAACACTCTGGCGACGGAGGTAGACTGCTGGTCGTTGTGATTCTCGTAGCTAAGATTGTCCGCGCCGGTAGAGGTCTTTGGCAATGCTGCTAGTAGCAATTTGGGACAACGCCGGATTTTCAGTTCTGCAGATAGCATCAACGTCTGTAGCTGTAGCCATCTAATCTATGGCAGGGCCATCATTAGTGTTATCAGCAAACCATCATATTCACATTCTGTACGAGGGATCGAGAATCGCATATCGGTAAGGCCTTCGCCTGATGTGGTTCGAGATAGTCCAGAGGAGAACTGGGCAACCTGTAGCGGCCGTGCAAGAACCGGCCACAACATGTTTGAAATATCATACGTGTCAGCACTGTCTGCTCACTGCCTTCCCGAAAAAGGTGGAGAACTTGTTTCTTTTCCAAGCGTACGAATAACTACGTAGTAAAAGAGAGGAGAAGACTATTGGGTCTCACTTGAGTAATTAGCACAGTACGTACAATACATGTGCACTGTAACTGCAGAATACTGTCTATTATCTTGTACCTCGCCAGGTGGTTGGTACAACAGGGGTCCTGTGTATGCACGTTAATGGAGCATTGCAGGTCATGTTGCATTTGGCTTCGAGTAAGTCGGTTGGTTATCGAGATGGACAACTCACGGAATCGTCCGTGGCCCCCACAATCAAAATAATCGTTCTCCTATGTACAATTACCCATTTCCATCCCCCAGCGCTCTTGTTTTCAGCTTTCCCGTATGTCCGAGACCCTTTCTCTTGACTGGATTTACCCTGACCGACTGTAAAAAAAAAAAAAAAAAAGCTTTTCCGCTGGGTTCCCGACTGTCATGCAGTTTTTAGTGGTCCCCTCCCCCCAAAAAAACCCATATTTCGACAATGTGAAATCCAATCCACGGAAAACACGTCTGCTAATTAAACTGTTTCCTCTTTCTGGTGGACCTGGGTGAAGATTTTACCATTTTGCCCGTCCGCTTGTCTCTTTCTCTTATTTTTCTAGTTACTGTCTCTTTGGTTGGCTTCCGTGTTTGCCGCCTCTCTCTTGATGCAGCTTTAGCAGCTTTAGCACTAGCCACAGTTGTGGCCGTCAAATGCTTAGTCCCCTCGGCGTTGGCCTCCTGTGCCTTTTTTTGATTTGCAGCCGCAATGCGAGCGCTTCGCCGTGGAATGGCCGTCGAGGAATTTATCGAAGGAGCAGACAGTGATACCGATGATGCAGCGTCAGAATGGTGCTGCGTGACATCAAGAGCGCGAGGCATTCTTGGTTTTTTCGTCCGATGCGGCGAGCTATTTTCTCCTTCATCAACTGTGAATGCTATGCCTGTTGACTTCTCACCTTGAAGCTTATTGTTAAAATCGCTTCGTCGACGTTTGCGACCCTGTTCGAACGATAGCATGGATAAGGAGGGTGCAGTATTTGTTGTAGACGGTGAAGTTTTGCTTGCATTGGTATCATAGCCCCCGAGATCGTCATTTTTAAGCTTGGCATTGCTGCTATTGCTGTTACTGAAGCTGCCACTGTTATAAATCTGCTCCGCTGTCTCTGCGTCAATAAGTGGAAATTGATCCAAGACCCAATTCAAGTAGCGCGCTGATATCTGGTCGCGTTCTTGTTGAAATCGCTCCAGCTTATGACGTTGCCGCACATATAGACGGCATAGATAATCTAGATACTCAGCCCACGTCGTGGCTATGTCTTGGGCCGATCTGTCCATGACGAATGTAAAGGGCCGTGTCAGTCCAAGCATTAGTCTGCGCTGCTTAGCTTCTTCGTTGAAAATCGCGAGACTCTCCGTCGTCTTTCTGGATCTCCATCGTTGCAGCTGAAAAAAATCCCAGCTCCTGAACTGCCGGATAAACACATTCCATGGGTCTTCAGATGTTTGTTCAAATGTCTGCCATGGCTGCCACAAGCTAGTATTGGCTTTGGGATCACTGGCTACATCTCGTAATTTGTCTATGTGGTACAGTGGCCGGCCCCCTTGACGGATTAGCGCCTCGTACGCATCTTCTTCGTCCTGTATCTTCTTTTCTAGCATATCGTCCGCGTCTAGCGAGACATCGGAGGAGGGTGTTGATATACGGCGGCGACCACTTCGTGTCAAGGCTTGCGATAACTTGGCGGAGACTTCGTTCATATTAACAGGCCGTGAGGTCGCCATTCCTGGCCCTCCCTCGACATTACAGCGGTCTCTGGTGCATTCTGTTAGGCTGAAAAATAACGACAGGAAGATAAGGCAGTGGGCTTTGAGTACCTAAGTCTCTGCATAAATGACTCTGTCAAGTTCTCCGGATCCTCGACTGTGACCACTCTACCATTCTCCTCCAGATAACTATCGAGTTGCTCATCATTGTATTTGATGATGTCCCGCGAAAATAGTTTTGCTGCCATCTGAAGGTCGAGGTGCTGGCGTTGTCTAGCTTCTGCCGCCTTAAATTAATAGGCCACAAATGCGAAAAGAAAAGGGATAGACTATTTGTACTAGGTGGTCGGATAGACTCCATGCCCAGAGGGCAGAGCTTCGTATTATTACAGGTGACCAATGAAAAAAGGGGGTTCTTAGCAGCCGATGTCAATTGGTTGATTGGAGGTTACAGCACACAGTAAGAAGGACGGTCTGGCGCATACTTTTTTGTGCGTACACAGGAGGCTAATTATACACCCTCCTCACACCATCCTACTCACTATATATGGAAGTCAGTTTTGCGGAAAGGAGCCAGTCGTCCGCCAATTCTGGCGAGTGTGTGTATCAAGAAACGAGCCTCGTTTTCTTTTTTCACGCACATTCAGGCAGACACGACAATATGCAATTATGTGATGATGCTGCTCTGTGACACACCCCATCACACCCTCTTAGCATACAGGCTTGTCAGCTCTGGCACCATGACTGATTGTTGTGAATATTGGACGTCTCTACCCGATTAACAACGCAAGCATGACCAAGACTTGTCGCCATATCTTTCCTACGCGCGCGGGTTAACACGAAGCCGGAAGGAAGAAGGTGATAATTGAAAAAAAGTACAAGGCTGAGCCAGACTGTTTCTACGTATATATTGTATGTCTTTAGTACCCATGTCCCCTTCTCTAGACATGCTTTGGACACCCCAGTCACCAAGCTCGCTGCCACTATTACTGTAATTCCGCACCATGGCTCCTGTTGACTTTGTCGTTGCCCTCTACTTTTTATCAGATGAAGTTCGGAGGATTCTCTCTCCAAATACAGAATACTATGTGGCCGAAGAAGAGCACAGCGAAGTCATTGAGGCCACCACTCATAAATCGAGTGGTGAGAACAAAGAGCCCGTCCGCGGCACTACACCACCTACTTTTCTAAATCGATATGCTGACTGGCGCGACGGCCCGAGGCTGGAGCTGCGCTGGGATGCTGAACGAAAAGACGCACGCGGGTTTATTATCGGATCTGCGGAGTCATCGTGTGATATTGTCATTTACGAGCACCAAAAATTCAAGGGCGTTAGCGCTGAACATGGTCTCCTCTCCTTTGACAATGATAATAGACTGATATACAAGGATTTACGAGATGCCGGACGAGACGGAGACGGAAGTGCCGTATCATATGATGACAAAGGCGGCGAAAAACGTCGAAACTTTACCTGGCTTCTCTCTGGAACCGATTTTATCACTCAGACAACCAACATCGAACTTCGGCTTCATGATGACTTGAAATTTCGAGTCTATGTCCCTTCACAAGATTTGGCCTCCCCTGAGTACACAAGAAAGGTGGAGGCATTCCGATCTGATCCAGTATCCATCAACAACCTTCACTCTAACCCAGACGAGTCTCTGGTCAAGCTGTCTCTCAAAAGCGGCAAAACAACAGCAGCTCCCACCGGTAGTCATACACTCGCCACCGGTCCTATCCTAGTAACAGCCGGGTTTATTGGCTGCGGCGCATACGGGACCGTGAATAGACTCTACGATGTTAGTAAAGGTGGCTACATTGCACGAAAGACGCCAAAAGGTAAACTAGAGAATGAGGATAAACTTGTCTGGGAGCGGGAAATTCACTATCTTAGAATTGCGGCAACAGTAAGTAACACCTTCTTTTCTCCTAGTTTCCTTTTACATGAGTAGCAGCAATCTGTGCCATTCCCTGTCGCCGAGTTTTACTCTAAACGGCCATGAAACATATAAAAGACGGAAGATGCGATGATATTTAGAGGGAATGAACCTTTGGAAACGAATGATTTCTCAGGCAGACTAATACAAACCACTGCTGCTCATAGAACTCTACTTCTTCATTTTCCAACTACAGTCGTTATGTGGTGCAAATGATCTCCAGCACTCTAGATCCTCCTACCATCGACCTCGAATACGTGCCTTGTGGCACTCTTAGGGACCAACATCGTTCTGAGCCTGCGTCGCGTCAAGAAATATGGGTCGTACTTGAACAAACACTGAAGGCACTGGCCTTCCTCCACAGCCAGGGTATAACCCACCGCGATGTGAAGGCGAATAACATTCTCGTGCAGTATCGCGCTGCGACAGCAAGAACCGGTGCCAGAACCGCGTATGGCAGTGAGCTCATCCACATTAAGCTGACCGACTTTGGCCTCTCAAAGGATGGTGAATTAGCCACCTCCCGCATTGGCACAAGGCAGTATCGGGCTCCCGAGCTGTTTGTAGTAGGCCCGTATACTTCCGCCATCGATATTTGGGCTACGGGTGTCATGGTCTACGAATTGGCACATAAGTTCCTGAAATTTCCGCATCTAGACGGCCACAAAATGTGCCGGCAGATTCTAAACACGGTCAAGCAGACTGCACCTGTCTGTAGCTTGGCTGCTTTTGTGGCCACCAACATGGTACTCTGGTCCCCTGAGAAACGCTGCAAAGCGCGAGGCGGTCTCGGAGTGCTCCATGAAACTTTATCTGCAGAAACAGGGGATGGCGCAAGCGCAGACTACAGCGCTGATCCAGCACCGCTCTTAGATTTTAATAGGCCATCGGACAGTCACCATATCTCGTCCAGTGACTACATGGACAAGGCTCCGCTACAGCTTCTCCGCCTCCCGGGCGCAAATGCGAGAATCATCCAAGAATCAGACACTAGCAACAACAACACGACGACGTCTAGTAGGCGAGCTAGCGGCTGCTTGGAAGAGGCTGCGCTGCCACTCGACAAGGCAACGCAATATCCACATTTGGATGAACAGCAGCCAGCGAGAGGTCGAGCAGCCAAACGCTTTCTTGACGACGGCTTCAACGACAGCGATGACGATAATAACAGACTGCAGCCTGTAGTACCGCCGGCAAAGAGGCACCAGTCTGCTGCTGTTGCAGCCTCTCCTGAACCAACGACGCCCAGTGCGCAGTCTGGTACGGCCTCAACCCCCTTGTATGAAGAAGACGATGGTGTTGATGACGGCGACCACACGCACACCACGAGCAACAGTGGCCTCAGCCAGCAAGAGTTTGAGCCTCCTCCGCCCGTCAACCTACGCCTCCACATCTGGGGCGTAGAGGACGGCAACCTAGATGCCAGCATCCATTGGGGCGACAGCTCGGCGGACAGGTCGAAGTTCAGTGAGACTAACTCGTCGCAGCGGGAATGGGAGGAAGCACGCAGGGGCTAGCAAACAGCAGTCGCAGGAGAGCGGAGAAGGATTAGCTTTCTGCGGACGAGAGAATGATCTCAGAGGAAAAAAGAAACCTGCAATTTCTGTAGTATGGTATTGGCTACAACAACTGAAACGAGAGCGGAATTCTTTCAAGAGACATCAAAGACAAAATGCAGGTATGCAGAGCAAACTGAGCAAGGAAAAAATTCGGAGGACTGTCTCAGAAAACATGTTGTTCGTTTGCGAGGATATGAGCAAAAGGAGAAAAGTCGAAATGTTTGCTGTATTTGATTTTGATCTTGATTTTGGTTTAGCCTAGTAAATTCACACTTGTCATGTTTGATTATGCTTGGATTGCTAATAAGCTGCACTGCACATATCCCTAGAAGCGTCTGGGTGAAATATTATTAGTTGCAAGGGAATTGAAAACTAACAAAATAAGTACTGGATAATACATATTGTAGAACCACCACTGAAAGAAAACACTGAAGGAAATTTTCTTCAGAAAGTCATTGAAATTTAAATTGAAATAAATCCAAAAGAAAAAAAATAAAGAAAAAGAAAAGATGGGAATAAAGAAAAGGAAGAAAAAAAGAAATAAGTTTCAGGAGACATTAAAGGCTCTACCATTTCGTATACCAGTTTAAGCCAAAACTTGAGGCACAGCCACGTTGAAGATGCACTAGTCACTCTCGTCACTTCTTCAAGCCTCGGCATATTTGGGAGTCCGCCACATCTCGAAGCCTCCTCAAACAAAATGAGCTGGTATTTGTCCGTTTTGATAATTTAATGCATGTCCAACACGAAAATACAAAGCACAGCAGACCGTGTCACATTAAAAGACTAGCCAATCAGGGGCTGGTGCACGACACTACGGCTCGGTCCACTAGTCTCTTTTGTACATTTATAGCTTGACAGTGGCTCGAGTGGGTTGCAGTGAATTCCTCTTCAGATGTTACAGGCACTTCTATTGAACAAAGCTTCCCCCCTTCAGCTAAACTCCCATTTGATTTATTCCTCCTAGGGGTTGCGCGATTTCTTCTCGTCACCAGGTATTTTCTTCATGACCATTCCAGTATCTTCTCATCTTCCTTCTATATAGCTTTTCTACGCACTGTGTTGTCTCTGTTGTATACTTGTACTTGGGATGTACTAAGTACTACTTCACTGCTCTGCTGAATTGCTCCCAAATTTGCAACTCGTCACGGGAAATTCGCTAGTTTTCCACATTGAAATATTGTGATTTCCATGATTTTTCTTTTCCCGCCATTAGCGAATCTTGCATGTGTAAGGCATGGATGCCCGGCTCTTCTGCCCGATCGTTAGCGAGTCTCTGGAACACTGCCAGAGCACATCAGTAACACATTGGCTGTCCGTCGCGTATTTTGGCCTGCATATAATTCTGCTGACTTAATAGCGCTCACATAATATTGTCATTGGACGAAGACAAGAACCTACACTCAATTGCCAAGACTGGCGGATAGCAAGCCTCTAGCAGCATGCAGCAATATCGGTGTGCTCTAAACGTGGTAAGCAAAGGGCATTAGGTCTTCCCACACATTCGCTATCACTTTCGTTTTCTTCAAAACCCGTCGCTTTTAGTTTCTTTATTTCGAGTATTCATAGGCAGAGACGAATGCCAATGACCAAATTATCATCGTTCTTGCAGCCCCTCTCTCTCAACAGCTTTAATTTCAGTCTACCCTCTTGTTCTTGTCTCTCGTCATTCAAATCGCCCAATACACGCCTTTTTATGGCATTTGGAGTTTAGCCATCGAGGCAAGCTTCGCCGAAATACCGCAATGGCCGCAGGGTGACAACTCCAAGAATGGTTGTGCGGTGTTTTTGGTGTGGGCTTCTTTGCTAGACATATGTGACTAGCATCTGTTGGTCCGGCACCCCTGGGAAGCCTGTCCCTATTCTTTGAGCAGGAGATTCATTGCTGCTGATGGCGAGTACATGAAGGGCATAGTGCCTATGGCATATTTAGAGGATTACCGTGCTGGAGCTACTCCTGACCAAATTTTCTAGTATGGTCTCCGGGCGGGCAATCGCTGCCGTATAAGTTCGAGCAGACACAAAATCCGGCCATTAATTCTATCGAAGCCGTTCACCTTCCTCCGACGAGCCGTTTTGGCGCAGACTCGATGCAACCGCCGACCCCAAGGGGAGTTGTAGCACCTAAAAGGTCTTCGCCTCCGTTCTCTTCAGCTGTCGACCAACAACCGTATTTTTATGCAGGCGACAATTAAATGCCCGTTACCGCATAACGGTATAGCCGTATACATGTCCGGTATGCATGCGTGCATCACGGAATCCGCAATGATAATAATTATTTGCACTATTTGCCGTAACAACACATCGTGCTACGCTATTTCGGAATGTACAAGTGGCCCCGGAAGCATTCGATATCCGAGAATCAGCATTGTAGCGAGAATCAGCATTGTAGCCTGAAATAGTGCTCTGAAGCAATCCGAAGTGCCCGTGTCTTCCTCTCGATTGATATGCGTAGCGTTTGTTAGGATGGTTCAAATACGAAAGGCTCGTACTCGATCTACAGCGTGATGAACTCCAACTTGCCATCGGAGACCAATTCGCCTCGGTCGACTCACCACCTTAGTCTGTAGGGATCATCACAGTCCTAGCCGACGGTGTAGATGCCGGCCGGAAAGTATGCAATCCTACGCGTGACCAGAGTCTTTTGTAGATATGTATTAGTACAGCTCACCTGGTCGCCTTCGCCGTCATTAGCAAGATCCACGTACTGCGTTCGAGACTGAACAAGGAGCTTTCAGCTCTTATGCAAAAGCGCTCTTGTCTTAAAAGGTGCGGTAGCGTTGCCTGTTTGTATAGAACCAGCTGAGCTGTTGTATCGCTTGCTGGTCGCCCAGAACCCAGAATTGTTTGACAAGAACGTGATGTCACTGCCAACCTAGACAATCCACGCCACATTTCTAAAATCGCATCATGATAGAATTGGCAGTCATTGCTGGCCAAGGGTTGCTAATTTCATGTCATCCATATCTCTATCCTTATCTAAGTGGCAGTATGAAAGTCTGTCCTAACTTACAGCTCCAAGAGACGCCAAATTTAGAAGCCGAAAGTCCGAGCTTGCGTCGTTGCGAGTAAGAGCAATGAATTTTGTGATCTTGGTGCCATTCCGTTAGAATAACCTCCACTAATTACGGTGCCGTTGGCTAGGTTAGCTATGTACTTCTCCAAACTGCTGAAGTACTACCAGGTCATTATGCTTCCCTGTGGTAGTTTATGATTCATTAGCCTCTGAAATCTTGGGTCTTACTAGCATCATCTTGCCAAAAGGGCCTATTTTATTCTTGCCTTTGCCCAGAGCTACACGGTAGTAGTCATGTATGTTGTCGGCCATTTAAGCTGGGTCTGGCTGTGGATTAAAGTTAAGTAAGTAGCGACAAAAATAGAAGATACCGTTTCACTATCGATGACCGTGCCTATGGTCCGTAGTCAGGGACAAGCTGGTATTGTTGTGCGTAACCATACTACCACGAAGTCCGTACCAACATTCGATATCCCAACGTTCTTGCTTCCAAGTAGTAGCGAGAGGCATTGTTCTAGCCGCTCTTTCAGTCCCTAGCTCGTAGCGCCTGGCTCTCGGAAAGAAGCCTCTTCCCTCTCGGTCCAGTCGCCACTGACGTTCCAACGGAAAAGCAAGTAGTAAGTCGCCTCGCGTGGTTTAGTGTCTTCTGTCGTCGTCGGCGGTTCTTCTTCTTGGAAATAGTCCTCTTCCCAAGCATACGCTTTGAACAATAATAGCAACAAATGACGGAGGTCTTCGCAGCCTTTGGGCATGAACCAGCCAAAAGCAGCTTTGATAACGCCGCTCCAGGTTTTACGGTTCGCGGTGCCCGTACAGAATATATTGAAAGCGCTGAACGTAATCCGGCCGTATAAGTCACCGGACACGTTTCAATCATTGCCGATAAGAAATCCAACATCCCATTGGAGGCACAAAAAAGATTCGGGCGCGTTCTCGCGTCGAAGGCTTCGTAGAAATTCGTTACACAAAAGAGAACGCTGAAGACCCTTCAAAGCATCAACCGACTCCCACACTATTTGATAATTAATATTTGATCCACGATGGTAGTTATGAACAACCCAAGCTACATTCACGTATAATTAAAATAGTATGCTCGGGATACTAAACCTTTCTTCCCAAACGAACCTTCTCGCAACCAAGTACGTTCGCAAGAACAAGATAGATATCCGAGTCGTTGCTCTCCTATTTTAACCAGTTCTGTTCACGGGGCAAATGGAACTGCATCCAAGTGATCCGCCTCTGCCTCTGTGCGCGAACAAATGCGTTTGCCATAAACTTAGCTATCAGTCACATGCACTGAGACAAGAACTAATTGTTTATATAACAAATTCAAATGATCTTGAGTGAGAAGTAAAAGGCATAAGTGGAAAGTAGTAAACGACATATAAATCAACGAGAATGGGTATCTATGGTTAAAATGGGTCATCATCCAGGCCCCAATATTTTGTTTCAAAGCGAAAAATGCACCAGAAAGGACGAGGGGGGGTGAAGGATTGAGAGGGTACAGAAGAATCTGTTATTACTGCACACCTACTTTAGATTTCTTCTGTGAGGCGATCATAGCAGCAGTATCTTCAACCCCCTGGCGCTGGTCATTGAAGATTTGACATTTGGATCTTCGACGTCTTGAAA
Organism: Hawksworthiomyces lignivorus; assembly: GCA_002917075.1. Lineage (NCBI taxonomy): Eukaryota > Fungi > Ascomycota > Sordariomycetes > Ophiostomatales > Ophiostomataceae > Hawksworthiomyces > Hawksworthiomyces lignivorus. The sequence continues at coordinate 263,213 of NTMA01000027.1, forward strand.
AGAAGCATGATATAGGCTGTAAACTCGAGTACAGACAGCATCGCAGCGCAATGTATGCCGCCAGGTATCCTAGATTAGTCAAATATTCGCTGCACATGTAAAGTAATCGTAACCGCTAGGTTTTCAGCTAAGAATACAACTTTGATGCAATTTTTCTCTCCCCCTATCACTTCTTCTTTCTACTCGTTCATTTCCTCTTTTACTCCAAGTTTACATTTTAGGGGGCTTCTCCCTCTAACCTCCTCTAGGATCATTCTCAGGTCTCTTCTAATCAATAGCTCTAAGCGAACTGACTTTGACAGTTACGAGACTAGAGAAGCGTCGAGACTTCGTAAGGATATATGTCAGTCAAGCAGATTACAGTAATAGAAGGAGTAAACGCGAGGCTAATCATGGCCACGTTGTCACATATCTTGCCGCTGCGACTGCCGCTGCCGGCAACCATTTCACCGTTCACAGTCATCTTCTCCTATCCATTTAAAGAGGCAACCAGCAATGGCTTTAGAGGAAACAAGTTTGTTAGTGTAGATAAGTTTCACTGAGAACTCGTAAATCCTGACAGGGTCAATGCAAGAGCTTCCAACGATAGCGGCATCGTATTTCTATGGTACGCACATTGAACCAAGTTCATACGCGATGTACCTTGAGCAAAGTATGTGCTCATTCTATCCAAATACTAAGCGGCATGCGAAGCGAGCTAATGTGCAAGATAAGATACCTCCTAGACCATATTGTATGGGCCGTCGACATCCCATTTTTAAATGTTTTACTTGAGATAATTGACAGTTCTCCGCAATTGTCCTCAATAACGAAGCAGAATAGAAAATGGCAATAAAATTATAAAAGTGTACAGAATTAATGAGATGGCATCGTTGGGTTTAATAAAATTTACAAGTAAAAAGGTTCAATTCTGGATACCTTTTAAGCGTTGAGAATTGTGATCTAATTCTATTTTTTTTTAAGACAAAAAGAGTTTCTTAATAGTAAGACGCATAATAAATTCTACATTCTCCTTACATCTATGATAAAAATGTTATCTAATACAAGCACCGTTTGATGCTGTAAATAGAATATATGTGTTGCAATTGCCATATTACTCGCTATGGGCATGTATTGTGATACAATAATTGTGTTTGCTCTTCCGAATTCATCGTTTCCACAACTTCTAGCGATAGAAAGAAACATATTGAGGGGGGCACATATGAGAAGAAAGGAACATTGCTGCGAAATATCCCTATCAATTACATGTAGAAGTGCCTCTCAATTTTGCTTAAATAGAGCCAAAATATCGCAGAGCTCGTAAATTATACACAGATCTTGCAGGTATTGGCAGGGGAAAGGACAATAATGGAGGGTTAGAGGAGTATCTCAGAAACAGCTGAATTAATTTTGTTTGTTGTAACGAGAACTAACTAGACGCATATTCTAGCTGAGACAGATCAGAGACTAAGAAGCTTCTACGGGGGCATCTGGCTACATGACTTGTGGATGCGTTACAAGTTGCGCTCTTCGTTTGACTGCCCCGCCTCCTGTTATCTCGTTATGGGGGAGTTCTTACTCCACATGTAGATTAAAGGTATATGTTTATTTCTTTTTTGCAGTCCTAATATGTCTGTTTACCTAGACATGCTTAAAGGCTCTGAGGCCCCTTACCCTGCAACACAATTATATTTCCATATAATTATTCTCTACCATTGCATCTGTAATCCTAACCTGCATATGCACATCTACGGGAGTGGCAGATGGAAATAACAGGGGGGCCAGCCATACTTGCAATGAACATGTGCACGGTTCTACAAAGATAGCAGAGGCTGGCAAAGGCGCCGCCAACCAAGCAAGGAGTTACGCCATACGGAAGCAAAATCCCACAAGGGGCAACAATTAAGACTGCATGTAGGATCGAACATGCTTAAACGGTGCACATCCATCAACTTCAAATAAGGAAATGAGACTAAAAAGGAAACTGAAAGAAAGGGAAAAAATAAGTCAAACCAAGACAAACAACGTGTGTTGGAGGGGAACCGTGTCTACGGATAACCCGCAGCCAAGGACATATGTATGCACCAATTGATTTCTACCGCCAACAAATTGTTATTGCTTATCATTCCCACTTTTCCTTAGGCTGCCGCTCTCCAATGCATAACCTTGGGGGCAGAAAGTGGGATACAATACGATGTATTCGTGTTCTGTTATCGTAGAGCACATCGGATTGTCTATCGTCCCCCTTGCGGCCTAGGAAGGGCGGACCAAGCAGGAAAATAATAAAGCCTTGAGCCACACGACAAATGTATTCAAAACAATAAGTGCTTTTTGAAAGTTACCGCAAGTCTTTTTTTTTTTTTTTCCTCTTCAAGTTCAGCATCCTGATATCTAGACTTTTGGAGTTCTGTAACACGCGGGAAAAGGTCAGATGCAAAGTTCTAGGTTCCATGGGTTGAGACCCAAGTGTGTATCTCTTTCGTTAATTGCAACTCGCGATAAAATCCTAGAACAAGGATCTAGTGATGGTCAATAACTTCGAGAAGAATTATCGAAAGAAAGGAACCCACAGATACATCTTCAACCGGTGAAGCGATTGAATGCCACACAGAAGATACATCTCAAATTGGTCACTAATTTTATATGGTCTGTGCATTCCATTTGTTTACCAAAAATGCCAAAAAGAAACATAGAGGCAAGCAACGAATTGCAAGCACCAATAAGGATATAAAATGATACCATTGGTCTGGGCCATCCTTACTCTTATAAACTTGTTGTATTCCATTATTTTTCTATTATCTGTTGAAGTGTAACTTCAACAAAACTTCAACCACGCGCAGGTTATCCTGTGGTTAGTATCTCAGCAACTGCAGCCTTTTCTCCTTGCTTCTTCCTCCTTCTGCTCTGTACATCTTTTCGTTTAAATGCTAGAGTCGTTCATCCCTTCTCTTTAACTCCCTCACCTCCCCGCCTCCATTCAGCCGACTTTGACAACTGTTCCACTACTTCTAGAGTCGATTCCTCGTTGGCATCTGTGAAAACCGCGTAATAGCTGCTTTAAGCCAGTAACGATTTCGCCTGGCGATTGGATTGCACTTCTCTGGGATCCAGCCAAAGAACTAAGTACCGTCGCACTTTATCTGCAGCCATCAACGGCAACAGCCTGCCACTATGTAACCCCATTTCAAAAACGGCAGATGCGCTCACCCCTATCCCCGTCTCCCGTCCTGATCAAGATGCGGAGCTGCAGGTCACCTAATTCTGAAAGTTCTTACCTTCTCCGGAACTATTTTCTTATTTTTGCGCTTTAGATATTTACTCGTATTCTGCCCACCTGCATTGTTAGAAACTGATGCTAAAGGACACTTAGAATACTACCGACGTATGTCATTTGACACAGTTAACGTCTCAATGGTTTAGAGTAGCCAAATGCATCTGTTCAAGATTTTAACTCTGTTTGATGGGCGTCTTTCAGTTTCTATGAAGCTCATCGAGTATTTCTTTTCTTGAAATTAACGCACCAAAACCGAGGCCAGCTGAAGGGGACGGGGACGGGATGGACCCGGGCCCGTATCCCCTCGCTTTTCCCTTTCGTTCTCCTCATAGTGCCCCCCCATTCTCTTCTGTTGATTGTGAGACATCAGAAATCAGCTTTTTCTCGTTTAAATTTAGCGACCTGCACGGGAGTAAACGAAGGCAACTTCTAATTGGAAGCCTTTCATAATATTTGTTCCCCTTACAACGCTTCAGCATACGTGGTTCCACATAGAGAGAGAAAGATGAATAAACTAAACATCTACAGAAAAAGAGACTCAAAAGAAGTCTGAGCCAGTTGGATAGGAAATTTTCACTTCCATTTGTGCTACTAACCGCCGAGTAATACATATTGTATGTAGTTCACATGTATTTTTCTTCTACTCCATGAAATCCTCGAGAAACTTCTACCTACACGCCAACACCTCGGCAGTATATCCGACGGCAAGTCTGTCTTTTCTACATTCGTCATTTATTTATGTCTCCTATTTTGGTGGGAGCCTCGTGTATTGTGAAATATTTGTTGTTTGTCCGAAACATATACCCGCCTTTGGGTGGCTTCAGCTGGATTCCATTAACACAGCCACCACTTTCTAAAGCCTCTTACTTATTTTCACCATCACAGCACGGAGAAAGCCCAAAAAGATGTACACAGATCTCTCACGGAAGAAACGGGGGAAATATTACGGAAAGATGCTTGAGAACAAAACGTGATATATTACAATCCAATAAGGCGTTAATAATTGATGACGGGAATGATATGCACATCATCGACATCGAAGGCTTTTGGAAAAGTGTGAGCTACTTCTAGTTTAGATTCTCCAACAAATAAGAAAGTAATACTCGGGGGGAAAAATAGAATGGAATATTCCAAGTTACAAAGGGCATGAAACAGAACTAAACAGAATCATTCGTGTTTTGAATCTATTAGCAAAATGCATTTCTTTATATATCTGTAAAAATAATTTTGGCCTGTCATATGTCCTTATTTGTTTCTTAGAGGTCTTACTGTCTTCTTTTCTAGCTTATGTCAAGATTTGCTTTTATTTGTATTTCGTCCACAATACAATCTTCCATTTCCTAGGGCTACATTTCTACCTGACCCTTAGTTCTTTTCATTTGAAGTTGCCATCACCAAATTTGCTAGGCGTGTCGGGTTCCCGCACTACAAACCCAAGAAACGAGGAGAGTCTCGTTGCACTACACATTCGCTCTCCCTTAGTCACTCTTTACGCTTTGGGTTTTGGTACAAGAGACATTTTGCCCCATCTCAACCAAATTTTACCTCATCTGCTCTTCCCTTCACGCCAGTTACCTCTCCGCCATTTCATGAAAGACAAAACCTTAAATACCACAATAGGATTTTACACAGAAGGAAATTCAGCAGTTACTAAAGATTCAGAAAGAAGCGGTGAAGTTTTGGTATGATCAAATCACTCCGAGGTGGCAACTCGCAGACACGCCCGAATATACACAGAAAACAAAACAAGAGCTAACGAGAGAGCAAAGGAACAAAAAGGAACAAGAATGCGGTAAATCAAACTAAGACATAACTACGTTGGAAAGGAGATTATTTCTTGGTTGCTGTACTTCTTCCTATGGTGCAAGTTCAGTACTGCATGCCTTCACAAAGCCGACCTCATTGTACAAGTTCACCGCAGAGTGAACTGAAAGTGAGGGGATATTGAAAACCAAGGCAAAGCTACAATTCTACACTCTAAGATTTATCTCTCTGGATATTTTACATTATTTTCTGAAAACCCCTTTAAATTGCTTTCTTCACTTCCTCCCCCCTCTTTTTCTTTCACAACATGGACCAGATTCCGAGTGTGAGAACTTCTCTTCCACTACGAAGAAGACGCCGATATCTCGCTCCTCAGGATCGTCAAGACTTTCATAGTGAACAGTTAAAGTTACAAGAAGAACAGCAGAAGCGATACAGACAACAGACTAATGTCTTCCTCAGGCGCCAGCAACAGCAATTAAAGCCACTCCAAGTGAGCCGACCGGGACAAAATCGTCGAAGTGAAGGCCAAGACGACCAACACATCAAACGAGAACAGCCAAACAATCCCCCAATATCTCACTGCTATCAACGGCCTCTCCGACAGCGCCTCTACAATTATTCAGCCTCGGAAGCTGCAAGGCCAAATATTTGTGATTTTTCTGGTCCTGCTTGGGCGGCCATGGAGTCTAGAAGCCAATCTCCTGAGCCATGGTTCTTCAGATACATCAACTCAGACGCTGTCGAGATGCTGCAATACCACAGCAAAAGTGAAGAGACGAATGTGAGTGTCCGCAGGTATCTTTTTTCTACTTTGTTTCGTCTTTCCATATCACTGGCACGTATCTACTTTTGTGTCACTAGAATGCTTGCTATAATTTCGCACGATAATATTACATATAAACGACCCGCAGGAAATCGGTTCTATGGTGATATGAGCTAATTTATATCTCCTTTCGGGAAGCAGAAAAACGGCCAAGAAAGTTACAAGGGATCACCTTGTCGCAAAAGCTTATGCAACTCAGGTCCTGAGCAGCTTGGGACTCCTCGTTCACCTTCAAGAGCACCGTCGCCACCATTCCCCCAGGTTTTCCAAGAGCCTGTGAGCATTTCGGTTTCTCACTCTGAGAATGAAGTCGAAACCGAGACAAGAGCAGAGACTATCAAGAAAGTAGATCAAAATCTGGAAGAAACTATCTCGGATGAGCATCAGAACAATGGCCCATCTACGATCAGAGTAGATACCAGTCCTATGCAACAATACCAGCAACTAAATATTGATGCGAGCGGTTGTTGGGTCTGCTCCAGTGCCTCCCATCTAACGTATTCACTTCAATCGTCTTCACTTACGCCAACGTCGAACTCAGTGTTGCCAGCAGCAGAAATTAACACACCAGCTCTCGCGAAGCCTGTACACGACCACGGTTTCTCTGGGGGAGTTCCTCTTGTTGTTGCAACAGACAAACTTGATTTTTTGGGAGAAGAACGCACAAGACTTGAAGAAAACCGAAGCATTTGGTTTCACTGTCAAGATGCTGCATCTTTTTTCGGTCCGACGCTGCCCAGATCAGAGCCAGAGCAAATCAAAAGGAGATACATGGCTATCCCAGAACAAACTCACAACATTTATGCCTACCAACAAGAGCAGCTTTTTGCCCTCCAGCCAATATCACATATGTGGCCACAGGCATCGTCATCGGCAATGGCAACAACGTACACCACAGACATTATACAAGACAGCGTGAAATTACGTCAAAATTTGGTTGAAACAATTCCTTCAACATCCTCTTGCTTTCAGACACCACCAGCCATTACCGTGGATACCATGTTGGCACCAGACAACCCGTTTCCCTTGCTAGTGTCACCGCAACCGCCATCTCATGGTCTTCCGACACTTTTTTGGGATCATGCAATCACTCCATCGCAAGATTTGTCAATGGTTTCCACTTCCTCTGCTCTCGAACCTCTGTATCCTCCGCTTACACCACCAATGATTTCTTCACCTGCGTGTCTTGATCCGCTCGGCATGCCTCCTTCTCAACTGACCTCTGACAACCAAGAAAAGATAGCTTGTCAAAAAGGACCGCCGCAACCTGAATCAAGTAGATTCTGGGTCAAAGGGGAACTGGAAAGGTCACCCTGTGGGGACGAGAACCCGAATGGCACAAGGGCCAATCGTAGCGACATGCACCTGAACCGCCGTAACTATGATGGAACCGTTTCTCCTAAAGACCTTAGCATGCATGAATACCTGAATGAATCGAGCTACGACAGCGACTGTGGTTCCGTCAAAAGTGGTTACTATGACAGCTACGATGTATCAAACAACATTTTTTCTCCTACAAAAGGGCGAGTTGTTTTAGAGCCTAATGGCACCAAAGAGACAGCTAAACTACTTCAAACCCCAGGCACCATCTCCGTTAGGACACGGCAGCATGTTCATAGACTTGCTGAAGCCAGCGATAAAAGTATAAATACTTGTAATATTGGCGGCGACGAAGGGAAAAACAACTGCAGTGGCAATACGGATACGGTCGATTCTGCCACCGAGATCTTGCAAAAGCAATACGAAGAGCGCGTGCGCAAGGATCAGTTCCTCATAGAGCACAAGCGGGCGGGTCTAACTTACCGCGAGATCCGGCAGCTAGGCGGCTTCACCGAGGCAGAGTCGACGCTGCGTGGGCGGCATCGAACGCTGACCAAACCGAAAGAGGAGCGGGTTCGGAAACCCATGTGGAGCAAGAATGATGTGAGCGTTGTTGATATTTTTTGGGCATTTATTCAAGCTGCTGACAGCCTATCTTTGGAATGCTAACATGACCCAGGACCGCTTACTGAGACGCGCGGTGCGCAAGATGGCCCGGGGCCGGGATCTTACCGCGAACCAAGTCAAGATCTCGTGGAAGGCGGTGGCTGATTTTATTTACCAACACGGAGGTTCGTATCATTTCGGCAACACGACTTGCCGCAAGAGATGGGACTACCTCTCACAGAGGGCTGAAGAAGAGTGACACATAGAATAGAGTCGCATTAAGGAAATTTATTGGAACGGAGAAATAGAACATACGGTACAGATGGCAAATCATGGGTATATCACGGGCTTCCGTTCATTAAAAAGGTGGGATAGAATGGTGATTTACTGGCAGACATAAATGTTGATGAGGTAGCTACCTTAGTCTTTTTTTTTCCTGATCGTGGTAGCTCTAGGACTGGAGGTCATGATTTTGTAGAGATTTGTCACACAATTCTTTATATTTACCATACTGTTCCGTTGGAGGTCATCACATACAGGTTCTTTGTCTATGAATCAGTTGTCTGGTAGAAACTAACTAAACACTTCCATGCATTCACTAGAGTGGTTTGATGCCGACATATTCGTGAATAACTCGTAAAGTCATGGCTTTAAACACCAATCGACTGCAGTATGCGCACCAGCTGCTCGGGATCCTGGCGCAAAGCATCCCACTCAGATTCGTTCTTGACAAGCGCTGTGCCGGCCAGGACGGTGCCGTTGAGCGAGAGCGCACCGATAGCCAAATCTCCTTCTGCTCCTGCCGCTGTCACAGCGCCGCCCTCAGCCGCGCGCGGACAGAGGGCCATTGTCCGCCGCGTCAGCGCCAGATTGTACGTCAGGCGCGCGGGCACTCTTCCCTGTTCTTCGCCGTCCTGGTAGCTGGCGCCAGCTACAGTTCCTGCAGCAGCCGCCGACTTCTCTGGTTCTTGGACCGCCGAGGTACCCGCCGCCGCGGCGCAGGCCTGCCGGTACAGACGCAGATAGAGGGCGTGTAGCTGTTCAGGTGATGGCGCAGAGGCCGGGTCATCGCTTTCCCGCACGGGCGCGGCCGCAATATAAAACGGAAGCTTGCCGCCGCTGCTTTGGCTCATCGTTTTGTTGAGGAGCTCGTCCGCGAGCACGCCCCACGCTGCGGCGTCGTCGTCGTCCAGCCCCTCGCGCATGCGCGCCACAGGCAGCATCTGCAGGTGGCGGTGAGGCTGACTGGCTCCGGAGTTGCGGCCGCTGTTGAAGAAAATAAAGAGCTCGTCTTCTGGTGAAGCAGTATTGCGTGTGGCAGTGGTGGTGGCGGCGGCAGCATAGGCCTCGATGCAGGCGTACGCGGCAGCCAGGTCCGTCGCATCCAGCAGGTGGTGCTGCGGCTGGAAGGCGGTTGTGGCTAGGATGGCGTGGTCCTGGCAGACAGCAAACTTGTTTAGAACGAGGCGATGATTGGAGCCAAGCTGTGGCAGGACGATTAAACCAGGTGGTGGATCCTCAAAGGGGTCATATGGAGGTCCCCCAGACGACGCAGGCTTGGGTCCCTTTGGCTTCTTCGCCAAGGCTGGCGCAAATCGCAGTTGAAACTTGAAATTCAGTCAGCAAGTGGTAAATCTTAAGCCATAAAAAGCAAGAAAACGATATTATAGCATACAGGGATTCCATGGACGCGCAAGAGGGCGACCTGGGTCGGAAAGAAAGTCAAGTCCCCAGCTGCCCGAGCACGGATAAAGGCAGCACGGACAAGGTCCGGCAAGTTGCTGGGTGCGACGACTGGTGGCACCATATCAGCCAAACTGACGCATGAGGCAATAGAAAGAGATATGTGATGCGATCTGTTGTCTGGAGACGGGTTTGTTGGTGAAATGATCATTCAATGTAGAGAAATCGACGTCGGAAATAAAAGTGGGGCACTTTGCGCAAACTGCTCAGAGATCATCGCGTTCAGCTTCAGGATTGCGGGACGTTCAATGAGAACAAATGTAAAGGGGAGTTTTTTGTCCCTTTCAATTTCAATACTATGCATAGCTATGGACAGATAGACATAAAAGAGACGAAAAAATATTACGTAGACCACCACTTGCCGACCCAACCCAGAGTTTCCCTTACATGCCTTTACAGCCCGGGGAGGCCCACCACCTGGCGCAGCGCCGGCACCCACCGCGGTAGAATGTACACGGCGTAGAAGCCCGTCAGCGCCACGAGAAGTCCCGTAAGCTTCTCGAGCCATGTGTGAAAGTAGATGGCCGTCATCAGCAGCATCCACAGGCTGAGGGCCACCACGATGCCGACGAAGCGCAGGGCGAAGCCGGCAAGGGGCGGGTCGTTGCTGACCAGGCCGCCCGCGTCGTAGAGGGGGCTGCCTGCTTCCACCTCGGCCGATTTTACGGCGCCGTCCGGCATTACGATCGAGCGGGGCGCGGCCGAGGCGACAGCAAGACCGCCGCCGCCCGTGGCGCCGCTGGTGGCGAGCGCGCGAGCCCGCCGCGCCTGCCGGACGACGACCCAGCCGACCTCCTGCAGCAGGAATGTGCTGCCCAGCACCAGCAAAAATACGTGTCCGCTGATGTCGTGGCCCCCGCGCCACCGGCCGCCCGCTCTCTTGCAAGCAGAGGCCGTGGCCGCGCCGACTAGCTGCCCGGCGGCTGCGGCGGCCGCGTCTGCGGCAGTCTGCTCCTGTAAGGGCTCACACCCTCCGCCCGTCAGCCGGTAATTGCGGTCGATCAGGGCAGGTCCGAAGCACCACTGGGTGACAAGGAACCACCAGGTAGTGACAAGACCCCAGCGGAGGATGGCAGACGCACGACGACCGAGGAGGGCGTGTCGCTGTTTAGAGGCGGCGGCGGGAGCGGCTGAAGAGGAGGAGGAGAAAGAGGAGGGGTTTGGAGCAGCAAAGGACGGGTGCGTCGCGACAAACACGGCAAAGGCTAGGGAGATCCAGAACCAGCCGCGCTTAACGAAGAAGACGTTGAGGACGTTGTCCTTGCGGGCAAAGTAGCTGGGGGCGGCGCTCGGAGACTGTGGGTAGTGCGACGTCCCCGATGGGGATGACGCCGTCGTCATCTCGGCTGCCCGGGTCTCGGGCGACAGCGCGCTGAAGAGCGCACCGAAGAGGAGCACAGTGGGGAAGACGGCCAGCAGTAGGGTCTCGTGGTAGGTCGGAAGGTACGGGAGGCCGCGCTTGGGCGAGCCAGAGGACGGGGAGGACGACGAACTGGGCGAGGCTGCAGATGTTGTTCGTGTGCCGCCCGCGGCCTCTTCATTGCGATCCGCGCCATCCATTTTGGTTTTGCGTCGCAGTTGTGGAGAGATCCCTGGCTGCGATTGCGACGAAGCCATGTGAAATTATTGTTTCTACCTGAAGATACCTGACGCTGCCGTGTGTCATTGCCAATTCTCCGAAGAGAAACGAGAAAGAAAATTCAGACTCCAAAAGGCGTAACAGGAATGCGATCAGTGTCCAATTGAGCACCCCGGGCTATATATAAAAAAGCAAAGCGATACGGTGTCGTGGAACAGACGAGGCAGCAGTAGAACGTGGATGAAAAAGCACTGGAGACTGGAGAAATGGTGGGCATGTTGGCTGGGAGGTGATGACGTCTTGTTGCGGGCCACTCACGTGACCCCACAGGGCCATTTTAGCCCAGGCAGTGGCCCAGTATGGCTCAGATAGTCTAATAAACTACAAGCACACACTCTTTCGTCCCCTTCACAGGTCTGGGCTACTATGGTGGCCAAATTGCTGGCCAGCCCACATGTCCGCCACATTACTGAAGGCTGCGATGCGCCACCTAAACTACAATGAACACATAGCAGCCCAATATAAAACACGAATCTTGTCATGAAGAATTTCCTTATTTGAGCATATTCCTGTGCTACTCCTGCTTCAACCTGCTTAGCGGGTGGTGTTGCCCTGCTTTGACCTGCTTGCGGGTGTGCCTTAGAGTATCCCTGCAGCACAGCCACAGAGTTTTTCTTTAGCTTTTGACGAGAGTCAGAAAAGATTTCTTTATGAATTCCCTGTGAGCCTGTAAGATACATACGAAATCCAGCTTCAGCCTACGCCTTGCGTCCTTTCTGTGGCACCATTCGGGATGCTCTCGGTTGCCTCCCACTGCCTCCTTTATGCTACAGCTTCTCATGCACGTACATTCATGCATCATACTTCAAAATTATCTTGATCGTGACCATTCTACAGCCTCCTATTGTGTCCACCTTCCGGAAAAGGTAGTTATGCACTCTCTAGGGTTGTTTAAACTGTCTTGGTGGGAAGCCACGACTACTACTTCATTTAAGCCATATTAAAATTTAATACGTAACTCACTCGTACAAGGTTGTATACAGCTTCTCAAGACATAATTGATAAAGAGCACAGAGCTTACCTATGTTACATACTAATGTGATTATTGGTGCATTTCATGTCGGCTTCTTGGCGCCTTCCAAGCCAAAGAAGTCGCGGAACGTGCTCATGTCGTCCCAGCTCTCTGGCACCCCGTTCTCCCGTAGTGCCGACTCATCAAAGCCGAGTGGGAGCTGCCTTGTTACTGCAGCCGTCGAAGTTGATACGTCAGAAGGCTGATGTCCGGCCATTGTTGTCGTCGTCGTTGTGGACATCATATTGGGCGGGCCATCAACATTGGCATTGGCACTGGCGCTACTAGAGAACTGCTTCGCAGCGCCCGGCGACGTGACCGCCGTTGAGATCATCCGCAGCGTGTCGTCCGCGAGCACCTCGAACGACGTGCCCAGCTGCGCGATGAGGTCCTCCTGCCAGCGCTCCTGCACGATAGCCAGGCACACGGAGCACGTGCGCGTCCACCCGGGGAAGGCCACCAGGAAGAATGGCAGCGCCTGCGGCGGCGCCATTGTCCGCAGCAGACGGGCGAACCCCGTCCGCGCCGTGGTCAGCATGGTCAGCCCCGCGAACAAGATGCCCTGCACAAGCATCCAGGAGAGGGGCGCGTGGCTGGTGCGCTGCACGTCGGCGACGGCCTCGATGTAGGCGCCCGCCGAGCGGATGCAGCACTCGAGCGAGGCTGGCGCGGGCTGCGGGTAGAGCGGGCTGGCGCGGTGCAACACAAAGGTCGTGCCGTGGTACAGGCGCTCCCAGTAGGACGCGGTGTACGCCGAGCCAGCGCAGCGGGATAGGACCTCGGGGAGCAGCGCCCGCCACTCGTCTAGCTGCGTCTGCAGATTCGCGAGGACCACCTGGCGCTGGTTTCCTGTCGGCGGTGTGGGACCGGCCCGCCGGTGGTATACCTGCACCATTCAGCCTTTTTCACCGTCATGTGATCCTACCTTGTGCCGTTGCTGACCCTTTTCATAAAGCTTCGCCTGGGCCTTCATCCTATTCATGCACGTCCTCTGCAACAATTAGGGCAAAATGATGGCAGTACGGTTCTTTCTCGGCATGGCCGAAGGAGTGTACGTACCTCTGTCGTGCATGCTCTCAGAAACAGTCTCATTCGCTTACATGTTCCCCTGCTGCAGAGTCACGCCGGCGTTCATACTCATCAGCACCGCCTGGTACGCCCGCCGTGACCAGCCCCTGCACATGAGCATCTAGTTCTCGTCTCGTTCAACGGCATCGCCCAGATTGTTGGCGGCATCCTGGCGTACGGCCTCGGCCATATTCACAGCAGCATTGCCTCGTGGAAGTGGATGTTCCTCGTAACAGGGGCGATCACGACGCTATGGGCTGCCGTCCTATAGTTCCTTCTACCGGACCATCAGTGCACTGCGTGGTTTCTCAGCGACGAAGAGAAGCACGCTGCCGTCGAGATGGTGCGCAACCACCACACCGGTATCCACAGCTGCCATTTCCATCGCGAGCAGTTGGTCGAAGCCCTGCAGGATCCGAAAACCTGGGCGTTCTTCGTCCTGGCGCTCGTCTGGAACATTCCCAACTCGATTGCCACAGTAAGATGCGCCGCACGAGCTAGTAATACTAGGGTAGCGCAACAGATCACTAACTCCTTTGTCCTGTTTACAGTTCGGCAGCCTTGTGATTGAAATTTTTGCCTTTGGCGTTCTCCAAACAACGCTGGTAAGTTGACGTGCCTGCCCGCCGGCCTCGCCCACAGACAACCCACCTCACAACGTTCTTGCAGACACCCGTCGCTAACCATCTCCAGCTCGGTATGCCCACCGGCGCCATCGAGTTAGTCGTCATGATCGTCATCACGTTCGTCTGCCTCCACTTCCGCGACACCCGCAGCTGGTGTATGATTTTCGCTCTCTCCATCGCCCTGACGGGTTCGATCATGGTGTTTGCCGCCCCCTACTCGAACAAGTCTGCGCTCCTGGCCGGCTACTATTTTGTGCGTCCCCCCTGTTCCCTTCCAAGAACATTTTCTTTCTTTCTACGTTTTCTTCCTTCTTCCTCTTTTCCAGCTCTTGCTTACACTCACTAAGTTCTACGCCTTACCGACCGGTTACATCCTGCTCATGGCCATGGCCTCAGCTAATGTTGCTGGCCACACAAAGAAAGTCGTAACTAACGCGCTGCTTCTGATCGGATACAGCGTTGGAAAGTGAGCAAAATGCTTGTGCTTCGGAAGAGTAGTCTGCGACGGTGCGTTGCTAACTCCAAGACTCACTAGCATCATCGGCCCCCAATTCTTCAAGACCAGCCAACAGCCTCGCTATGGCCTCGGCATCGGCACTTGCTTCATATCATTTGCAGTCCTGATTGTCATGGTCGCCGCCCTCCGCTTCTACCTCGCCTGGCAGAACAGGCAGCGCGCGAGCGCTCGTGAGGCTGTGGAGCAGCGCAACACCGAGGAGGAGCTAGGGCAGTACGTGTTCCCGAACCTGACAGATGGGCAGAACCCGCTATTTGTATACGTCTATTGAGACAAAGAGGGTTTACGTTTGCATGTAGTTTACGTAACCGTATTCTTGCACCTTTTGATGCTTCCATGTATCGTATTCAATGTGTCCATCTATTGTATTGGATGTTTCCCTTTATGCAGAGCTTTCAATCTATTGTTCGTGCGTGTCTGTCCAATCAAGGCTTCTCTTTTCTAGAGAAGTCTGAACACAAAATGGCATGAGAATGGAGATAAACCGAAACGTGAATGATGAATGCCACGAACCTATTGGCTTTGCTCCTTAAGAGATCCCATCCCTCCTACAAAGTTGCCGTTTCCCTCCAGACAAAGCAGCACACATTATCACGTATAAAAATCCACTTTTGCGTCCTTGGAGAGGCTATCATGATCCATCCTTGGACATTTCAAGTTCCTTACTCTGTGGCTCCACCCCTAGATAATGTCACAGGTCAAGGCAGCGGCCATTCGGCGCCGTGTCGCCGACACAGTCGTTTTCCTAGCTTTATCGAACCGGCGACACCATTGCTGGGGCCGTTTTCGAGGGGCAAATCCTACCATATGTAGAACACGGAGGAAGCTCTTCATTGGAAGCTCTGCTCTCATAGTCTGAGACTTCGTAAAGACTAATTGTTCAAAATGAGCCTTCAAGAACTACAGGAAATCTCGGATGCTGCTGTTGATGCGGCCGACACGTCCCTCCGAGAAATCAATTTGGACGTAGGTAGCCCTTTTTGAACCTGCCAAGGAATGCAACCCCCTCTAAAGCGTCTACCTAGCTGCATTCTCACCCTGAAGTCCTGTTTCAAGAGCACCACGCTCATACGATTCTGACCGACTTCCTGGAAGCACGCGGCTTTGATGTCCAACGCAGCGCATATGGCCTGGACACGGCGTTCAAGGCATCGTACGGACCAAAAGAGGGCCGTGCCGTGGTGATAAACTTGGAGTAGGTTTTCCTTCCGAGGGTCGTGTCTCATTTGTTTTTCGTCTCTGCTCCGAGCTGATTTGCTTAAACGTATGTGATAGATATGACGCTCTTGACGTTATTGGACATGCCTGTGGCCACAACCTGATCGCAACGGCCCGGCTGGCCGCCGTCCTGGGAATGGCCGCTGCTGCCGACCACGGCAGTATCTGCGGGTGAGTGATTGCTGTGGGCACGCCGGCCGAGGAGGCGGCGGTGGGAAGATCAAGCTCCTCCGTGCCGGCGCTTACGACGACGCCTTCTGCTGCCTCGTGGTGCATCCGATGCGAGCTGTGGCATTCTTGCTTCTGCCTCCTTCGGTCTATACTAACAGCAGTCCACCCAAGGAACAAGGACAACGCCTACTCCACCAGCATGTGCGGGACGGAGCTGACCATCGAGTACGTCGGCCAGCCCACGCCATGGTGGCGCCCTGGGACGGCGTCAACGCCCTCGACGCCATGACCCTATTCTACGCCGCCATCGGCCTGCTGCGCCAGCAGATCATGCCGGCCGACCGCATCCGCGGCGTCGTGCACGAGGTCAGGCAGCGCTCGGGCATTATCCCGGCCCACTCGCGCGCCTCCTACTGCGTGCGCTCCGCGACCATGGCCCGCACCAAGGTGCTCCGGCAAAAATTCGTCAACTGCATGGAGGCCGCCGCGCTGGCCACGAGCTGCGCGCTCAAGACCACCTAGCGGCCCGCGTACTAGGACATCCGCGCCAACGAGACGCTGGCGCCGCTATACAGCGAGCACGTGGCGCGGCAGGGCGACGTGGTGTTCCGCAGCGCCGAGAAGCAGCGCTGGGACGCCGACTGCTACAGCACCGACATGGGAAACATAACCTACAAGGTGTCGAGCATCCACCCCACGTTCGCCGTCGACAGCCCCGGTGGCGGCGGACCCCGAAGTACAATAACAAACATATCCTTTACACGGATGGTTTTGGAGGGACTTTAGTCGGATCTAGGGACTATGCTATTTCCCAAATTGACAGCGGCACCGTCCTTCACCAACGTCTTATGTTTAGTTGACGCAAGGCCACAGTGACCCTTCGCCCCAGAGTAGTCATATTTAGTTCTTTAAAGGTTTCGTATATTCTTGCAATTTCTTTTAAATCTTTTGCAGTAGGTTTTTGTACATAATATTTCTGGCAATGTCTCCCGCAATACTTTCAGTAATGAATATAGAAGGCAAGTTGGTTTACATAGGTCTTCTGGAGCCTCCTAATAATACACCTGACTTTCTAACTAGAAAAAAAAATAAAATAAAAAATTATATAAGAGTTCTATGTCTAGGAATAATTTAGGAACCATATATTGTATATAAAGCCCCAGTCCGATTGATACATCACACTCACGCTCTTATAGAACATAAACCCCTGAGACAGATCACCTTAGTAGAGTTCTCTACTTCAGCAGAGTGATTTGGTTCTTTTTTCTCGGTCTTAAAGTATATATTGCATCTCAACGATTTTTGATATGTTTTATACCACTGGAACAGCTCGAGCAGCTGAGCAGCAAGCTTCGCCAGAGAAGAGCATGCTGTGCATTAGTTTCAATACTAGTATAATTATGCTATAAGGAGCTGCTAACAAGATCTATATAAACTGTGATTGATAGAGTAATAAGGCATACATTCTATCAACGAAATCTTGGAATATCATTAGAACCTGAATCACATTGCCTCTTTGCGCCTTGATGTTGGGTTGGTCAGCAGCGGACCTTGTTTTGCTTTGCGGTCGATGGCCCACGCACTCGTAGAAGTAGGCCGGCCACTTTCGGCTGGCGACATCTCCCTGTGAAACTGCAGCCGATCACGAACTTGATGAGCTGAAAATAATGTAGATCTATAATAAGTAGTAATACAATGCCAAGACAATGGGCCATGCGGCGTTCTATACCTCCGTTTCCGTTGCTGCCTGCGCCATCAAAGCAGCCCCAACGCCGGATCCATCCTTTACAAGCATGATCCGAATCCTTTTTTCCCCTGCCGGTCCGATTTCTGGCACCTCGACCATGGCGCTGCGCATGTCGGCCTCAAATGTGGGGTAGAGTTCGATAACGGAGCCGTCGGCCCCAATGTCTATCAGATCCTCCGCCGGCTTGACCTCGAAGGATTCGTGTGTTGGCAGCAGCGGCGCGGCGAGCGGCGGCGATGCTGTCCGGAAGCTTTTTCCTGGGAGCCGCAGAATTCTGCGCACAAACGAACTCAGGCGAGACAAGAACCGCCGGAACGCGTTTCTTTGCGAGCCGGCCGTATACGCTGGCTGGTGTTTGTGAGACGCGGTCCCGCTCGGCCGAGGCTGGCTTGATGCGTCGATCCGCCCGGATTGGATGACCATGGCGGACAGGGCCGCCCCGGCCAACCGTGCAGCGCGCCTCGCGATGGCGGAGGCTACCAGCTGCACGGACTGCATGTCTTTTGTGCTGACGTTCTGCGCCAACAAGGTGTCCATGATAAGCTCTATTGTTTCCTGCGGCTTGCTGCTGCTATCCGCCAGCCGTGACAGGAAGGAGCTCTCAATGGCCCCGGAGCGGAACAGGGGCGAATCCTCGTGGACCGCCATGTCGAGTGTCTGCGACTCGAGGAGCCGCACGAGCGCCAGGCGCAGCAGCTCGCCTAGATACATCCCCGACACTCGCTTCTCGAACATCTGGGAGCCCGAGTCTACCGAGTTCGCATCCAGCTGGTCGTCGTACGGCGTCTGGGGAAGCACTTGCATCGCGTCGTCGAAGCACCCCCACTCGGTGTTGATCAGCATGACATCGCCGTCCTTAACGCTCGTGCCGCCCAGCCGTCGAATGCTGGACAGCTTCTCGACGTAGGCGGCGTTGGTGCCGGTGCCAAAGATGACGGATCCCAGGGCCGTGCCCTTGTGGTCGGCGCAGTACGACATGGTCAGCAGCGTGCCGACGCTGTCGTTGGCGAGCACCGACACGACCACGGGCAGCCGCAGCGCGTCGATGGCCTCCTGCAGCATGGCGCAGGGGTCGCGGCCCACCGCCTCGGGGATGTCCCATCCCTTGTCCCAGCGGATCAGCGTGCCCCGGGCGAGCGACGTCTGCTCGCAGGTGAAGCTGAAGGTGAATCCCAGCCGGTAGGCCTCTTGGGGGGCGCGCCCGCCCTGCGCCACCTCGCGGCCCAGGCTGAGGTGGGCTTGGAGGAAGTCGGCGAGGTTCTGGGCGATGAAGGCAAAGAGGGGCTTGTAGCTCGCGCAGACCATGACGTCCGCGGGCACGGCGTGCTTGCTCTGCAGCACGGCAAAGGTGGAGTCGCCGTGCAGATCGACGAGGCAGATGCGGCAGTTGCTGCCGCCGAGGTCGACGGCCAGGAATGTTCCCTTTTCGGCGCCCGTCGACACGTATCGCACGTACGTGGGCAGCTGCCACGGGCAGTGGTGCTTGAGGCCGTGCTCTGCGACGCCGTCAGTGCTGCACCGCTCGCGGGCGTCGGGGGGGCGGGTCTCACTCATCTGACGCACAAAGTGGTTCGCCACTCTGCAAACATCCTCCGCGCTGAGATCGAACTCGGAGGCCACATCTTCCGCGTGGACTACCCGCCTTGGGGCGTCATAGGCGCCGTCTATCATGGCTAGTGGTGAGGGGAAACAGTCTAAGAGCGAAGGGGAGGCGGATCCAAGACAGCGCGCAGACGAGACATGGCGAAGCGGCTAAGAAATAGAAACGAACGACTGAGGAACATTCTCGCCTTGCGATGAAATTCTCATCATGGAAGAAGATATTCCTTGTTACGTACGTTGCCTGAACGGCGACGTAACGATGACGCATCACGTGAAATCAACGATGTTTTCTTCTATTTCCCGGTAAAGTAGCCGGTGATGGCCGGTTCTGATGTTAGCCGGCCGAGCCGTGTTGTAAACTCGCCCCTAGTTTAGTGCTACGGCACACGCCACCCCACAACGTTTGATTTGATTAACTTAACTCAACTTAATATTGGTCGGTGGATCAGCGAGGCAAAGAGGGTGATTTCCGGCAGATTTGCCGATTGCGATTTGGTAATGGAGAATGAAATTCTTTGTCCTCCCCGGCTCCATCGATAAATATAAACTCTGGGCAAACCCGGCTGCATGTCCGACAAAATCCATATTTTTCTGGAAACACCTGCGACAACCCGGTTTCTGCAGTTTCGCGCCACCGGCATGTTGGCGAACACGAGACTCCCGGCAGACAATGGCGATGGCCATCCCGGCCAGCGACCCAAGGGCTTGGTTAAGCAGAAAGCCCGAAAGGCTTGCGGTTGGTCTGCCTCTCCCATTCTATGGCCGGAAAGAAGCAAAGAAAGATGATGTTCATAGCGTTGCTTAGTAAACTGCCGGCGGCAGAAGATGAAATGTATTCTCGATGACAACAAGGAGCTGTGTCGTCGGTGCCAGCGGTCAGGCCTGCCCTGTGTGTTTGTGCCGCGCGTGAATGCCGCGAGCCTGCCTGACCATCTCCTGGGGGACTGCAACGACTATGGCTTCAAGGAAGATGTTCTGCGCCGGCTCAAGACCATCGAGGAGTACCTCGAGTTCCCTACGCCTGGTGAAATCGACGAGCCCGAGGAGGCGGCGGAAGATGGCATGGAAAAGCTGTCTCCAGAGTACAGCACGCTGGGTGCGCTCTGGGAGGCCGCAGCCGCCTTGGAAAAATGCGCACCCAGCTCCATACCGTCGTCGATATGGCAAAAGAGCACGGTCAAAGAGCTCTGGTCGTCGTCAGTCCACGTCTCGTGCCGAGTCACAACGTAGTCTCATTTTTCTAACTAGATCGGCAGTTTCCATGACCGGATGCCGGGGCTCCACTTTATGCCGCGCAAGCAGACCTTCTCCGCGCCTCAGCCCCTTCTTGTAGCCTCTATTCTGTACTGCTCGAGCACCAGAGGCACGCCCGAGACGGCCGAGATGGCACCCCACTACTTTGCCGTCCTGTGCAACGCGATTGCCCAGCTCTGCATCCCGGGGAGCGAGATCGGCCGCACGCCCGAGGACACGGAAGAGTGGGCCTTCCAGACGGTCCTGGGCATCGTGCTAGCCGGGCTGCTGTCCGAGGCCAACGCGCGCGCGACGGGCATCTGGATCTCGGTGGCCTACCGCCTGATTCTAGAGCACTGCCCGACGCACGTGGACGAGACGTCGCGGGAGTGGCGTAAGCTATTCAGCGGGGTGCAGATCATCGACCTAGAGCACGCGTCGCTGCACCTGTCATGCCCCATCATCCCCATCGAGTCGCCGCTGCCGGGTTTGCAGACGGCGCACCGCGACCAGCTGTACCGGCTGTCGCGCATGATGCATACGGGGCTGACGCACTTTACGGGGCGCGGGCTGCCGACCATCTGGTCGTGCTTTGGCCGGCCGCAGCAGGCAGCCGGCGGCAACATTTCTTTCACGGCCGTGGACGCGGCGGTCATCCGGGACTGGGCGCGGCAGCTGGACGACTGGCTCGTCGAGTTCAGCCGCCAGCCCGAGGGCGCGGAACTGGATCGTAAATTGGTCTTCCGCCAGTACGTGCTGCACCGGCTGCTGGTTCTATCTATCTACCACCCGGCGCGCGGCTGCGACCTGTGGTCCAACAGCACCACGCCGCGCGAACAAAACGAGCTGCTGTTGTCCGCCCGCGCCACGCTCAAGCTGCACCTGCACGACGACACCATCTGGTCCAACTGGGACCTGGTCATGATCACGTGGGCTGCGCTCATCGTCATCCAAGGCATTGAGGGCGGCGCCGGCGAGGCAGACGGTAGGCTCGCGCACCCCCGCTAGACTACGCAAAAGAGAGAGAGAGAGCTCCGCTGACAAAAGAACCCCCCCCTCCCCCAACAGACCTCCACAACATACGCCTACATCTCCAGCTGCTAAAGAAGATGAACGAACCGAAACCCAGCCTCTGCGACAAGCTCATCGCGCGCCTCCAAGAGAGCATGGTCGGCGTGTCCACGCCGGACTCTGCTATGCTGCAACAAAATGCCTACGACAACGTACCCATGAGCGCGGGCGAGGAGCCGTGGCAGATCTTTGACCAGACCAGCCTGCAGCAGATGATGTACACGACGTGGATGTGCCCCGACGCCAGCGAGATCCATGCCATCACTTGAAGAGCGCCATGGGGATGGTGGCCGAGCGCGCCAGGAACGTGGGGCCCTGGATCCGCGACGACATGTTGTCGGGCGTGAAGTCGGCGGCGTCCGGCGCGCTGGTCGCGACCGTCGCCTGGACGGCGCGCCCGGGCGGCGGGATGGCCGGCTCGTCGGACAGGTCGTTCTGCACAATGGTGCGCTCGACGCCCTTGAAGTACTGCGCGCGGTGTGCGGTTAGCGTGGCGCGCGCCAGAGGGGCGGCGTCTCGGAAGAAGGGGGGAACGTACGTTGACTGTCTTCACCTTGAGCTCCTGGGTGGCGTCCTCGTCGACGACGACCATGCTGCAGGGGTGGAGCTGCAGGCACGACAGCGTGCACAAGTGGCTCACGCCGCCCTCGACGGCCTGCTGGACGGCGAGCGCCTTGGCCGTGCCCGTAGCGATAATAACAACCTCGCGCGCGTCCATGACCGTCTGCACGCCGACGGTCAGGGCCATGCGCGGCACGGCGGCGACGTCGCCGCCAAAGAAGCGCGCATTGGCCTGGATGGTATCGTGGGCCAGCGACTTGACGCGCGTGCGGCTGGCCAGGCTGGAGCCGGGCTCGTTGAAGGCAATGTGGCCGTCGCTGCCCACGCCGCCAAGAAACAGCTCGATGCCGCCGGCCGCGCGGATGCGCGCCTCGTAGGCGGCGCACTCGTCGGCCAGGCGCGGCGCGTTGCCGTCCAGGATGTGCACGTTGGCCGGGTCCACGTCGACATGACGGAAAAAGTTGGCAAACATAAACGAGTAGTACGACTGCGCGTGCTCGCGCGGCAGCCCCACGTACTCGTCCATGTTGAACGTCACCACGTGCCGGAACGACACGTGGCCTGCCATGTGCGCCGCAATCAGCGCCCGGTAGATGGGCAGCGGGCTGCTGCCCGTCGGCAGGCCCAGCACAAACGGCCGCTCGGCCGTCGGCGCAAAGGCATTGATTCGCTCTGCAAAAAGGGAATTAGCTGCGCATTCGCCGGCAGCGGGAGACGGGAGCTAGGCGGGCGCACTGATGATGTACTCAGCGATGTAGCGCGCCACCGCCTCGGCATCGTGTCGGACGATAAGACGCATAATGTAAGCTGTTCGTGAATGATGTATGTCTAGAGTAAACAAGGCAAGGACATGGGTGTATTTTGGATTCTCTTAGCTGCGCCTTAAGAATGTGTTTGTAATAGGAGAGCTGGCACTTTTAAGATACTCTTAGAAGTGCCGGCATCCCCTTCAACGTTGAAAATTACCGGCACTGCGACCCCGAACTCTCCTATCGGCAGCAAGGCCGTGCTATCGGTAGACCCGGTGATCGTGTCCGGGGATGACTACATGCTCTCATGGAATGGTGGAGACCAGTGCAGTGCTCTGCTCCATCGGCCATCGACCCGTGTGCGTGCCGGACATCCCCTTAGCGTTATTAGTCCAGCTCTTACAACAGGCCATGTGGTCCGGTGAAATCCGGCAATATTGCAGCGTCTGATATTGGACCGTCTGATGTTGTAGTGTCGATCAGAGCTCCACACCGTTCAAGCACTACCAATGACAGGAGGTTCCGACACTTTTTCTACTTTGGGAGCTCTCTCAGTGGTGGTCTATTTCTCTTATGCGACAGAATGTCACCGACGACAAAATCCTGACATAATACTCCCTGTAAATAATAAAACAGGGCTTTATGCTCTAACAATATTGGGTTAAGAGTTCCGATTCGGTAGCAGTTCACATGTCCATTGTCCAAGAGCATATTCTAGCGTAATTTTCAGACTTGCTTCTTAATTGACGAGAAATAGGCAAAAGTATAGTTCTATGGTAAATACATTCGAGATATTTATGTACAAGTAGCTGTAAAATATGAGCTGAGAAATATGGGCAAGTGGTATTTCATAATCCTCAAATGAACAGTCATATGCGATGCTCACCCTGGAATTGTTACATGAGGCTGCACCCCAAGTAGATCATGTTCCAGTAACATCCAGGACGGTCCTGATACCGTGCCGTTTGTTGCGATGACTTTCTGCCATCGTCGTGACCGTCATGGCCACCATAGACCGAATATCCTGCGTCGCTCAGGAAAGCCCCTACTGCTCCTTGGCGGCCCCGATCTTGTTCTTGTACTGGGCGCTGCCCACAAACCACCAGCCCAGGATGAGGGTGGGCAGACCGCCGACGACCACGCAGGTGTAGTTCATGTTCTGGACGGTGACGGGCATGGCGTAGGGGAAGCTGAAGAAGACAATGGCAAACACCAGCCAAGCCACGGTGACGCCGTTGACGAACCAGCCCAACCTGCCCATGAAGAAGACGCCCCGGTGCATGTTCCGCCGCCCGGTCAGCATGTTGGTGGAGATGGGCATCAGGTAGGCAATGTTGTTGATGGTGACGGCGGCGCCGAGCATGCTGTTGAAGGCGGTGCTGCTGCCCAGGTAGATGCAGCCCAGGGCGGCGTTGGCGGCGGCCACAAACAGCTGCGCGTTGAAGGGGATGCCGAAGCGCTTGCTGACGCGGCCCCACACGCTGGACCACGGCATGGCGCCGTCGCGCGCAAACGCCCAGAGCACGCGCGACGTCGACAGCTGCGACGAGATGACGCAGGGGCCCAGGGCGATGAACAGGATAAAGGTCAGGCCAAAGGCGCCGCCCACCGACTGCGTCGCCTGGTGGAACAGCTCCGCCAGCGGCAGCCCCGTGTTGGTCGTCGCCAGCGCGCTGTAGTCCTGGACGCTGAACATTAGGGCGATGAGGTAGGTCAGGCCCGTGGCGAAGGCGATGGACAGCGTGATGGCAATGGCCAGCGGCGCGTTGCGCGAGGGCTGCATCTAGGGTTAGCGTCTCTCGCGCTGCATCTGGCGCTCGCATGAGGGCAACTCACATTGGGCATCTCTTCCGTGATGTGCGTAACGCCGTCCAGACCGCCCAGACTGTACAGCGGGTTGACGAGACCCGTGATGAAGCAGATGACGTTGTTGTTCCAGCCGGTGTTGTTGATCCAGGTCCGGAAAACAAACTCGGAGCTCTGGTGCGTCGGTGCGCACGCAACGACCGTGACCAGCACAACAATCCAGCCAATCTGCAGATAAAACAAGGAGAACTTGTTCAGCGCAGGGATGATCTTGTTGCCGAAGAGAACAACGCCGGCTGTCAAGATATTGAGGATCTGGTAGATGATAAACGTCTGCCATGTCTTGATCACGAGGTCAGGGTGGTAGAGTGCGTAGAGTGCTTGCACTATCGACTTTGTTAGTAATGCTCTGTACCAGAGAGACGCTCATATATAATCCAGAAGGCCAAACCACTTACCAACTTCAGCGAAGATCAGATTTGTAGAAGCCGTTGTGAAGATCCCTGTGACACACAAGTCAGTTTCGACAACGAACTATGACGCGTTCGACAAGGCTGCAACTCACAGCCACAGACGGTGAGCCAGCCGGTCACAAAGCTCAGGAAAGCACTGTACTTGCGAGGTGCCACGGCCGCAATCCAGTGGTACATGCCACCTTCAGTCGGGTAGCTGGAGACAAACTCGGCCAGCGACGCGCCGAGGAAGCATTGCAAGATGGTCACGAGAATGAAGCCGTAGATGATGGCCCCCGGTCCACCAGCCCCGATCTCCGTGACAATGCCGAGACCCAGACCCGTCCAGGAGATTGTCGTGGTGGAGGCAAGCCCGATCAGCGACAAAGTGCTGAAGTGGCGTTTGAGCTCCTGGGTGTGACCTTTTTCAGAGTTAATGCCGGGGGTTCTTTGCATATGTCACGGGAGGGACAAGTACTCACCCATCTGAGCCAGCCGCAGCTCGTCAGCATTCATGAGGGCCCCGTCCTTGGTCGGAACATTGGGGTCTGCCTTTGCAATTTCTTCCATGTTTTCGTTGTGTCTTTGTCTTGCTAGACGAAAATAGAGGGCAGAGAAAGAAGCGGCAAGGAAAGTCTTTGGCCACTTCGTAGATGCAGCGAAGCTGCAGGGCCACGTCTCGGATGAGATGAAGTTGCGAACTGAATCGTGTTTATATTAATGCAAACCAACCTAGCCTGATACGCTCGCGTGATGCTCTCCCCGGGATACATGCAGCAGGAGAAGTCGGCTCCCCGTATGCGCAGTGCATTTCGCGTGTGCTCAAAGTCTGATTTTGATAAATCCAGCAGATAAAGTGTTTTAGCGTACAGGCCGGGTCCCTTGCCCGTCTGTTAGTCGAGAGCCCCGTCCGTCTCCACTAGGCGATAGCCGGCTTTGTCCGGCCAATTCACCGGCGACAAAGAAATGAAGAGGTCACGCACGCGATATAGCACGCGACTAATGCTCGGCCTGCTGAGATAACAATGCCTGGCGGGCTGGCGCAGTTACCGAATCTAGGCTTCTCCGCCATTATCTCCCTAGAGCATTATGATGGCCGGTTCTCACCGGGCACCATGCACCGACAAGCTTTTGATGAACTTCGGCCAAAAACAAGCCCCCCCCCGCACTCCACAGTTCCATTGAACTAAATGAACTCGGCCCCCCCCCCCCTTATCTGTGTTACGCATATTCCGGAGAACCTCGAGGGCTCGGTTCCACTCTCTACCACGTTGTTGTCTCCATGCGCTAAGCGAGAGCTATTGGGTTGTCATTACGTATAGAGTCGCGTGTGGCACGGCAAAATGTAAGCAAGAATGCAACAACCATCACCGAGAGCCTCTGACCCGTCAAAGTTTCAAGTGTGCTGTGCAAGATGAACTGGTCGCGCATGCTCACCCTCGGCCTCCTGGCCGCGGGTGGCGTGCGCTCGGCAAAGTTGGGCAAGTACCCCAGTGCCATGACCGACGGGTCCATGGTCCTCCTGGACGACATCTACGACTCGGACGCGAGCTATCTGGATTACTTTTACTACCCGCTGGCTGCCGGTCCCCACGAGACTCGCTCCAGCATTTGGTATACCAGCGGCCTACTACAGCGCAACCACGGCAGCGACGCCCGCAAGGCCATCAAGATCATCCGCAACGTCATTGGCGGCCAGGAAAAGAACACGTCTGTGCAGTAGTATGGCGACTATACCGTCTACCCTGAGCAGCCGACAGTGGGCACTCCCGCTTATGCACCAAACGTTCGCCTCCCCCCCCAACTGATGCACACTGGATATGCAGCTTGACTGACTCGCTAGTAGATCTACAACTCCTTCGACCCCAACTGGAGGGGGTTCATCGGCACGGCTCTGATCGTCATCTACGAAGAGTTCCAGAAGCTGCTACCCAAGGACGTGCAGGAGCTGATCCTAGAGAGCCTGCGCAACAACACCATCGGCGACAGCTACCGCGTCGGCGGCGTCGACGGCGACAACCTAAACCCGGCCTCCTCCAACGCCTAGCTGATGCGCACCGTGGTGACGTCGTGGACGGGCCTGAAGCTCAACGACGCCAACATGACGGCCGCGGGCAACGCCGACGCCAACGAATTCCTAGCCTTGTTTGACCTCAACGGCACGCTCTCCGAGTTTGGCGGCCCCACCTACGCCGGCGTCTCCATCTACGCGCTGACGATTGCGGCCAAGTACCTGGGCACTTCGCACGCGGTCATCGGCCAGAACGCGGCGCGCGTGGTGGGCGAGGTCTGGGACTACCAGGCGGTGCTGTGGAACGCCAAGATGCGCAACTTTGCCGGGCCCTGGGACCGCTCGTACGGCTTCGACATGAACAAGTACGTGGCCATCATGTCCGAGTGGGTGTGGTCGCTGGTGGGCCGCGACGGCGTCTGGGTGCAGAAGAATCCCATCTACACGCTGGCGCACGCCGACGACTTTGAGCTGGCGCCGCTCGTCGCCATCCTAGCCGACTTCCACAAGACGCTGGTTCCGCGCACCGCCCTGGCCAAGCTGGCCGCCTTCCCCGGCGAGCACACCTACCACGGTCACGCCTACGCGCCGCCCGCCGACTATGAGCCGCGCAACATCAGCACCTGGCTGTCGGCCAACCTGACCATCGGCACCGACTGGTTCAACCAGAGCAACGTCGGCGGCTACTCCAAGGACTCGACCTCGTTCAGCCCCTCCGTCGTCCAGTGGCTGCGCCCCGACAGCTCCGTCGGCTACTTCAACCTGCACCCCGCCGAGGCCGCCCTGCAGGCGTCCGTCGCGCCCTACGAGCTGGGCCTGGCCTACCCGTCCGGCAACGCGTCCAGCACCTTTACGTTCGTCCTGGCCTCGAACCCGCTGGGCGCCGCGCGCGACATCTTCGGCCTCACCGACGTCGACGGCCTCAACATTGCCGTCACCGGTGGAACCGTCGACCCCGTTCCCGAGATCTCCTTCTGCGGCCTGGTCGGCGACACCTGCTCCATTGTCCAGTAAGTGGATCTTGTTGTCCTGTTGGATTTGGCCTGCTGCGTCTCCTTGCTAACAGATTCGCCAGCAACCTTGAATTCTGGAATGTGACATTTGTCATGCCGGCGAACAGCACCGAAATTCCCAGCGCCCAGTTCAAGTTTTCCTTCCCGTAAAGCATTCAGCTGTCTCATCTTTGAGCTCATGCAATTCGTTGTTACCCGGTGCTCAAACCGGATAGGGTACCGAAAAGTAATTCACAGGAAGATTTCTCAAGTGGGTTCTTGCATCGTCAATATCTACCAAGACCACAAGAGAGGTGTGGAAATAGAGGTGGTGTATTTCTAAACTTTAACCGTATTTATTATTCAGTCACGACTGTTTACGTCTATACTACATAGCCCTACAGTAGCACACTCTCGAGAGAAAGAAATGCCGCTCAGGGGGCTGCGTCAAGCTCCGTAAAGGGGTTGCGTTTACAGCCATGCGCTTTAATGTACATAATTAGGATCAAATGATAATCCATCTAATCTTTCCTAACCCTCATTTTTGGTTCTCTGTCTCCCGTTGAACAGCCCTATCTCGTCACCAGACATGATCTACTCCACATAAATTAATCGCTCTAGGAATGGCTTATGCAGTAATGTTACAAATCCTCAAGCAGGCAGTCGAACCGGCTCTAATGATAACGGGCATCTATTTGGCAATCATTAACTAATAGAGATAGTCCAATCCTCCCCACTGCGCGGCCTGAAAGCCATGGCCTGCCTGTGATGCGCCAGGTAACCGGCGTGCGCCACCTACACCGCGGAGCCCCGTTCACTTCATTGTCGTCTACACCTCAGGGCGGCTCGAAGTGTTCGTGTCTGTGCCAATGCCAAGGGCAACTCGACTTGCACTGAGCGGAGGCCTGTCGCTCTGACCTGTGGCTTGCTGTTTTCTTGTGCTTTTGTTCCTACCTCGTTCATTGTCTTCTCATTTTGTGCTTCGACTACAGCAGTCCTCTACTAGCACTATGTCTTCTCCTCATGCTCCTCGTTGTCTTGCTCTTCGGTGTCGGAATCCTCTTCGCTCTGCAGACCTGTTTGCTCGTTATTAGCTGTATGTCAACTTAAATCTTTAATTTGTCTTAAATTAATTGTCTAATTTTTTAATTAATTATTTTTCTATAAAACTTAAAAATAAAAACCGATTTACGTATTTTATACCTACAAGTGTCGACTATATAACGTTTTACTTTTTAACTTCGACTCCCTCTAAACACGATGAGGACTAATTATAGACCGGTCAGGTAATCCATTCTCCAAGACCAAAGCAATCACGTTGTCAGGATCAATGACTTTCTTTCTCCGAATTATTTTCTTCTTCGAGTTATCTTACAAGAACCCATAACGCCGAAGATAAATTGTTGAAGACCTGAATGAAGAAACTAAATGCTCTTAGAACCATGAATAACAGAAATTTATCATTTCAAGAGAGAATCTCAACGACCCTCAACTACAAGGAAAATACCAGATTTATAGACTCGTAGGAGCATTGACGCAAAGAGTCGAATAAAGCAATGCCGTCAAATCGTTGGCCCTGCAGGGGTTGCTGGGACTGAATTTGGGACCCCTTCCTCCTGCCCTTTACAGTATACAAAATTTACCGTCTTTGAAGCGGTACACATACCAGTGTAGCGCAGGCAGAGTCTGCCCGTGCAGAGGTGCTCAGCGCCAGTGCAGAGGTGCTTAGCGCCAGTGCCGGGGGTGTGCAGCGCCTGTGCTTGACCCTCGAGATGAGCAGGGGACAGAATGACAAGATTCGTGTTTTATAACAGGCTTTCCAGGTATTGCAAACAGAAGACTACGAGCTGCATCCTAACTCAGAAATAGTTCATTTTTCCGAGAGCTCACAAAATTTTGACGTTCTATTGCCAATTTTTATTGTTAGAATGGCGGTTGTCTTAGTTCAAAGTAGGTTCCTCTACTATCATGTTCGTCCCACACTTTTTTTGAACCACAGGCCTTTTTCTCAACTCACACCCTGCCAACGCCGATACATATGCAGTTGAGATTCATAAAGAATCTAGAAGAAACATCGAAATCAGAAAACAAATAATTTAATAAGAATAAAAAAAATTTACAAAGAATAAACATTAAAAAAAATGAATGTGCAAAGACTGTATCATCAGTGCTTCTCAATATTGCTAGGGCTAAGACGAAACCAGAGCCAGCGTTGCGCAGAAATTATTGCGATTGTTCGCGTCGAGAGCCACAGACTGGCCATCGATCAAGACCATGTTTGTGGATGCCTTGGTGTTAAGACCAAAGATATAGGCCTTTGACGATTCGATGCTAACAATATTCTCTTGGCAGCTCTCTGTGTTTAAGCATGTCTGGTCGTAGTTGTCGAAGAATGAATACAGGCCAGCACCGTAAATGAAGACATCTGAAGAGTTGGAGACACGTAAGCCCCAAGCACGCGCGCAAGTGGCTGTGGTGCATGAGTCAAAGCTGGGATCAGACAGCGCGGCTTGAGAGGCATACGGGGTGCGAGCATCTGGGTTGCCCTGGAAGTAAGGCGTCTCTGTTTGGATCAGGCCCATGTACACATTACTAGCTTGGCTGAGCTGGTAATTGTATAGCACGCTGTGTTCGGAGGCAGTACCAATCATCCAAACCGGCCCTTTGGACTCGATGAGCACGCCGCGACCGTTGAAGACGTTGATCTGCGCAGAGTTGGCAGCCGGCTCTAGATCATGGTCGGCAGCCCAGAACCAGGAATTCTCCACATACACGGATGATGCGCTAGGTGTAACGTGGAACATGAGGCCAGCCCCGAGGCAGGCAGTGTTAGCTGGGGCAGTGACATTGGGGTTTTTGGCACACTGAGCCAGCTGCAAGTTGGTGCCAGCTGCACCACCAATACGGACATGTGCATCCCAAATACCGGCAGCGCCAGCAGACGAACCAGCCAGGTTCCACTCAATCATCACAGCGCCGGGCTGGGGTCCGGCAGTCGCGAAAATAAGATCAGATATCTCGACGGCGCCAGAGTCTCCAGGCTGGCCAACTTGAAATACCGGACGCGTGCTCCCGGCGTTAGAAAAAGAGCTGCTTCCACCGGCAAGAATGACGGGCCAGACTTCACCAGTGATTCGAGCATTCTTTGGAATCTTGATGGTATCCGTGACAAGATATGCACCTTGGTCGAAGTAGACGATCTGGTCTGAAGTGACACTGTTAAAGACAGCCTGCAGAGCCGCAGTATCATCGGTCTTGCCGTCGCCCTTGGCACCTTTGGCTTTGACGGACACAAAGTTGCCTACGGGAACTGTTTCGTATTGAGGGCGTGTGCGGCCGAAGACTCTTCCAGTGGAGTCCAGTAGGTTGGCAGATTTGGTAACAGCAGTCTGCGAACCCTGAACGGCTTTGCTGTTTCCAGCGCCGCCATTGCCAGGGGTATGACCCTGGGCCCACGAAGCGATCTTGGCGTTGCCAGGTAGTATCGTGGCCTTGGTGGTAGAATCTGAGACGGCAGCCGGGACATTGGCGGACATGTCAACGTTGTCCAAAATCAGCGTGCCGTTAGTAGCGGACGAAGATGTGCTGTATGCTGTGAGAACGCCAATGGGAGTATTAGAGATGACGCTGTCAATGAACAGGACAGAACCGACAGTCTGGCTGGCGCCACCGTTGCTCATATCAACGCCAACGCCGCAGTTGTTGATGGAGACATCTTGTAAAGTCCAAGCCCAGTTCCAATTCATAAAGACAGCAGTCTGGCAGTTGTTGAAAGTTAGATTGCGGGTGGTAAACTGCTGGTTGCCAAAGAAGGCTCCGTATTGGCCGCCATTGAAGGTCAGATCAGCCATAAACCCACCAGAGCCATTGTCCATGAAAATTCCAACCTGCTTGTTGCTCGTACCCCCATCTTGGCGCATGTTGAAGACAATGTTCTGCAAGCTTGTAGCCTGGGCTACCTGCCAGTGGACGCCGGCTCCTTGAGTGAAAGGCATTTGGGTGAGGTCGATAACAAAATTGCGGACTTGGCGGAAGAAGTTGTTTTGATTCACCCACCAGTTGTTTCCCTGGTTGTCGTAAGGGTCGGAGTCGACGACGGCCATGCCGGTGAAGCCGGCGCTAGCAAGCAGCGTTGGCGGGTTGATAGCATCGCCGACGAGCTGGGTGTAGTAGAACTGGATTATGGGAGCGCTCACAAGATACTTGCCTGGCGGGAAGTAAACGAGTGCAGGTGATGTGGTGCTGGAGGCACAACCCTGGCCACAGCGACCTCCAGATGAGATGGCATTGTTGATGGCAGCAGTGTCGTCTGTGACACCGTCACCCTTGGCACCAAAATCTTTCACGTTGCGGAAAACTTGGTAGCCAGCCACACCGAAGGCAGGGGCACCATTTCTTGCAATGTTAGCCACCCAGTAGCTCGAAGACGAAGAGTCACGCTCTGATATGACTTCTGCCGCAGCTGTTGGAGCAGCAATAACTGGCGATGAAAGGATATTCGCGACCAGAAGAAGGGTCGCCGCGAGGCGGGTAGAAAGGCCCATCATGATGAATTAGAACCAGCTAATGCCTGGATAGCCTTTCTAAAAATACCGACTGCAAAAAATGAAAAGCGTATATCTAGTTTAACTGATTAGTGTCCGTGCTGGTTTATTCTGCTAGGGGGGATTTGGAAGTAGGGTGCGAGGTGATTTTGTGACGTGCGGATGATAGACATATGATTTGTATGTAAATTTGGATAGCAAGATGGCAAAGTTATATGTAGCGAAGAAATCAAAGTTTTCAATGTTGTTCATGACAAAGACAGCGCGAAGAGCCATGAGCAGTGAACAAAAGCAGGAGTCAAATGACCTAGATTAAAACGTTTGACAGTTCATCATAGTCAAGCTCCGCACAAAAGGAACGACGAGACTTTGCTCGTAGAATAAAGCGGTAAAAATAATCAAAAATAAAAAATAAAAAAATAAAACAGTGAGCTCGAAGAGGGATGGTAACGGCAAAATTGCTGTGTGGAAATTGACTGGTTCGAGGGCAGGCAAACAAAATGGGACAGAAATAGGGGACAGTCCAGAATATAAAATGTAAAAAAACAAAAGTAGGTCGAGCAGCAGGAGGCTTCTAGAAAGCATAAACGATAGACTTGGGATAGGCAACTTACACAAGAGTGATGCAACTGTACGGCGCCGTTGGTAGGGCAAAAGAATGGCCAAGTAAACGGATGCAACACAAGTGACAACGAGAAGAAACACCAGACAAAAGAGTGTCGCAGTTGTGATTCTGAAGGTGACGTAGTGAATAGAGAATACTCAGATAGAAAAAGAAAAGCAGAAGCAGGAGGTGAATGAAAGAAATAGAAGACGAAAAGTTTGAAATGAGCGACTGGCGCGGGGATCGTCAAGATCAAGGGATATTTTTATGAACGAAGTTCAAGAAGAAAGGGAGCAGAGCTAGGTGAAAAAGGATGAGACTGTGCAGTGTGGGAGTCCGCTGGCGAGAATTAGTTTTCTATTGAGAGCCCTTTTTGACCGAGATGCAACCGACGAAGAAAAGAAGAACGGAGATGCGTTTGTTGGCTGTAGTGCTAAAAGAGGGTAGCAACAAAACCAAAGGGGAGGGGCCTAGTGAATGAATAAGAAGCCTGAGAGAAGAGAAAGAGGATGGTGACGAAAAGGACAAGGAGGACGACAAGGAGAAAAGGAACTGAACTTTATTGAGAAAGGAAGGAGCGCTTGGAGGGGGGGAGCATGCGCATCGAGTCTTATATTGTTATTATACCGGGGATGGAAAGCGCGCAGAACGGGGCCAGAAGGAGCGACCCAGGTCCAGGGTTGCCAGAGAACAAATCTAAAAACGAAAGACACGGGACGAGATCATCTGCGATGAGGAGAGACCAGAGACACAAGACATCAGACTGAGCGGAAGAGCACGTTAGAAGCGACTGTCTGTGCCCTCACAGTCGGCTCTGCTTTTATCCCCGGATGATGTCGCAACTAAGCTCATTTTCTTTTCTTCTTCATAGAGTCCAGGGGTTGGCTTCTTTTCTTTCCGCTGCTCAATGCCATACGATGGCTCTTGGACCGGGGCGTGTCCGTCTTGCTAGGATATGAAAGGACACCGGCCGGCGGCAAGCCGATTGCCAAGCTCTTTGGTTGGACTATCGTCTACAGGGTGCTATTATCTACACTGCTCACAACACAAAGACTGATCGGTCCCTTTGTATTGGGCAGCAGTCCCTGTTCATTGAAGACTGATACGCATCATAGAGTCGTCAAGCGCAGCCACCCTTCTACATTCCTATATCCCTCTCCCTTTACTACGATCTGTATCTAGGGACGGAGATGAGTGCAGATCAATTGGCAGAGAGCAGGCTGGTCGTTCTCGCGCGTAGACATCCTTCTTTGCTTCTTTTACAAGGGAGAGCCACCTGCACTTGTCGGAAACCAGCTTGGGAGCCGTCCAGGGGTTCGCTGCTGTGCGTCAAGAAAATTGAGTGGGGACTTCCCGCATCTGCAGATCCCCTGAGTAGTGGGGCTCCACTAAAAAGTTGCATATCATACAAAATTGGGTGCAGGAATACATTGACGGGACATAGCGATCGACCGTTCTTTCCAAAACAGGACAGCGGCGTGAGGATCTGCTTTTTGGGGGGCATTTAAAGAGCAGGAACTTACCGGCGACGGAAGCAAGAGGCCGGTTTGTGATATTCCTTTCTTGTATACATACGATGGCTTGCGTGCCAGTGTGTACGACTACGATAGCTTTTTTCGTCTCTGTTTGTCCTAAATTCTGTAGCACCGCGGCCTGCTCTTCTCTATCTGCCTTCTGCCCCCCAGTTCTCTGATTTAAAGGGTACTGTAGGCCATCAGACACACTTTACGACATTTAAAAATCCAGCCAATAAGATGTTTATATTTTGCTAGCTTGTGACCCCTGCTGTTTTACATAAGGACGACCAGCTCCAGTACAGCGGCCACACTTGGACAGACGACGCCCAAGAGTTAAAATAAGGGACAACGTTTCAAGGACATTTCTCCGCCACCAATAGATTGGCTGGCCACCTTCTTAACGTGTCCCCTGATTTGGGCACTTTCACCTTGCCAGCATATTCGTATGCGCAGATGTAATCGTAGCTATATAGAATACAAGGTGTGGTAAAGGTACTTGCCGCCGCCTTGCTCTACGTCTCTGCCGCTGCACTGTCCGCCTCCGCACGTTCTCGATTTGTTTTGCACTGCACGTGCATGTTTCTCATCCTCATTAACCCAAGCGAACTGTCTCGAAACACAACATAGAAAGCTGAAGAAAGTCTTTTTTTTTTCTTTTTTTTTCTTTTTTTCTTTCCGTGAGCGCCAAGCCATTGAATCGCTCTACCAGCAGAGCGCACACTCTCGCAAGAATTCCCCGGCACTTCATACGTCGCATGGGTACCAAGGCTAGCGAACGCTGCTGGCAGATCAACTATGCCGGCGATAGGTGCACGGCTCTACTCCCTACTGTCCCCGACTGACGTCGCACGACCCAGACATGATGGCACCGGAACCCCATTCTATGGCCAGATTCCAATTCCCATGCGAATGACTTACGCATCACCTGCCCCGCAAAGTAACATTCCTGTTTGGGCGACTTCCGCTCACCGTAGCTACGTATGGTTGTGGTGCTGGATCGCGACGTAGTCGTAGTCCGTACGTCGCAGCAGAATCGGGGTACTTGGGAGAGCAAGTTTATGCCATTTCATATCGCAAAACAAAAGTCTCTCAGCAGTACCAGACCAACCTCCTCGGCGCTTTTCTCACGGAGCAAGAAATCTATTCGTCTCATCTTTCATTTTTCTTGTTTATCCCGTCTTTCGTCTCCTCTTTGTTCTTGCGCCGGTTTCTGAACGACGGAACCAAAATTAGACAGGGGCAAAAGGGCAGGGTGTGAATCTGTTCGCACCCACAAGCTATGTTGGCGCGGCTATACAGTATGCCATGATTTTCTTTGTTTCGAAACGGCGCGTCTCCCCTGGAGCATGCCTGTTTCCTTGCACCCACTACACCCTCTCGCCACCAAAGGGAAGAGCTTCTTCTTATTTGCCCTTTTTGCTGCCCCCTTTAATAATAGACTTTCTAAGAAACACGTGAAGGATAGCCACTGGCTCTCATATTTCCCTTCCCATTGTTTTAGTTTTCTTTGCAGTCTAGGTCGCCTGGTCTGATAACTCGTTCGACAAAGCGAGCCTGGATATTTATGTCTTGCCCTGCTGTTTCCGCAAAAAAAAAAAAATCAGTCGCGCATTGTCAGGGTTTAGAAATTCTCTCTGGAATATATGCAAGCAGTGACCCTATCCTCTCGTCATCACTACGTATTGCCTTTGTTGTGTGGCTCACTCCTGTTTCGGAAACATGAATTTTATCTTCATCTCGTCTCTTGATGCATAAATTTCTCAATGCATAATCCCTTCCACCCCAGTTCGTCACCGGAGGAGGTTACTCACAGTGTCTAGAACGTTGCCACTTGTTCAAAAACTAGAGACGAAGCAACTATGCAAACATTTTTTGCAGTCACCAAAACAAACCCAAAGAACCGGCGTATGTAAGCCAAAAAGGAGGATTAATGTAATAAGATCCTATCTAATATAATGAACGCCTCTGGCTATGCAATGCTTATAGACAAAAGAAATAGGAGCAAAATGTATCCAAAACAACCAGAATCCCTTACAAAATTCTAATAACAGTCCATTCCAGAAGGACGAGCATCCACACTGCTAAGCGCTTAATTCTAAAGATATTCCCGTATAAAAACGGAGCATATCACTGAAGGCCTTAGTTTTCCGCGAGGAAATAGACAATTTTTAAACCGAAATGGCCCTTCCAGTCTACCATTCCGCGGTAATGCCATTCATACCGCAATCATACGGCTCTTGCTCCTCTCCAAAATATTAATGATGCATAGTCGTGACAAAAGGAAATTCGTTAGCGGATGTGTTGTAATGTGAATACAATCATGTTTGATCCCATGGCAGAGTTTATTCCGTTGCTGCTGCTGCGCTGACAGCCCAAGTTAAGCCTAGATTGATGTGTGCCAGGGACGTAATAAAACAGTTGTTCATATGTATTCGGCGCCTGCCTCACTTGTCTCGGTGATGACGCCGCCACACACATTGTGGTTGGCCCTGCCGTTGCCCGTCTCATCGGTGGCAGACTCAAGCATCTCAATCCCATCAATGTCGGCGCCAAAGTCCATCACCAGTATTTTGGGATCCTGACCCGTGCTGATGATACGGCGATAGTCGCTTTTGGCGCTCAATACCCAACTCTGGTGCCACTGAGGAAAATCCAGCAGCTGCAGGCCTGTCTCCATGTCGAAGACCTTGATATCTCTGTCATAGCTGGCACTGATAAGGCGGCCCGAAACCGAGTCGATGTGAAGGCTACGGACGAGATTATCATGGGCCTTCATCTCACGCACACATTCTCCTGTATTCGCGTCCCAGATGCGAATAACGCGGTCGTTGCCCGCAGATGCCACGAACCGTCCATCTTCAGAAAATTGGCTACACGCAAGACCCTTGGTGTGGCCGGTGAATTCTCGGATCGCCCGACCAGTTTCAATGTTCCACAGCATAACGCGGAAGTCACCAGAGCAAGAAACAATGGTGTTG
Source organism: Hawksworthiomyces lignivorus (assembly GCA_002917075.1). NCBI lineage: Eukaryota > Fungi > Ascomycota > Sordariomycetes > Ophiostomatales > Ophiostomataceae > Hawksworthiomyces > Hawksworthiomyces lignivorus. Next base: position 300,843 of record NTMA01000027.1, read on the forward strand.
CCACGCATCTGTACAGCGTTGACAGGACCAGAATGGCCCCGCAGTTGCTTGAGCATGGTACCTGTCTCTCGGTCCCAGACGCAGATAGTAATGTCTTTGCTGCAAGTGACAATGTGGCGATCATCAAAGCATAGATCCAGCACAGCAGCTGCGTGATGGCGGAGACGACGCACGGGCCGATATCCAGATTTCACCGAGTAGACAATGCACGATGCGTCAGAAGACCCCGTCACAAGGATGTTCTCGTCATACTGCAGACATAAGATGGAGGCCGAGTGGTGTATCGGGAAGCTCACAGCCGCGGGCACACTATGTGAACTCCTAGTGTGATAGGCTGTCGTGATGTAGTGGGCTGGAAGTCCGTCTTCTCCATATAGCAGCTTCGAATCCTGCACAACTTCAGGGGGCCCGATAACCAGACGACAAGCAAGTGTATGCATATCCCAGATGCGAATCGTCTTGTCACGCGAACCTGTAATGATTTTTTGCCTTTGATTCGTTAGTTGGAAAGCGTAAACAGGGTAAATACAACAAATAAAGACAATAAAAAGAGACATACTCGTCGAACTGAAGGCAGTAGATGCTGTCTGAGTGTCCGTTGAGGTATACAGGCCGCGTCTTGCCTTCCTGCCAGCGATTATCAAGCTCCTGCTTCACGCGGTAAATTTGGCGCCAGTCGCTTGTTGGTCGAATAGCAGGCACGCCCATGCTAGTGCCGGGGAGGACGGGGCCGCTTGTGGCATATGTAGACGTCTTCTCGCGGAGGAAAGACTCGCGCCAGATGTGTTGGTTTCGCGTAACGGACCACCACGAGCGAGAAACGCGAGAAGCTGCAGCAAGACTGGGAGCGTCGAGATCGGACAAAATCATGATTGCCAGTTCAAGCGGCAATTTCGCGACGAAATCAACCCTGCAAATGTCTACCCGGCCGTCATCTCCAGCGAGACAGTCTTGATCGCCGAAGGGCTCAGGTGTGTCGGCCTCGTTAGCACTATCGGACTCGGTCGACGTAATCGCGATGCCTATGCCGCTCTCGCGATCGTTGCCATAGTCGTCGGGATTAAGCAGCTTGGGCTGCTGAAGCTGCAGCATGTCATTCTGGAAGGCGGCGGCGGCGGCGCGAGCGGCACCACCGGTATTAGGGGGGATGACAGGCGGCCCGTTCAGTGATGACAGGACAGAGGGCAAAGGCGCAGAAGAGGACAGCGATACGCCAGCGTAAGGTGCTGCATCCTGCGGAGGGAAAAATTGGATATCGCGCGACGACGGAAGCGGGTCTAGCGAGTCGAAAGGCTGTGCTGTGTAGTCGTAGGCAGATGGCGCAGACGGGCCTCCATCTGCAACGCCAGGAGCAGCCCCTAGAGCCGGAGACGCATCGATGTCGAAAACCCGAGAGTGGCGGAAGCTGGCTGCCTGGCGCACACGACGCCAACTAGCAAACGCGTTAGAAGTGGCCGGGCGAGACTCAGCGTTGGACGGCTGGGGTCGAGCAGGCTGCTTCCAATGTGCGTGGGACTGCAGCTGTGCGTGAGTCTGCGACTGAGAATAAGCGTGTGAAGAGCGCAGCAGCCGGTTCGGCAGGAAATGTGAGGTCGACGACGACAAGGTGGCGGCAGCGGTAGCAGCCTCGTCGACGCCAGCGGGGGACTTCACGCCTGCAAAGGAGGCGCGGCGCTGCATAAAATCCTGCAGCGACACAGAGGCGCGGCGAATCATTCCCTTAATTGACTTCTTGCCAGCCGACGACGCCTGTGCCGGCTGGCGGAGCGTCAGATCGCCTGTCTCAGCATCCATTTCGTGGTCGTCGCCGTCCTCAACCGCACACTGGCTACTGTCATTATTGGCGGCATTGTAGGTCTGTAAAGTGATGCTCCGCGAGCGGAAGGGCGCGAAGCTGGGACCAGACTCGCTGCTGCCGCTGGCGGACCGGCCGCCACGGGCGCTACTCCGCGTATTGTAGAAGCGCAGCTCGTCCATGCTCATGCGCATCGACCTTCTACCACCGTGGCCGGGTCGCGGGGTGGGTTTATCGTCAAACATGGGGAGGAAGTGGATCAGGCGGTCGAGATAGCACGGCGGCGGGATTGGCAGTTGCAAAAGGCGATACGATGAGGAGATGATGCGAGTAGATGAGAGTCGACAAAGATCAAAGGGGGAAAAGAGAGAGAAATTAGGCTTGTTTGGGAGCCTTGTTTTGGTTGCCCCGAATTTGGTTGCCCCGTTTTGGTTGTTGTGGTGTTTTGGATGGAGAAATTGCCAGGGGGTTGCAATTTTGCAATTATTCTCAATGGCTTGTCTGGTTCAGCGCGACAGTGCGAGCCATGGCACGAACGAGCGCGGCCGTACTGATAGAAACGAAAGGATGGGGAAAAGAAACCAAAAACACCCCAGAGGGAGAAGAATAAGACGCGCACACGCACGCACGCACACACAAATGCACCTCTTGATATGGTGAAAAGAAAGAATGAAGTCGATGATAAATTGGGAAGGCAGAAAAAACAGGAGAGAAAGGCTCGGTCGCAGGGTAATGGCGCAGGCGCAGCCACGAAACAACTAGGCGGTATTGGGCTTCCAAACCTTAAATGCGGAAAGAGCCCACCCACCCACAAAATTTGCTCCGTTCTTTCCCCGTGTTATTTTTACCCCCGTTGGTCACTCTCATTGAGAAAAAGAAAAAAAGTCTTTCTACAAGTACACAAAGTCTCCTTTTTACATACGGGGTTAAAAGAAAAAGGAAGCGCCGCTAGAAAATGGAATTTTTCTCTCCTTTAGGTGGGAGGCAAATTTCTTGTTAGGCCAAAAAAGAAAAAGAAAATAAGGGGGAAATATTATTTTACCAAAAATTGGAATGAAAAAAAAAAGGATAGTAAGGATTGCCTGTCTTTGGTTCCTGACAAGTCAAAGAAATTCTGCAGCCATTGGCGGTGTACAAGTACGAGCATACTGGAAGCACCAGCCAATGTCGATCAAGCCAAGTCTGAATTTGTTGCTTAGAGCCTAGTCAGTCCTCTTTCTAAGGGCTGTGACTGGTCGAGACCGCACTGGTGCTCATTTGATGATTCGGCAACGCCGTGGACCAAAGAAGAAAGAGCAAGGAAGAGGAAGAGAAAGGGAAACGAAGGAACGGAAATAGAATAAAATAAACTCAATAAAACAATAATACATACATATGTACATAAAACAATACAAGATAAGATAAATGCCCGTATGTATGTATATACATATATATTTATATAATATGACTACTCCCTAAAACAATTGTTTCTAGTAGGTAGTTTTTACATACATATGTTTGTGGAGGAAGGAAGGACCAGCCGTTCGTTTCCAACTTTCAAACACCAGAGCCAATTAACAATGACAGTCGTATTCATTGCACTCGCCATGCTCCGTAGACCGTGGCCCAGCTTTACCAGGACTTGAGGTCTCACACCTCAAAACTGAGAGGCTGGCAGACCGACAGAACACAACAAACAAGAAACGCATATGGATCACAGAGAGGCCGTTGAGTTTTGCATGCAAACAAGAAAGAAGAAGAAAGCAGGAACAGCACGGAAAATCTCTTTCTTCTGCACTTGCCGCATGGGCTGAAAAAGATGTGCATTGTGCATTGGCTTGAAACAACTCAGTGAGGGACAAACTGTGCGTGACTCTGCACGACTCTGCACAAGTCAAGCCAAGGCTGCAGAGAGATGCATGTGCATGACATGTGCAGAGGACAATGAAAGAGCCATAATCTTGCACGGAAGTTCGGGGAACGAGAGAAGGAGAAAAGAAGAGAAGAGAAGGTTTGCCATGCCTGGCATTCTCACCCGCTCGGCCTCTCGATCGAAAGCCTTTGCACTTTTAAAGCCTCGTTGCATTTTGCCTACCAACGTGCTTAAGAGATGGAGGGGGGCCAGAGCTTGAACCAAACTTTGGTCCCAATGTCTGGCAGCGGCAGAGGGAGAAGTAGGATTATCTAACCGTGCAATTTCGTGACGTCTGGCAAGATATTCTGGTTGACAGCAGGGGCCGTTTCATGCGTGCGGAGAACGAAGAGGGGCGCTGCCGCAACAAGCAAAGATGCCCTTTCCCAGCCTCTCTAACATACAGCGACTTCTCTATCCAACATGCCCAAAGCCTGCAGAAGCATTCTTCTGCGGAAGCTCCTTGCATGCTATTCAGTCTCTCCTTCGTTCACGCTCGTTCACTAATTCATTCGAGTTCCTTTGAGAGAAATAATTCGCGAAATCTGTTATTCAATGCACATCTAGTTCCCATGCAAACCACACAATTCAGCGCCGTGGTCTGATCCGGACGGAGTCGTTGCCGGCAGCCATATCCACCCACGACGCGGGTTTTCTTCGTCTTACCAAGCCATTCATTGTCTTTCCACTGTCGCTCTGGTTAATCGCACTCTCTGTTTACTTAATATTTTTGTTGACTTCCATTTTATTTTTTTCTGGTTTGTTTCTATCTCTCGGCCCGCTTTGTATCCAAATTTGATGACAGGTGGTCCCGTAGGGCTAACAGGCGGGATTAATGTCTTACCTCAACGTCTTCCGTAGAGTTTGTTTATTTGACAGTGTCAGTATTCTATCATGATCTTCTTTGTCTCCCTTTGGTTTTGGCCGGCATTGGCTCCCCCTTGCGGGCGGTTATATTGACATCAGGCAAACAATACAAGGGAGAAATAGATTTTTGGTGAGCGAGAAAGCTAACGAGATAAAAATGTCGAGTCAAGTGATGCTTGGCCTATCCACAAATATACACGAATATGTATATGCTCTGGTTTGATTGCGATTCTCGCGCAGCACATTACAGCCTTTCGGTCTCCGGGGCATTTTGGTTGCCTCTTGAAAGCGAACTGACCACGTTAGCCCCTCTCAGATCTCTCGATCGCCAAAAAGGAGCGATACCCAAACTGTGTTCAGGACCAGTATGTTTTGCTTTCGCTACTTCTATAGCGGCGGCAGATAAAATCAAGACGTCAGCTAGACGAGGAGAGGAGGAAGATATGTGACTGATTCCGCATACCAAGGTCACAGCCGAAGGGAGGTCCAAGCAAACGCGAACTCGAGAGGCAAGGAGACAAAAAAAGATCAAGGAAAAAAAGTCGGCCCTTGCGCACAAATTCACTCTCCAATACAACGCTGTTGGTCTTTCTCGTCTTTGCTTATTCTTTACGGAATATTGCGTGTCTTTTTTGCTCTCATCATTCTCACAATCCAGGTGGGATGGTCCTTACGGAGCACGAAGGTGATCTGTATTCTCCGCCGCCACCAAAACCCAACCTCCTCCCCTAATATACCCCTGGTCCTTTCTATCTACCACAATACCTGCCTTCTATTTATTCAACTCTCTGAAGTTGCCCTATGTCTCCTATTGCTTTTTCTTTTTTGTGTTTCCGTATCTCTATCACACCCGCTTTGCCTTCTCTCCATTTTGTCGACCCATGCAATTCGTAAGACTGATTTTTGTGCGTGATCCTCCCCCTTGCAGCCTCGCTCCTCCGCTTTCGCTGTTGTCTCTGTCCCCACTTGGCACTATTTTGCGGCCGAGTAGCGCATTGTCCGCTCGTGTATTCCATTATTCTTGGTACTGCGCTTCCACAAGCTTGTGCCGGCATATCATGCAAGGCGCGAGCAAGACCATTTTCAGGACTACGGAAGGAGTTACTGTTTCTCTCGAGAGGAGAGGAGCGGCAATGGTAAGCAGTAGAAAGTGATAAAAGAGGGGAATCGGGAGAGGGATGCTTCAAAGGGAAGAGAAGAGAGGGATGGGGATAATAACAGGGGTATTTGTTCAAGAGAGGAATGGACGCTGGGCAGGTATGCATGTATGTACACATCGGTGTGCATGTAAGTTATAAGAGAGCACTGGCACTAAGACGAAAGTTGTAAGTTCGAAGTAACTGGACGAGACTGGGAAATAGACATGCTGTGCACACAGACTTTGACCGAAAAGAAATAAAGAGGCAAGGAAGGCTCTCGCCGAGCTCCAAGCCCAGGTTGTTGTCAATTGCATATCTATCGTCTTGTTGCTTTTTCTATTTCCATTTTTTTTTTCGTCACCTTTTGCACCTCTCACCATCTCGTATTCCTCAATAATTTCTTTTTTTCTGTCCTCGAGGTTACCGGTATCCATCAACCCAGGAAAAGTCGGTGTCCGGTCCAATTGCAAAAGAAAAAGAAGAAACACCACGAGGCCAGCGGGGAATACCGAAACAAAAAAGAAACCAAGACAGAGAGAGAAAACGGTCCAACAAACAGTAACACGAAGGATGACAGACAGCAGGAGAAGAGACAGCCCAGGATAACACAACATTCCAGAAGAATAGAAAAGAAGAACAAGACCCCGACTGACGCAATCATCGATACCCGATCCCTCTCTGTTGTGCAACCTCATCTACATTGCATTCCAACAGAAGGACTCTGACTGGATGACACAGCTCTATATCCTTAGTTTCAACCTCCCAATATGACTTGCTGCGATTCTGTCACTACTTTTGCCTGCTGGTCGCTCTTCGGCCTAGGGGATGAGGGCAAGAGGTGAGCTCTTTTGTATTGCATAATGCAGAATCCGTGTTGCTGCTAACTTGTAGAGAAAACTTTCTGTGAAACCAATGTTCTCGCGGTGGAAAAGATTCGGGAAGAGCCGCGACCAGGAAAGACAGCATCTGCTACAGAGCCGTGCAAGCGTGGTAGTCGGCTCAGACTCGGCCACTCGGGCTTGGTCTCCCGAACCTTCCATAGTCGAACCTGAGAGCAAATGCTCTGCCGATATGACAAGGAAGTTTCCAGTGACTGTTCTCAAGGCCTTCAATGACGTCCCGAGGGAAAATGCACCCGGGGATGGAACCGCTATTGCAGGAAAAGCGAACACAACTACCCCTGCACACGTCTTGATGCCATTGGACAATGCCAACTTCGGCAGCACATGCCCTCCAGTGCTGAGGGCGCGATCTGGTCCGGACACCAAGAACCCCCTGCTGCAAAACAGCCGCTTCCTGGCTCTGCCACAGGAGATCCGTGATGAAATCTATGCCCATGTGTTCTACTCCACCCGCCTCACAATGGGCCGCCGTGTCACATGTGCTCCGCCATCGAACAGTCCCCCCTCTTCACCGTGCTCTGCCCACTCCTCTTCCCCGGCATCGCCCCCCCACTGCGACCGGTGCCCATCGCGCATAGTCACCCGCATCAAGCCCGCGCGCCACTCTCTCGCGCTCTTCCGCGTGTGCCGCCAGATCACGCGGGAGCTGCGCAGCGACGATGCGTGGCTCGGCCAGGTGCTCTTCAATTTCGAAGACGCAGCCACCATGCTCGACGTCCTGAACAGCGGCCTCTTGGCGGCCCCCGAGCGCCGCAGCAAGATCCGTGAGGTGCGTGTGCGCGAGGGCGGTCTTTTTGTACTTCCGCCGCTGCCGCCACCGCAGTCGTTGTCGTCACGTTCGCCGCCGTCGACGCCAACGCCGCAGGAGCGCGAACAACAGGAACAGCGGGAGCAGCAGGAGCAGCAGATGAACCAGCTGCAGCAGCACCAGCGCCAGCGGTTCCTGCTACTAGGGGGGCTGATGCGGCTGCTGCCCGGCCTGCAGCTCGACCGCCTGACGGTGCTGCCGGCGCTGGCCTGCCGGGTGCACCGGTCCACGCAGTGCCACCGCCGGACGGCGGCCGGTGTTGCCGTACACCACCCTACAGCGGACCACGGCGGCGACAGCAGCAGTGGCGGTCTGCCGCTGGTGCTGTCGCTGTTTGCCAACCGGGCGGCGCCGCACGAGATGCTGTCCGAGCTGCTGCACGCCGGCAGCGGCTGGCGCGAGCTGTGCTACGTGCACCACGACACGGCCATGCTGACGGCGGACCGGCGGCGGCCGAGCTCGCTCGAGGCCATGATGGTCAACATGGGCTTCTGGGACGCCGACACGGACGCGTACGACGACGTGTTCGCCTTTGTCGAGCGGCAGCAGCAGCAAGAGGAGGAGGAGGCAGAGGCAGAAGAGCTGGAGGCGCACTTAGCCGCGGCGGCGGCTGCGGCGGCGGAAGAAGAGCAGCTGCAGCAGCAACAGCAGCTGCAGAACCCAATCTCGTCCGAGCTTCTGCTCCAGCCGCGCGGCCGGCCCCGCCTCGGCAGCTTCTTCGCGGCGTACGCCAAGAAGAAGGAGTACCGCCTGCCGCGCTGGCGCGGCGTCCTGGCCGAGCGCGACGGCGTCGTCAGCGCGGCCGCCGCCAGCGGCAGTGACGGCCCTGGCAAGGCCTGGAACGTCAGCATCGACGCCGTCATCGACGAGGGCTTCTACGACGGCGACGACGCGCCGCCCCGCAGCACCGTCGACGTCTACGGCCTGCGGGCCGGCCTCGCCACCCTGCCCATGGAGACGCTCGCCGACGTGCACGCCAGCCGCATCCGCGGCGAAGACTTTATGGTGATTGTGCGGCGCGGAGCCGGCGACAACGACGATGCCAGCACAAACGCCATGGCCGCTGCGCCCAAAGTGGACTGGGCCGAGCGCGCAGACAGCCCGTACCCGTTCAAGGACGGCGACCCGCGCATGCTGGGCTACGGCAACCGCTGGGAGGCGCTGCGGTCGGTCCTCTTTCCATGGGACCGCGTGCCGGCGACCCGCTGCCGGCGCGACCGCTACGGCCACCGCGACGAGTATGTTGTGCGATCGCAGAGACGCCGCCAGTCGGCAGACGAAGCGCACAACAATCTGACGCTATGAGATACACACACCCGCTGGACGATGATGACGACTGAATGTTACGCACTTGATGATAACCACAAGGATTGCTATGCTATGCGTCTTGACGAGAATGATACGACGTGCCGACGAATATGAAGGCAATGATGGGATTGGAGACGAAATGAATGAGACGAAGGCCGACGGGGTCGCTGTACCCAGCGGTCCGGTTGTTTTTTTTTGGTTGTCTTGTTACTTGGGTTTAAAGCTTATTATACAGGAACAAGTTCACACTTTCGCTATGGTTTATTTCACTTTGTTTCAGATTGGAAAAGGGAGTCCATTGGAGTCCGGTCTTTTCAAGGTTTTCGTTTTCTTTTTGTTGCAAGGTCCTTATGGATTGCTTTTGATGCCAAATAAAATATGCCCATGCCCAAAATCGTGAGACACAGGCCTCATGCCTGTGATTCCCCAGATCCCATGTGAAACCCAAAACGCCGTACAGCCAGTTCTGAAGACAACTAATCCGTCTTCTCTCTCTGCCTTTCCTGTCTCTCTATCTCTTGTTTAGAAGCCCTGCTTCTGAACCTGGGCCTTCGCGGCAGCGATAGTTGCGGCGGCGTTGGGGTCGACAAAGCCGCAGCCCTCCTTGCCGTTCTGCAGCGCAGCAGCCTCGGCCGAGCACACACCAGCGCCCTGGCCGTTGTTGGCACAGCAGGCGGAGCCGCAGTCGGCATCCGAGACACAGCCGCCAGTGATGAACTGCTGGCCGTTGCCGCCGCCAACGTTCTTGGCGCCGGCGTTGTTGGGGGTGACCAGGGCGAGGGCCGAGACGGCGACTATAGAGGCGGGTTAGTGTCTATTGTCTAGACGCAGGAATACTGGGAAAGAAGAGATCTGCTTACAAGCCAGGACAACAGCGATGCGAACCATTTTGATTGTTGAAGAAGGAAGAGTACACAGTACTATGAAGTAAAATGGAAATGTATTAAAAGTTATACGACTCCAGGTCGGGTGAAAATGAATACACGAAAAGAAAAAGATGAAGAGATGGCTGGCTGTTGAATGAAGATCGGAGAGGGTTTCTAAACTAGGAGAGGCTGTAGCTAATATTTATATTCGAAAACGGGCAGTAGAACTCCTGATGCCAACAACCATGAACACCGCCTCAGATCACAATAGATCGCCTTATAACAGAGACGTGTACGGTGCAAGGGATGTTGCGAAGGCACACCCCTTGAACCCTCTCTAACAGCTTCATCTCTTTTTTCACCCGCTTCGACGATACAGAGCTTGGGGTCATTTCCTTTGCATTGACATGCTTAGCCAGCGAGTAGTCTTGGAAGGTCACAAACGCCTGACCAGTGCACGAGTCATACCAGAAGACAAAAAGATGAGAAAAGACGGGGGAAGTATAAGACGAAGCGAGTGAGAGAAACTGAGAGAGGGGGAATGCCTAGCAAAGCGATTCTAGCAGCCGTCGCAGATCGACCAGATCCGTCCCGGGTGTGGTATTAAAAGAAGCAACTTATTCGCTTCAGCTTTCCTCTCAAAGATCGAATCTGTCTGAAGTTAGCGAGTCATGACATGTGCAGAAAGAAAGCAATTGCGCAGTACGCGTGGCCACGCAAGGCCTGGGCTACTCTCATTTTGCAGAGCCGCCTTGTTTGATCGCCCACCACCTGGGACCGAATTTTGCCGTGTCCGGGTTCGAGAATAAGTCGTTTTGTTCCAAAACAGCCCAGATCCTATGAAGACTGGTCTTCAGCAAAGAGCATGATAGATGTACCAACTGACTAAGAAATCTGACTTTAATTGGCGTCTCTCTCTGATTAGTTATCTCGAAGGCTTTTCCCGCGAAAAGCGCCTCGATAGCTTTGACACGAACTTTTACACATCTTAATACCGCTTTCCCCATTTCACTCCCAATTGGATTTCTACAGACTATTTGAGCCGTTAAACTCGCCAACAGAACTACGCGGATAGTTTGCTTTGTGCTCTGAACTGCTCGTTACTTACGCAGTATCATTCCCCTCAACACTCGAGAAGGACATACAGATGCATTCTTGGATGTATCCTCTGTCTTAATACCAAGACACAACGCTTCGTCCTTGGCACTTCTTAGTTTTCATTACGTAGTTCGAGTTTAGCACTAGTTCCACCGAAGACTGGATAAAGCAAATACCGGAAGGAGGGGGAAGATGAAATTGTGAAGAGAGGTTCTTGAGGCTGGAGTGATGAAACGGTCAGTGCTGGGGCGCTTTGATCATTATTTTTTTCTTCGGCCTTCAACTGCATCCTCATTTGGATGGCTTTTTAATTATGGGGTCCCCACAGTTCTATTGCTTCTTGGACACGGACGCAGTGAAAATCAGATTTCCGTCCATGATTCTTTATTGTTTGTTTGTTTTGATGCAAAGGGAGTAGAGACAGAGATGAAGAAGAGATGCGCGCTAGATGTTTCGACAATGGCCGCTTGCCTCTCTGTTTTTGGTAATTTTGATGACATTCTACGGAGATCTGTCCTAGCTGCCTTTCTCGGTTGGAAAACTTGACTTAAAGACTTTGTTTTAGAGGAGGCAGATCTTGGCGATGTACAATGCAACTTATTCATCGTGAAGGCTATTGAGTAAATGGGGTTCTCAAATTCGCATCTTTCGTTTCCGGAAACCTGGATTCTATATCCACCAGAATAAAGCCCTTCCCTGTTCGTAGCTTTCTTGAGCCTGTTTCATCCAGCATTGTACATAATGGCCAAGAACAACTTGTACCCTGCTCTCTTTCAAAACATCTTCCTAGCAACCCAAGAAATTCCCTACTGGTTTCGGTGACAGGGACATAAGACACTGTAAAGAGTGGATCATACACATAGTGCATATCAGCATTCTAGCTCGAGAATGCTAGCGACGATGTTAGGTATAGTGACATCATGTTGAAGAAAGAAACGAAGAGACAGAACTAGAAACCATCTGAAATATAGGGGACATACAACGAGATAATGTAAAGGAGAAGAGTTGAGATGAATTTGTTGGTGAAGCACGTACATCCTTGTTATTTCTTCCTTGTGTGCCTCACCGCTCTGGGCCAACATCCTCAAACCGTTGAGGTTTTGCTCAGCAACCCTTGAACTCGTTGCGTCATTAGAGACTGTTGGCCGTTTGTCTCATTGTGATTCATAGGCCGGAACACAGTGGAGAGGAAGTATTTATCGTCTGATTTTACAGAGGCTTGCAATTGTATTCTAAAACTCGGGCCGGAAACCAATTCCCTGAGTATGTTGTTACGCTCACGGCTCTCTCTGAAATTCAATGTGCACAACAATGACCAGCCCGGGTGATATCCTTCTGCTGCGAGCTCATCATCTAAATCCTGAGTCTAAATAATTCTGTATTTTATGGAAATTAAGCCTGCTAGCTGTGATTTTGGAGAGCTTCACTGTGAAAATACGTTGTGCTAGATCTGAGCGAAAGAATGGATGGTCACGATTTTAAAGACGAGATATGTGATTTTCGCGTATGTCATACCGCCGTAAAGGTTGCAGTGCGTAAATTCCCTAAGCGGCGCTGGGATACAACGCCGAAATTTGGCGTGTCCAATTTTCGACGTCTTTCACAGTCAATCCAAAACTCTCCACAACTTCACCCAAAACAAGACCCTGACAGAAACGCCTACCCCTTTTCTTTCGTTGCAAAATGCCCGCAGACACCCGCAAGAAGACCGAGACATCCACTGGCTCGGCTGGCGTCAGTCTCCCCGCCATCTACCGGCTCTTCTTCCTCTTCGTCGAGCCCGTCTCCGCCCTGGTCGGCGCTTATTTTGCCCACTTCCTCCAGCAGGACTACCTGGTGCTCACCCACGCGCCGTCGGCCCCCGCGTCCGCGGCCGAGCTGCCGGTCGCCACGTCTGTCGTGCTCTCGCAGCTGGCGAATCTGTACCTGCTCTTCACGCTCAACGAGGCCCTCGTCCTGCGCGCGACCTCTGACCTGCGCGTCTGGAAGACGCTGCTGTTCGGCCTGCTCGTCGCCGACCTGGGCCACCTCTACTCGCTGCGGCCGCTCGGGCCGGCCGTCTACTACCGCGCCGACCAGTGGAACGCCATGGACTGGGGCAACGTGCCGTTCGTGTACCTGGGGGCGTCTATGCGCATCGCGTTTCTGGCCAACGTCGGCTTCGGCGCCCCGAAGCGTGCCGCTCCCAAGCAGAGGAAAGCGTAGGGAGGGGCTGACAGAGGCGCAAACGGTTCTTGCAAAAAGCAAAGATGAGACTACAGAAGGAATGGAGACACAGCCAGACCCGTCGGCAGATGTGTCTCAGAGCATCAGGGTTTATAGATCTGTACGAATAGTCAGAACTGCTCTCTTGTAATGAGTGTGTCTGTCCAAAATAATCATCTTGGCAGCTCCAAGCTGAAGTCACAGTTAATGGTCGATGAAATGCTATTTTGAAGTCGGCTACAGAGGCTGCCGCCATCCGCTGTAACAGTCCCTTTCTCAGGGCTCCTTCAGGGCCTCTCAATGGTCCTTAGTGGTATCCTCCCAGAACTAGCAGGTGAAACAGCTACAAAAGTTATGTAATCATAATGTATTATGTCATCTGAATCTGCAGCCACACATTAAATAAAACACGACGTGTCGATACGCTGCTTGACTGGCGCATCGCCCGTATCCAGCTATAGTGCCCACATCATTAAGGATCATCCACAAGCGAATTCATCGAAAGGGGCCATCATCGTTGCGCCCGTTTTACATTTTCACCTTTTCACCTCATTGCAGCATCGTCTTTTTCTGCCGATATTGTTCCTATATGCCATTGCGATCCATTGTATTTCATAGCACAGCACCGTTTCTTCCCACCTAAGCGCTGAATCCATCTTCCGGCTGCACCCCACAGTTGTGCGCAGCGAGGGAGAGCTTTCTAAATAAGGAGGATCGCGCCGCATCCAGAGGCCGGCCGCAGAGAAAACACAAGACCAGAGAGTGAGACCGGCGGAGAACAGACACACAATGCAGCTGACCCGACCGCCATTAATATTGACCGCGATGGCTGCGCTGTCGTCGGTGTCCGGCGCAGCCGCAGCCGTGGCCGCCGTCAACGCAGCGGCGCCGCCGGCTGACTCGGCTAGACCCTCCAAGACGACGACGACTATGCCCTGCACAGCCTCTTCCACAAGCGGCGCCTTCTACGACCTCCGCCCCGATATCGCTGTCGCGCTCGCCGAGGGCGCCAAGCCCAAGACCGGCATACAGAATGTCGACTACACGGCACGCGGGCACGACTACGGCGCCAACTTCACGCTGAACATCTGCGAGGCGGTGGTGAAGCCGGTGAAGAATGTGATGGGGCTGGACCGGGACCTGTGGGCCAACGTGAGCGCCTACTACGACCTGGACGGCGAGATCTTCTCTTTGGGGTGAGTGCCGGGTCCTTTTGGAACACAATGGAGAGGGAGCTGGGTCTGCATATGCGTATATATTTTTTCCTGAGCTCGTCGTCTAACGCAGAAACCCCCAAACATTAGGCAGCAGTCGTCTGTTTTAGTATCCCGCGGCCGCGAGCTTGTCCTCCAGTACACCGGCGGATCGCCCTGTCCGGAACCCAGCGGCAGCAGCTCGATCAGCCCGGGCAAGAACTACGGCAGCGAGGAGCGCCGGTCGGAGCTCGCACACGACGATGCCGCCTTCCGGCCGCACGACCACGAAGACGACCAGTTCTCCGAGTCAGAATCTTACTCTTCTTCCTACTCTTCTTCCTCCTCATACTCCTCCTCCTCCGCCGGGTCCTCGAAGACGCGCCGCAAGTCGGCTACGTTTGCGTTCCTGTGTGACCGCGACCCGCTCGACAACACCGCCCTCGTCTCATTCATCGGCACCCCCGACGAGTGCGCCTACTTCTTCAAGATCCGCTCACAGCACGCCTGCGCCGGCGCCGAGCCCCACAAGCCCGGCAGCGTCGGCCCCGGCGGCGTGTTCGCCATCATCTTCGGCGTGGCCCTGATGGTCTACTTTATCGGCGGCGTGGTGTACCAGCGCACCGTGGCCCACGCGCGCGGCTGGCGGCAGCTGCCGAACCACACCATCTGGATGGGCATCTGGAGCTTTGTGCGGGTAAGAGAGCAGACCATACTCCATTCCCCGTTCCCCACCAACCTCTCTCTTCTTCGTCTACTGCTCTAGCAATAGCTGACAATTCCTGCTAGGATTTCTTCATCATTATAACGTCGTCCTGCGCCCGCTTCCTTCCGCGCCAGCAAGGATACCGGACTGTGTCAAACTCCCCAAACGGCCGCAGCCGGGAGGACGAAAACCGGCTGATCGACCAGCTTGACGAGGAGTGGGAGGATTAGATTCACATGTAGGTAGGAGAGATCATCTCTCTCCGCTCTGGGCGAGGCAGTTCGATTTGGAGGAGTATAGCCTCCACATTTTGGACTATGATTATTTTTTATGTTTTTCTTGTATTATCTACTTTCTGACTGCAAACGTGCATCTCCGTGCTGGTTGATGCAGCGGTCTGTCTACTCGGTCGCGAGTCTGGATACAGACGAGACTGGCCTGCCGTAGCCGAGATGTTCTCTTTGCTTTCCGCCATGCTTGTCCGCCGGCATGCATCTTATTTCCTATGTCTGTAGTTTGGGTCTCTGCGCTCTTCGCCATTTTCTTTGTTTTTCTTGGGCGTCCTAAGGCACGATCCTCTTTGCTGGGATCACAAGGTAGACTCGGGTATATATAGAAGTTGCTACGCACTCTGTGGCAGCATAATAAAATTTAAATTTGATCTTCTACAAGTATTGCCACGTGCTTTAAATAAACAGGCCGGGCCATCGTGATCCACAAGCAAGCCAGCTTCATCAGCAGCGTCGGTGGTTTAGTGGTAAAATCTGTCGTTGCCATCGACAGGCCCCGGGTTCGATTCCCGGCCGACGCATTTCTTTTGCTATCTTGCTGAAAGATGCTCTTTTTGACGCTCTCTATCCTTCATTTTCATTTTTTTCTCAGCTTTGGTGAAAAGTGTGCGCGAGTGTAAGCGTCAAAGTCCTCGCTTTTTGTGAAGTGGTCTACGGTGCTCTCGGGTATTCACAAATGTGTCTTGGCCAAAACATGAAAAGAAATCTAAACATCTGAAAGGGATTGTGTATTGTTTATTGTTGCTAGACGTATGCCCTATGCAAATTCAGGGAGCCGTAACTGTCCGATGATAATTGCAGAAAGCATCAGATTTACTCGGGCCAAGTTTCAGGCGTATTAGAAATAAAATAAAATTGTCTCTATTGTTCCTGAGAGGCTAGGCTATGAAGAGAATGAAAAAATGACAATGATGCATGGAATGCCTGATGTGGGAATATGGATACACTGGAAGATACAAAAAGGTATACAGTGAAATAACAAATAAAAATAACAACGCCTCGCCCTTCTTAGTACTGTGGGCGGGGTGCCTGGTTCCTTGAGATGGGGATACGCACAACAGTTGTCGTATTCCCGTCCCGGTGGAAGGCTCCAGCCGATACTTCTGGCTGTTTCAGCGCGGGCGAGGCGGAGGCGCCTTGCTGGCGGCCAGCACCCGCAGCGCTGGGACGGCGCACGATCTGGTTCTGCAGGAGACTGCGGCTGGCGGGGCCCGACAGCGGCGGCCGGGTTGGCGTGGGACCCAGACGAGAACCGCCGGCGCCAGAGCTGCTGCTGCCGGGATAGCCCATGGGAGGGTTCATCCGACCACCGGGAATCATGTACGACGGCACGGTCGACGGGACGCTCGAGGTGTAGTTGCCGTCTTCCGACGGGCCGCCGCGGAGAGAGAGAGGCGGGGTCTGCGGCGGGACGGGCCACTGCAGGAGCGCCGGCGACATCAACACGCTGCTGGTGATACTGCTGCCGCCGACGCTGCCGTAGCTGGACCGGTTCGGCATCGGATCTGCCGAGAGCTCGGAGACGGCGTCGTCGGCGACTTGGTCCGAGGCACCGGGCACGCTGTTGGTACTGCCGGCGGAGAGGCGATCGCCACGCTTTGCCGTGGCCGAAATATGAGGCGGGGCCAAGGATACAGCGGCGAGCGGACTGGGCCGCATGCGTGGCTTCTCGGCCCTCCCAGGCGCCGGTTCGGCTGCAGGATACATTTGTGGTGGCTGCGGCTGCTGTAGCTGTTGCTGCACCTGCGGCATTGCTGACATCTGTAGCTGAGGCTGCGGTTGAGCTTGCGGTTGAGGGTGCAGTTGAAGTCGCGGTTGAGGCTGCGGCTGAGACTGTAACTGCGACTGCTGCTGTAAATGCGGCTGTTGTTGCTGCTGCTGCAGCTGCGGCATCATCACCGCGGTTGGCGGCGGCGTTGGAAGGGACGAAGAGGGAACAGAAGCGGCATGTCTGCGCTGTGGAGCAAGAGGCGGCGGCACCTGCTTAGGGCGAGGCATCGGAGGGACCTGACTTTGCATGACTGGAAATGTGCTGTACGTGCCTCGCGATGAGGGCGGTGTGCGCGTCGAAGAGTCTACGCTTACAGGCGAATCCGGGCGCGAGCCTGCAGCAGCCGGGTACACGGGAGGGAGCGGAGCACTGCCTCTGCGCTGACCGTAGCCGCCGCCGTCGTGTCGCATGGCAACTGGCCCTGGGACGGCAATACTGCCTGCGCCAACTGCTGCCGCGGCCGGCATGGACCGTTGAGAGGCCGTTATTTCACTCATAGTAGGCCTGGTCTGTGAGGCTGGTGCTGCCGCGGCGCCACTTGCCTTCTCGGCCATGGCAGAGCCACCAGCAGCCCCAAGAGCACCTGCGGCTGCGGCCGGAGCCGCTGGAAACACCTCACAGGCGGGTGTCAGCAGAGAATCCACGGAACCTTGTGGGCGCTGACCCGCATCTTTTGATTCGCCTCCGGCCTGTGCTGCGGCACCACCAAAAATGGGCAGCAGAAATCGCGAGCGGCGGAATCTGAAGAGAAGAAAGCCTAGAATCAAAATAATGGCACAAACAGCGACTGTAGATAAGGGTTAGCCGCCAGAATTTAAAAGGAAAGGAGAGCAAAAAGCTCCCCTTATATCAGAAAATCAAACGTACCCACGACCCCAACAATGACCCCAACATGACTGCCGCCAGAGCTTCCCGAACCAGCTTTGTCACCATCTGCTGCGGAAGTAGAAGAAGACGCAGCGGCTCTCGTGGCTGTCGTGCCTGCAGCTCCGGTGCTGACTGCCACTGCGCCGACATGAATCGTACTCAAGTGCCCATTGGCGCCAACGTAGATGGCAGAAACAGTCTGGCCATTGCCGTTGACAAATGCCGAGACTGTCTCGCCAGTCAAGGTACCTTGGACAGCTACCCATCTGCCAGAATCGGCGTTTACCGCTCCTGTTGCAGCAGCATCGGGCGCAGGTGTTGTTCCAGGAACCGCAGGATCACCGGCCTTGGTAGTCTGCGAGCCAGAATTGTCTGCGTCGCCATTACCATCCTGCTTGCCATTGCCGCTGCCGTTATTGGAAGAATCTCCAGTTGCTGCTGGAGGCGGCGCTTGGCTGGTTGGAGGAGGGGCGGCTTGAGGCGTAGATGGGTTTGCAGGGGGCGGGTCGCCGTCGGCTGTAGTGGCCTTGTTTTCTGGTGGCGGCGATGGCTTCGCTGCTGGTTTTGAGCTGGTTGGTGGAGGAGGCGGAGATGTGTCTTTGGCTGTGCTCTTGGGTGTTGCTTTGGTAGGCTGCTGGGAGCTACTAGTACTAGTTGCTTTGCCATTGCCGTTTCCGTTGCCGTTGCCATTGCCGTTGCCGTTGCCATTGTTGTTTCCACCGCCACCGAAGCCACCGAATCCGTTGTTACCACCGCCGTTGCCCTCACCGCGACCGTTGTTGTTGTTACCGGATCCGCCAAAGCCGCCACCAGGAAACCCGCCAAAGCCACCACCAAACCCGCCGAAGCCCTGTCTTGGCTTCAACTCGGACGAGTGTTTGCAAATAGCCTCCCAGTACTCATGAGCGGTACCAGCCAGGAGTCTCCAGACGACTTCACTCGATTGGCCGTCCGCTGGGAGGATGGCAACCATGGTTACAAAAGAAGACGTGTGTTGCTTAACGACGAATGAAGACGTCAAGCTCTCGACCTCTACTCCAGCGTGGAAGTTCACGGTGCAAAGAGGCAAGGGAGTATATCAAATCATCGACTAAGCGAGGAGTCAAAAATGTAAGAGACAAACTCCAGGTCTCGCATCCAAAACAAAAGATCGTGCAACGGTCAGTGAGAGATAGAAAGAAAACTGAAAAAAAGATACCCAATCGTCGGGATGCTGAAAGACTTGTGTCTAGGTCAATGGAAATGATGCCAATGTGACTGGACTGCTATTTTGTTTTTCGACGCGTCCGGATCGTTGTGAATCGTCAAGATATTGCTCTCAGCAACAGAATCCCCTCTTGCCTGCAGATAGGACCAGCCAGCAACCCATTCTCGAAGACAAGAGACAACTTGGACTCAGGTCTATGTAGTTGAAAATACAAAAACCAAAGAGATGATGAATGCTGGAAAGTGACTGAAAAGAAAAGAAAGCAGCAAAACGAAGCCACCCAATACTCGACCAATGTGTTGCAGGGGACAGGATCAGAAAAAGAAAGCAAAGAGGAGGAGGACCTTGTCAAAAACGGTCTTCTAGATTTTGTGGCTTCTCTTCATCAGCATGCTGTACTCCGTATGTCGTACTGGCAAGCTTCTCTACATACAAGACCCTTACATACATACATACTTGGTCCTATCTCCCATACACGTACAAGTAAAATCGGAACATCCAACAACAAACTGCACATCTGCTGTGGACATTCATCCCCTTACCCGTGCGTTTCCTCTTTTAGCCTAGACGTTGGCATCGCCTGCAATGGCACCGTACTCCGTACTATGAAGTATCTCACGTCGAACGGCGGTGCTAATTTCTCTCCATGCATCCGCCACGAGCAAGCAACAGACAAAGCAACAGAGGAGGACTCTCAGTGGAGCTGACGGAGCAGTACGGGCGAGTACTTTGACCCCTGAGCTTGTCAGACTACCACCAATTGCTCAGCTTTTCTCTCTGGGGTAAAGAGCCAGAGACTACCGGGTGTATTCAGACCACAAGTTTCAACTCTATCAGAGCTAAGAAGAAAAGGGGAAACAAAAGATGGAATATCAGCTTCTTTGCCTGCTGTCGCCGCCTGAATCTTCTCACAACAGCGCCGAGCAATTTCGCCCAAGGAGTGTCCCATCAACAGGGGTCGCGTATTTTGGAGACAACCCTGCACGCTTCTCCACCTGGCGATAGTTATTTGCTCTCACTTGGCGCTCCACCAACAAACTCTTTAGGCGATTTTATGTGGGCGCCTTACCTCTTCGCGTCTGTTTAATTTCCCGGCACCACGGACCCCTTCCCTGTTCCTGGGAGGGTTCGCTTTCGTGTCCAAACACGTATCTTACGGCACCAATAATACGGACTAAAGTCGGGCGAAAAGATGGGCACAGATGCTCATCATTTCAAGCATAACCACCGTGGCAGGCTATTATGCATCATAGGCTTACAGAAGGATGAAAAAGGAACGAATCTGCACAAGCGTCTTTAGTAAGAAGAAAGTGACCACTAGCCTCCACAGCCGTTCAATAATAGAGAATATCGCAATATCATTATGATTAACCACCATGCACTAACACAGTTCTGACTTTTTTTTTTTTTAACTATTTTCAACAACGAATGACCACGCACGGCCCCTTCGGAAATGTGTCCATGAAGCTATTGTTGACGTGAGATATGCTTCGCGCTTCGCGATGGTTTGCAGAACAACTGCGTCAGAGTCTTAGCAAAAGCATCGTACTGGCCAAATATCTTCCAAATGTCCTCTTCATCTACCTCGCCCCTTTGAGGTCGACATCACATAGGAGCCAACGAAGATCACCATTCTACCAACGATGAGCCAAAGATGCTCCAAGTCATGAAAGCCGTAGTTGTAGTCGTACATCCAGTTTTCTGTACATGCTGCGCAAGAAATTGCTTCACATTGATCCGCACTGCATCGTACGTGCACATATCTTGCACAAATGCCCAGAAATACATCCTGGCCCCAGATCCTGTGCAAATCACCATGTCCCTGTTCTATGTAGACTTAAGAGCTCTTTTATAACCAGAGAGCCAATGACATGCATACAGTCTAAGGAAAACATCAGACTTCATGGAGCACAATTACATACTTCTCTACAAGGTAGAAAGGATAAAATCAACCAAAAAGTCTGCTGCAGCTGGGCCTGCGGAGAACTCTGGTTCGCCCAAGGTCTCCACACCACAACCACAATTGGTGTATTTAGGGGCAACCCCCACTCCTAACGGCTTCTCCAAAACTCTTTGTTAGAGACAGCATCGAGCGGGGGAGCAGAAAAGCGGGCAGAGCCAGCGAGTCAAAAGCCGCCGGTTAAATTGATAGCCATTGAAAGCTAGTGTAAGAGCACTTGAGACAGAGGAGAGAGAGAATGACGAGGAAGACGTGACAGAGCGATGGCTTTTAAGAAGCCTCTTGGTTCTCTCGTCTCTCGAGATGCCCTCTTCTCATCCCCAGCAACTTGCATCACATTTTTCTCGGATCGATAGGTAAGCTCAATATGCCGCTGGTCCGCAATCCCATCCTGCCCGGCTTCAATGCCGACCCGTCCATTCTGCGGGTCGGCGGCGACTATTACATCGCCACGTCCACCTTTGAGTGGTATCCCGGCGTGCAGATCCACCACTCCACGGACCTGGCAAACTGGACGCTGGTGGCCCGGCCGCTGAGCCGGAAGACCCAGCTCGACATGCGGGGCGATCCGGACAGCTGCGGCGTGTGGGCGCCGTGCCTGACCCACGACGGCGACAAGTTCTGGCTGGTGTACTCGGACGTGAAGCGCAAGGACGGCAGCTTCAAGGACTCGCTCAACTACATTGTGCACGCGCCGGCCATCACGGGGCCGTGGTCGGACCCGGTGTTTGCCAACTCGTCGGGATTCGACCCGTCGCTGTTCCACGACGACGACGGCCGCAAGTGGTTCGTCAACATGCTGTGGGACCACCGCAAGCGGACGAACAACACGGCGTTTGTGGGCATCGGCCTGCAGGAGTTTGACCCGGTCGCGGGCCGCCTGGTGGGCCGGCGGCAGAACATCTACCGCGGCACGGACCTCAAGCTGGTCGAGGGCCCCCACCTGTACAAGCGCAACGGGACCTACTACCTGGTGACGGCGGAGGGCGGCACGGGCTACGAGCACGCGGTGACCATGGCGCGGTCGACCAGCGGCGGCATCTGGGGGCCCTACGAGACGCACCCGGACAAGCACGTGCTGACGTCCAAGGACCACCCGCTGGCGGCGCTGCAGCGGGCGGGCCACGGCGACATTGTGGAGACGCCCGACGGCCGCACGTACCTGGTGCACCTGACGGGGCGGCCGACGACGCAGTTCCGGCGCTGCGTGCTGGGCCGCGAGACGGGCCTGCAGGCGGCGCGCTGGGGCGACGACGGCTGGCTGTACGTGGACAAGGGCCCCGTGCCGTCGCTGTTTGTCGACGTGCCGGGCACGCGCGACGACGACCCGGCCACCTCGCCCTACTGGCAGGAGCAGCGCTACACGTTCACGGGCGTGGACGCCGCGGGACAGGCCGTCGACTACAGCAGCACCAACGGCGCGGCGGCGCGGCTGCTGCACCGCGACTTCCAGTGGCTGCGCACGCCCGACCCGGACCGCATCTTCCGCGTCGAGGGCGGCCAGCTGGTGCTCTTCGGCCGCGAGTCGGTCGGCTCGTGGTTCGAGCAGGCCCTGGTCGCGCGCCGCCAGACCCACTTCTCCTTTGACGCCGAGACCGTCATCGACGTCGCGCCCCAGGACGAGCGCCAGTTCGCCGGCCTCACCGTCTACTACTGCCGCTACAACTTCTTTTACCTGGCCGTCACGGCCAACGACGACAACCCGGGCCGCGAGCTGCTCATCCTGTCGTCCGAGGCCTCGTGGCCCGACGGCAACCTCCAGACGCCCCTGGCCGACCCCGTGCCACTGCCCGACACCGGCAAGGTCCGCCTCGCCGTCACCGTGCGCGGCCGCGCCCTGCAGTTCTGGTACGCCGTGGAGGGGCAGGACGAGCTGCAAAAGGTAGGCCCCGTGTACGACGCCTCCATCGTGTCCGACGAGTGCGGCGGCCACAAGGCCCACGGCAGCTTCACAGGGTCGTTTGTAGGAATGGCGGCGTCCGACATCAACGGCACCGCCATGCCGGCCAAATTTGACTACTTTATCTACCGACCGGCGCACGATCCGACCGACCGGTATGAGGTTTGAAATGCAATTATGACCATAAAAGAGGCTTTTGTAGACATGAAAAATAATGAAATTATGAACTTTGTTTTTTTTTTTTTGCTATAGAATTTCTTAGGATTACACATTAGAACTGCCTCCATCTAGTATCGACTGTTAGTAAAAACATAAAAATAAGGAGAAGAGAGACTAAGTGTAAACTGCAAGCAAGGCTTCAGGCATGATTCATTCCACTTACCAATGAGGATTACGGTGCCGTTGGCATAGTCAGCCCGCGCTGCGTACAAGTATGCTTCGGCAATGTGGTCGGGCGTCGCAACGAAACCTACGCTGAGCCTCTCGCCGCCAGCCTGGAAAGTCTTCTCCTGGGCCTCCTTAGACTGGCCGAGTTTGTCCCACAGCTCGGTCTTGACCAGGCCGGGCACGACCGTATTGACGCGGATGCGCTTCTTGGCGTTCACCAGCTCCACGGCCAGGCCCTTGGTCAGGTTGATGACGCCCGCGTTGAGCGCGCCGCCGATGGACGCACCCGGATGGGCCGTGTAGGCGGCGGCGCCCGAGGTGAGAGTGAGCGAGCCGCCGGGGCGCACAATATCGTACTTGACCAGAGCTGAGAAGACGTCAGGATTCAGACTTTTGCTTTTTACTGGTTTCGTCGAGACGAAGAGCAAAACTGCCTACCTTTGCCGATCACAAGACTGCCCCAGAACTTGACACCAAAGAGGTGCTTGGCGTCATCCAGGTTGGCGTCGGCCAGCGGGCCGCGGATAATCTTGTCGACGGCCGAAAAGACGACGTGGTCGACCGGCGCCAGGTGGCGAATGGCCTCGGTAAACTTCTCCTCGTCACGCACGTCGGCGACGACGCCGCTGACGGGAACGGCCGATGAAGACGCAGACGGCGACTTGATCTCGACCTCCACTTGGCTCAGGCGCTTGACGGCATCGTCAACGTTGGCCTGTGAAGACGAGACAATGACGACCTCGGCGCCGACAGCAAGAAATGCTTCGGCGGCACCAAAGCCAATACTAGAGAAAGAGAGCCGAATGTCAACAACCTGTTCAGAGACATACTGCAGTCCACTACGGGGGGGGAGCTTCGTACCCCGATGAACCACCGACGACAATGATTTTTTTGCCCGCAAGCTTGTCTGTGAATTTGCCCATTGTGACGCTATAAATTGCCCTTAGACGATTTCTAGACGAATTGAGTAGAATTTGATTTACGAGACGCGCTTCTAAATCTTCAGAAGGGAAGGAAAAGACCTCAAGTAGTCCCAAAAGTTGCTTCTATATATAACGACATACTCCTCATCTACATTTACTCGATATTTCGCGAGCTGCAGCTGTTTAGGTTTGTCAGCGACGTTGGCCGACGTTCGGCAACGCCATCGGAGAGGAGAGATGCACCAGCGATGCACGACAGACCAGCCGGAAGAAAACAATCGCCAGTCCTAAAATTGATATTGCTAAAGCTGCCAGTAACTTGAAGCAATACAGTAAGGTATCTTCCGGTCAGGACTCGCATCTCTCCCTTACTGGCCGCGCCACGGCACTGGGATAAGTCGAAACGAGGAAATCAGGCGAAGACGAAATACGCGGGTGAAAAGTCGCCATTTCGGCTACTATGGCGCGGGGTGCGTAGCATGAAGGGAAAATTCATAGCCGCGTGAGGAGTCATCTAGTTAGTCTCACTACCTATCGTACAGCGCACTAAGTCTGCCCGGCTGTGGTTATTCGTTGGTTAGACTAAGAGAAAGTCAAAGCCTCAAAAAGCCCTGAACCAGCGAGGAGGCGCCAACGGGTTCTCCCGCCATCAGCTTATGAAAGAGTGGCTCACAAGAAGTGTCACGATTCTTACATACCATCTGCCCAGTAGAGGAGGACTCATCTGACTAGAAAGTGTCACTTGCAAGTCTCTCACCTTCTCAAATCGTGTCTCTGCTCTGCTTCTTTCCCCCTTGCTTCCCTGTCTGTTTTTGTTTCTGCCCTGTCTTGTTCTTCTGTCTCTTCTTAGCCGTCTACACGTAGTTATCTCAAAAACAAAACATGCCAGCTTGGTGGATCACCCGACGGTTTCGAGACCAAGGCAATGTTGGTGGGGGTTAGTTCTGTTCCTGGGACAAGCTCTGTTTGGGTCTTGATGGGCCCTAGGCACGTCACCGGATCCGCCCTCTGCGTCATAACACCAACTTTTGTTCTCTCACTCGGTTCTTCTCTTCCATTGGCTCTAAAACAGTAAGTGATTTTCAAGCTTGGAATAGTTGTGAACTTTGACATCATTGAGGCACAATGTGTACAAAAGATGTAATTTATCTTGATGCCATCGGCGAACGTACTTCATAATTTTCTAGAATTTCTAATTGTTCCACAGTAAAATAGACCATGTGAAACCTCTCTCTGTAGATTTGGTCAGATGGGACTCATTCGTCTCGTTCACGACGATTTTGCTCACCAGCTGTCTGCCTTGGACAAGGCAGCGGCTGCGCCACGAGGGCAAGGGTCTCCACCCTCCCAAAGAATTGGAGGCTAATAAACACAGCACACATTCGAGACATTTTACAAGGGTTCTCACTGCTGTTATCGCCTTACCAGCTCTATTTCGTCCGTTTTTGGTATGACTCAAGCGGGTTGGGACGGAGAAGAGGAGGCGCTTAATGGGAGGCGGACAGTGTAAGTTACAGCCTACTGAGGCGATGTTCCAATGATCAAGGCAGTAGCCGGAATGCGCAGATCGAACGCTGTTTTCGAATTCGCCGAATTCGACCAAGCTCCGTAGAGAAGACTGTAAAAAGTATAGTACGAAGAAATTACGAGGATTCTCCTGTAAGAGACCTCTCTTCCATCGTGACCAAACCCCCAACCTTGGGGTAGCCGTGCCTTGTCCTGCCTTGCGCACCCGGGGTCCACCTTGGCCAAATCCCTCCTCAGCCTGCATGACATTGTTGATATATACCGCCACAGACTCCGTCTCTGCGGTCTGCCATCTTTGTCTTTTCCTGCTTTTCTGTTTTATTTCATGTTATGACAACATTCCTGCTTTTTTGCTTTGAAGACGTTTTTTTTTTAAACAACCAGCACCATATTCTGCCTTGTTTTTTCCATGCTTTAGCCTAGCGTAAGCCTAATTCTTACAACATTTTCTAGTTCTGATATGGTAATATCTTGACGGGGAACTGACGTGATTGCTAGTCAAGAGCTTCTCTCTATATTCTATAAATACAACCGTTTTCTTCAACTCCTTCTTTCTCCACTTAAAAACTCATGGGGCTCGTACTGCACGACGTTACCGAAGGCGATCCTGCATCGTCTCCGGATCTAGTGTTCTCACACAATGACGACCTATCTCTGGAAGGCAGACACCTGCCTCCTGGCCGGGCCCAGATCCGCGATTGGCGCGTGGGCCCCAGCAAGGCCCGCCTGAGCCGGAACCGCCAGGATGCCTTGGCCCTCCGGTACTGGTCCGACTACATTGACGGCCAGGTGGGCGAGACAAGCGAGGCGGTGCTGCTCCGCGCCGGCCAGCCGCCACGGCGGCTGCGCCCCCACCAGATGGCTCTACTGCAGAAGGCAGAGGCGCAGGGTCGCTGGCGCACCCGGCGGGTGCTAGAGCGGGCTGTGCGGCTGCACCGGCGGCGACAGGCGCGCGGCGCGGCGGCCGTCACAATAGACGAAGACGCACCCGTGCGAGAGGTGGACGACACCAGTCGACGCTCGAGATCGCGGCGCTCCCCAACCATGACAACCACGGCCGCGGCCGCGAACGCCCCCGCTGGCTCTGCGCCTGCCGCCTCTGCCGGCAGCCGACCGCCAAGCCTGGAGCGCCAGGGCGCGTTCCACAATGCCAGCACGACCAAGAAGCAGCGCCGAGCGGCGCCTCCGCCCACGCTTGCTCTTGCCCTCTCGTTCCACGCCGACGCCGCCTCCGACGCCGCCTCCGACGCCGCGCTGTACCGGGCCGGCATTCTCTACGACGACGACGAGCACGAGCGCAGCGCGGGCTTCGGCCTCGACTGCATCGCGCACGAAGAGCCCGTGTACGCCATCCACATTGACACGCGGCAGCGGCAGCGGCAGCAGCGGCGGCACCAGCAGCAGCAGCAGCAGCAGCAGCAGAGAGGACGACGGGCGAGCCGTGCATCTTCTGGAGGCCTGCTGGCCGCCTCTGTCCCGGCTGCCTTTTTCCTCCCGCTGGAGCTCTCCTTTGCCAACTTGGCGGACGACGCCTCGCTAGCGCCGTACCTTCTCTTCTCCGAAGAGCGGGAGCCGGTGGCGGTAGCACCAGCGGCTGGCCCCGCACCTGCCGTGCGCCAGCAGCCGACGGTGACGGTCGTCTACGATCAGACTTCGGCCGCGGAGGAGGCGGTCGAGGACGATGGTGACGACGAGGATGACGAGGATGACGAGGATGACGAGGATGACGATGACCAGTCTATGTACGACGTTGACGCCGACGCCGGCGACGACACGGATCCCGCCGACGATGCTCTTCTAGACAGCGACGACTGGGTCGTCAACCTGCTGGACGCGGTCGAGGGCGCGGACTACGTCGGCGACGACGAAGACGACCTTGATGGAAACGATTATGATGATTTTGGGTGCGATGGTGACGCTGACGGCGTCCTCGTCGATACAATGCGCACAGACGACGCCGCGGCGCCGCGGCTGGTCAGCCGTGGCGCTGGCGGATATGGCAGTCGCGATGAGACTTGGCTCATCCTGAGATCTGCGGCAAGATAGAAACGGAGAAAACAGTGCACGACGGCTCGTAGCAAGTCCTGCAGATGTTGAGTTGTTGGCAGGACCCTGACTTGAAGGAAGACAAAAGCGCCAAAAAAAAAAGGAAAAAAGAAAGGGCCCTCCACACTACGACTGGCAAGCATGTAACAGTTGGTGGCCAAGTTGCTACCACGTTCTGGACTGGCCCTCATTAAGTGTACTGAATTTTGCCGCAAGATCTCGGGTAGAGAGGGGACAAATGGGAAGAGAAGAAAAGAGTCGAGATTGAGAAAGAGCATTTGGGCATTTTCGCCATCCTTTGTGACCGAGTTTGTGTGCTCGCAGGCGTTTTCTATGGGAATCTGCTGGTTGAGCTCTGCCTGCTCCGTGGTGGCGCTTTGTTCAATTTTCTCTTTCATTTCTTGTGTTTCCTTTCCTCACCCCTTTCTCCCCTCTCTCCCCTTTATGGCCGGGCTTCAAGAGACATCAGTTGCCAGGATGTGTCGCATGTATGACGATGAGTTGGCGCTCTCGGACAAGGGTGGTGGATTTTTGATAAACTTTATTTCGCAATGGCGTGACCAGACTTTCCTATTTCTTTTGTCTATTTGTATTTTTCTACTTGTTTTGTTCTGTTTTACCCTTACATTTCCTGTTTTGTTGAACTTTTTTTTTTCTTCGGCATCAGCCTTCGTTTCGACTTATGTATCTTACACCGAATATACAATTGCAATTGTTACTTAAATTTGTTTCTAGCACGGAGTTCTTCGCATGGTGGTCGGTGGCCGTGATATTCAGCCCCATTCAGACTTTCCATTCAGACTTTCTGCAAGATCGTAGTGATTTTATTAGAAGCCATGCCAAACCCGCATGGATGATATATTTCTTCTCGCACTACGAGAAGGGTCTATTGTGTTACAGCCTTTCAAAAATGCAGATCTATCTTATCCCAGCCCGTTCTGGTAGTTCCCAGTATTAACCTGATATTTGGCCCATTGAGGCTCCCCTGACTCCTGAAAGATGTGAAAAATAAGCAAAAAATCCAAACCCTCAATACTCCTTGCCAAAATCCATTTGGCTAGATCTAGAAGCGTGTATGAAATTGCCCGAGTTGCCTCCTTTGGAGGCAAAGGCGAGAAAAAGCATTAAAATAGTATAGAAGGGGACGAAGAAAGCAGACAAGTCCCCGCAAAGCATATGCAATTGATCGAAACAGACAATCCATGCATTACAAACAGCACGCATACTCGTTGGCATCGAGATCGTTAAACAGATGTGTCCGTGCGCCTTCGTCGGGAATGTCGAAGGAGCTGCCGCGGTAGCGACCAGTCACATCCCGGTGGTTGCCCACCGTCGAAGAGAAGGCGCTGCCTTGCACGCCGATGAAGAAACGGCTGCGGACCATGATGCCGAGGTCGATAGCACCCTGGAAGTCGAAAGCCATTTTGTTGATCGCGTTGGTCATTTCGGTGTCACCGGCTTCCTCGACCAATTTCCACTTGTGCGTGGTCTGCCAGCCGCGCTCTGCCGCGGCCTTGGAGAAGTTGTTGATTTGCTCCTGGTCGCCGCATGCCAAGTACACGATTGGCTTCTCCTGGCCAAAGTTGCCAAATTTCTCCCAGGCGTGATCCAGGGCATCCAGGTCCACCAACAGCTGGTGCTCGGCGGAGCTCCAGATGCTGTCGTTCTCGGCGCGGTAGTGCACGCCCATATAGTTGGCAGAGCTCGGCAAGCGCCCCATGAGGCGGTTGATGACGCCCCGTACGTCCTCTCGGAAGCGGATCAGGTGAGA
Organism: Hawksworthiomyces lignivorus; assembly: GCA_002917075.1. Lineage (NCBI taxonomy): Eukaryota > Fungi > Ascomycota > Sordariomycetes > Ophiostomatales > Ophiostomataceae > Hawksworthiomyces > Hawksworthiomyces lignivorus. The sequence continues at coordinate 330,270 of NTMA01000027.1, forward strand.
GAGCTCGGTCCACAAGCGCAGGTCTCGGCGCGTGGGGTCGTCCGTGATGCGGAACAGTAAAAATTCAGAGTCAATGTCGACGACCACGATGCCATCGGGATTCGCGGGAGTTGGCTCGGAAGCTTCAGCTTCGGTCTTGTCCAGCTCCTCCATGTGAAAGCGGAACCTCTCGTTGAAAAAGGTCTTGAAGGGCCGTCCCACCCAGAAGTAGCTGTGGATCTTGGTATAGAAGGGCGCATCGCTGCACATGATCTGCAAGCGGCGCCGAACGGGGATGGTCTTGTCCAGCTCGTCCGGATGTATTATGCGCATTTTCGGGCAGGCGCGGCTCATCTGCTCCCGAAGGTGATCGGCATCGTACCATTGGTCGTAGGGCATATAGGCGTCGCCGTTCAGGAAGTTGAATTCCAGGAGATTGTGTGAGTCGCGCAGGGGCATGCGCGGTAAGACGATGTGAGAGCCGGTCTCGATGGCCATCTTGAAGCAGACCTTGACCTGAGACATGATTGACGTCATGCCGGCTTGCATGCCGACGCAGTTGAGATAGGCCTCATTGTTCTCCCAATCGGCGGTAGCGCACGCTTCACGGACTTCACGGAAGGGAAAGATGGGCGGGTGCTCAGAGGCAAAAACTTGGTCAAAGTAGGCTTGGATGTGCGAGGTGTCCGGGTGGTCCTCAGAGCTGCCGCTGCCTCCGAGGGGATTGGAGAAGGTCTTCTTGGCCGTGTCCCAAGCGTCCGATGGGTAGCTGTAATTCTGCCATGGGAGGAGACGGACACCCCAAATGATTACGAGGAGAAGGAAAAGGGAGGTGGCAATGCCCGATCGACGATTCAACATGATAGGCGATGTATTATCATTCTGTTCGAAATCCTAGGACGTAGAAAAGAAAAGAAGACGGGGAGCGGATAACGAGAGTCGTATTTGTGTAAGACGCAGCCCACGCTGACGAGAGCATGGATGGAGAGCGGACGGAAAATGTAAGTGAAATCGTAGAAACTAAGATGAAGAATAGCGAGTGAAAGAAAAAGAAGTAAGAGGGAACGAATGGCAATCATACAAAACGAGGACAACGAAGAGAAGAAAGAAAAGAACGAAACTGTTTTAAGTGATGTGGATTTTTCCCTGTTATCGCAGTTCTTTGCCAAGCATGGTCTTTGCTTATTGAGTCTCCATTTTTTCTCTTAGTTCATTAAAGACCGAGGATGCATGCTGAGAATACGAAGATGAAGAGCTTCAGGAGTTACAGATGGTGGTAGGGATACAGCAAACCTAGATAAAATTGCATGTGAAGTAGAATGCGGAGTGAGACAGAATCAGGAATTTGTTGGACTACAAAACAAAAGAAGGCAACGCTACGTGTGCAATTGGCTGTTTGAGCAGGCCTGCATCCTGTATAAAGTGAGGAGAACATGTTGATCTTTTCCATGGTGAGGAGTTGGCAACAGTTGGTTAGGTAGAGTTGGTGGTTGCTCTTGCCCTCCTTTCCGCCAAGATTAAGGAATTGTTAGAGAATAAACTTTTCTTCGAGGCAGGAAGGGAAAGGGGGGAAAAGCAGTAATAGCGTCATTGTCGGCCAGGTGGGGGGTTGCTCAACTTGTACTCGTACGCGTAGAGTACTCCACCGCTCAGGGGAAAGCAAGGGTGGCACGAGTATATTACGAGTATCTTGTAGGACAGTCCTTAAATAGGATCCAACCCGCGGCCTTGGAGCAGAATGTACCTTGTGAGTAATACACTCATATGAAGAAATACGTCTTACAGAGGCGCGAGAGGCTTACTGTCTCCATTCATTTCTCCTTTTATTAAATTCGCAGTTCGGGTCTTAGTCATCGACAGTGCCTCTGCCAGTATTACTTCGTACTAAGAGCCCGCTTTGTAGGGCATCTATTTGTCTTCTTTGGGCGGCTCCAAAGAGGGAAGGTATTGGTGCTTGGCATTTTCTGCTCACATGAACTAGGTAGGCGCTACTGCCTGCCAAAATTTCACTTTAAGCACACTAGACGTACTCCGTATAGCCCAATTAATTGAGGACCTGAAGGGCTTGGCTGGCAACGTGGTTGCCTTTGTGGAAGTGAGAAAAAGCCAGTCTAAATGAAATAAAAAGCCACGGGCAAGGGGCACCTTCCACAAAAAAAAATAAAGAGAGAGAGAGAGAGAGAGAGAGAGAGAGAGAAAGAGAAGAAAAAGGAAACTCTATAGAGTACGGAGCGCTGGCATTACTTCAGGTTAGTTGTTACACTTAATTAATAAGATGTGTTCCAGGTGTGTACGAGTCATCTCTGTGCGTCGCTCGAAAACAGACAAAGGTGAAGAGGCTTTTTCCAGTCTGCTGATCGAAGCTCTCTCCGTGCATTTTCTTCCATGGTAGAGACAGACGCGTCAGAGGCAGAATGGGTCCCAATTATGTTTCCTGTCTGAGCTAGATCTCATGCAGCCCTGCGCCCTTTAAATGACGAAAATGCTCCGATTTGGTGTATATGTGCACCGAGTGATGCTCCGTATTCCGCGATAACAGAACGAGAGACAAATGGGACATCCGAAGACGGATGAATGGCGTCAAAAAACGCCAGAGCTCAGTGCAATGGACTCGCAGCTTCAGCCGGAAGGTAATTGCGGGGAAGGAAAGGTTCCCGCTCGCTTTCGCAGATGAGAGAGCGGCTTGCAGAGCTGTTGACTCACATGCGGCCCGCTGGTAACCGTCGTTTTCTGCGTATTTGCGCCTAGTTTGTGATCTAGTCAAGCAGCGAGTGTTGCTTGATCGGGCAGTTTTGGTCTAGTCAGAGCAACGATCTCGTCCGACGATTGTCATGCTGCGGGTAGCTCATCTAATATATGTTCATATATATTGCGGCCCGGAGAATGGTGACATGGTCAATCTCTTGAACAAGAGGATAGACAAAAAGAAAGAGAGACTGCATTCATTCTTTCCCGCCCTGCCACCTTCAGATCTCGTCTTTTGACACAAGAGGTCATATTCTCACTTGTCTCGCTCGTGCCTCTCTGCGCGCAGTAGTGATTTGCTTCACAAATTTTGGAGAACCATGACTTCCTTACGCAACGTCACCGACGAGAGCCACGTCGACCATGGCATGGCTGCTGAAGCAGGCTCCTCTTCGTCGTCGGTTGTCCCGTTCGGCAAGCCGATGCTGGCCCGGTTCGGGTTTGCGCCTACCTACCGCAACATCAACCACGGGTCCTACGGCACCTACCCGTCTGCGATTGGCTGGGCTCGCGATCGCTACCTGCAGGCCTACGAGGCCCGGCCGGACGTGTTTAAGCGCCTCGAATTCCCTAAGCTGATTCAGCGGTCCCGCGCTGCAATACTGCCGCTGTTCGGCCCGGACGTCCACCTCAATGAAGTCGTCTTCGTGCCCAATGCCACCACCGGTGTCAATGTCGTCGTGCAGAATCTCGCCGCTCGCTGGTCCGCGGACAAGGGCGACGCCGTCTTCTACTTTAAGCCCATCTACGAGGCCTGCCACAAGACCCTGCAGGCGCTAGCTGAGGTCGGCCGCCTGCAACCCGTGGAGGTCCCGCTGTCGTACCCGGCCGACGACGACGATGCCGTCATCGCCCACCTGCGCGACGCCCACGCTGATGCCGTCCGCCGCGGCCTGACCCCGCGCATGGCCATCTTCGACACCGTCGCCTCTGCTCCCGGCGTGCTAATGCCCTGGCAGCGCCTGACGGCCGTCTGCCGCGAGCTCGGCATCTTGTCGCTTATCGACGGCGCCCACGCCGTTGGCCAGATCGACCTGACAAGCCTGGGCAGCGCCGACGTGCAGCCCGACTTCTTCGTCTCCAACTGCCACAAGTGGCTGTTTGTGCCCCGCGGCTGCGCCGTGCTGTACGTGCCCTTCCGCAACCAGCACCTCATCGAGACCAGTCTGCCCACGTCCCACGGCTTTGAGCTGCCCAAAAACCGCGGCGCCACCGCCAGCGGCAGCGGCATCACCATTGCCGCCAAATCTGAAGGTTCCACCTACTTCACCAACCTCTTCCTCGACGTCGGCACCATGGACTACAGCCCGACCATGTCCGTCCCCGACGCCATCGCCTTCCGCCGCGACGTCTGCGGCGGCGAGGAGGCCATCCGCACCTACTGCTTCGACCTGATCCGCGCCGGCGCCGACCGCGTCGCCGCTATCCTGGGCACCGAGGTCATGGACAACCCCAAGAGCAACATCCGCCAGTGCACCATGGCCAACGTGCGCCTGCCGTTCGACATCAAGCCGGACGCCGAGATCGCGAGCGGTGACACGACCACCGTCCCGCGTTCCAGCGTGTACGACGTCTTCACGTGGCTGCTGGAGGAGGGCGCCGACAAGTACGACACCTACTTCCGCATCACCATCTACGAGGGCCGCCCCTGGGTGCGCCTCAGCGCTCAGGTCTACCTCGACCTGGAAGACTTTGAGTGGAGCGGAAAGACGCTGCTCGCTCTCTGCGAAGCTGTGAAGCAAGGCGTATGGAAAAAGAAGAACTGATTAAAAAAAGCTGTTCCGTAGAATTGAATTTATCATATCATTCATATATTACCTCGTAGATGAATCCCGCCAAACGTACCAATTATCATTTACTCAATATCATGTCAAAATCTTCATACCTTAGAACAAAACATTTGCCAACAGAATACCGTTTCGATGCCATATGGACCATCGGACGATACGAACAAACATGAGAATGAATGAAGAAAAGTCATGTGATGCATCTGCCATGTTGAAGAGAAGATGCTGTCCTCCCATCAAGTATCATCCTCTACTAAGCCGTCGTAATCACCGTAATCGACACCAGTCAGTACATCACCAAACTGGCGAGCCGCGATTTGCGTGGTCAGTTTTTTGTCTGGCCGTACAGCAGCGTACGCCTGAGGTGTCATAAGAACCTTTGCACCACCGAGGCCGTCGTGTCTGCTACTCCCGACCTTGAACGCCTTTATCATCTGGAGCTGCCGACCAGCTAACTGCCAGACCATCTTTGACTTTTCATTGTGAAACATTTTAAATGCTTGGCTGGCGCGAAGCAGCGCCCAGTGGCTGTATTCTGCGTCGGGGAGGTACGACTGTTGTAGAATCTCCGGAGTGACGTCCATAAGATCAGCATCTCCGCCGGACAGAGCCTTCTTCATTTTCCTAGATGGAGTATCCTTTCCACCGCCGCTGCCGGAAGAAAATTGCGGCAGGCGAGCTGAAATGTTGCACCACTGCTGATACACCCGCAAGACCCGCTGGCGGTACCCCGGATCGTCAACGTCCCTGGCACCCTTCGCTGCATTTCGCGCCTTTTGCCACTCATCTATTTGCTGTTCCCAGCTGCTGCGCAGGTCTTTGAGGTCGGCGATTAGCGCTTCAAAGATGACGCGGCAGACGTATGACTTAGTTGCCAAGTGTTCAAAATGCTTCGCTGGTTCTGCAAGGTCCGGATCCCAGTAGCTGCGGCTGCCGCCGCTGGCAGATTTCCGCAAGGAATGAAGGGCGTTCAGCTCCTGCTTTATAACAACCTTGGCTACGCGGAACTTCAAATGGTCGATAATGTGATTTCGCTGCTTCGCAATTTCGTTCCAGCCAGTTTTTCTGTAGGCTGGCTCTGGGAGCGACGAAAGCGGCGGCCTCTTCCCCCTGTGGCTCTCTAAGCAGCTTTCTCGGAGCCGGTTGAAGTCTTCGTTTGTAAATTCGACCCCTTGCTTCTCTTGATCGACGAGCTCGCTCAGGAGCTTGCTAAGAGTATTGGCAGTTCGATCGTCAATGCAGCCTCGCAAGTAGCAGAGCCTTTCCTTGTACAGCGTCATGGATCCCAGCTTATCTTCCTTCATATTGAACTCGAAGCTGTGCTCAATCCAGCTGCTGACGACGGCCTGGTCGACTTCGCCGTCCTGCGCTGTCCCATTTGCATAATCCGAGCACAAGCTGCTCAAGGTGGTCTTGGTCTTCCGCAAGTATCCGCCATCGACTAGATCGATGTCTGGAGGCATCGGGGCGTTCTCAAAGTTGTCGACGATGCGCGGATCCCAGCAGACCCAGGCCTCGTCGCCGTCGTAGTCGCCGCCAGACAGCTTCTCGGCCAGCGGGCAGTCGCCCTTGCTGGAGAAGACCACGACGTCTTTCAGACCGCGCAGCTCCGGTCGGAGGACGGCGCGCACTTTTTGCATGTCGCTTGCAAAGTGCGCAGGACACCGCGCTACGAGCACGTCCATGCCGGCCAGCATCGTGTCCGAAAACGAGCCGTCGTCGCCGCGGTCGTCGGGCTCGTCGTCGGCGTCCACCTGGAACTTGGACGAGAAGCACACCTGCACCTCGCCCTCTTCGAGCACGCCCAGAAAGTCCACGACCATGAGCATGTAGGCCGACCGGCCGACGCGCATGTGGAGCTTGTCGCGCAGCGCCTCGCAGCGGCGCTTCTGCATATCATACGCCATGTCCCCGAGGAACCGCTGCTTTAGCGGGTCGAAGCCGCCGCTGAGCAAGAACTGGATGGCTTCTTCGTCCTGGTTCGGCATGCCGCCCAGGAACGGCACCTGGCCGTGCACGGCACGCTCGCCCTGGAAGCCTGCGTTCTCGCGCACCCACGTCGCAAAGAGCAACGGGTGCGTCAGCGCCTCCCGCTGCTTCTCCAGGTCTCTGCGGAGGCCGCCGCGCAGGATGCTGCTGAGCACGTGGCGCATACGGGCTTTGTCCTTGGCCCGGCTGTCAAGAATCGGAAGGAACTGGAGGTTCAAGCTGGCTGACCGCGGCTCAGCGGCGCATTTGCGCACTTCTAGGGTCCGCTGGTCCCGGTCGAGAAAGTCGCACTCCCACTTCCGCTGCGACGGATACGTCTCGATCCAGTCTTCGAGGCCGGTGTCCTCCAGGTCCCGAATCCACACCCCCTTTGCACCCCCCAGCCGTCCCTGCACGGCAGTCGGAAGATCGGTGAGCTCTAACGCCGAGCGCAGCCTGCGAGCCACACTCAACGACATGCGAGCAACGCCGTCGTTCATGATCTTGCCGCTAGATGATTTAATATCTGACTCCTGGCGTCGTATCTGATGTGGCTCAAAGACTACTGCTGGAATTGTGCGGCTCAGTCCTTTAGAAGATATGTCAGTTAGACTTTCCCCTGTCTCTTTTAATGGAAAACAGCACAGCAAGCATACCAAGAGCAATTCGAGAAAAGAGCTTCAAATATGGCTGATCGCGGTTTTTAGGAAACTTGTTGTACTGCAGGAGCCAGTCGAGCATCGTTTGCACTGCAAGAGGCCTTGCCTTGTCTGAAGCCTCATTGAGAGCGCGCGCTGCCGTGCCAGTCGTCTGCAGAGAAGGACCATGGATTCCAAACCCCTCTTCAGCGAAAAGATAGACCCTCTTAAAGAGGATCGAGCCTTTGCTCTCTCCAGGCAAGCTGTCCCTTGTCGCGGCCTTCTTCTTTGGTTCGCTGTTCTTGGTAAAGAAGGCTGCCCAGCTGCGGCCGAGAAACTCATGGCGCTGGAGCGTCAGCCATCGATTAATCTCTTGTGCGGCAGCTTCATTTTTCCACAACTCATCCGGAACATTATCCTTAGAAGAATGATGAGTTGGAAGCAGTATTTCAAGGAATCGATCAGGACCAAAATGGCGTCCTAACCGATGGGGCTGGTCGATGGTTAGTGGTTGAAGCTTTATTTTGTACAGTGGATCTGTGGCACTCGGATTGTACGACATGGCAACTGTGTATATGGCAGTCATTCTCGGGGTGCTTTGGAAATCGAAGGCTGTATCCCAGGCAACCTTTGATGAGGGCTCGGGAAGATCCTTGCCCAAGAACAACGAATGTTGGCAGAGCGCACTTCGGAACTCGGTCTGGTTCTCCCAAGAAGAGGAATAATTCATCTGAACTACACCAGGGTCAACACCACAGTGCAGTGCAGTCCGAACAAATTCCCATATGATCGGAAATGGAGCATTTTTGAGCCAATTCGGAGTTGAAGCTGTGTAGACTGTTAGCTATATGATAGATAGATACAATAGATAGGAAAAATATGTGGATGTCATACGAAAGACCGGGTGCAAACGATCGAAGAGCCCGTGTGTTGGCTCCGCTAGCGTTGGACCTCCGTCTATCTCATTAAGATCAGAAATTCGAAGATCCTCTATGTCCGGAATGCTTGCAGGCTCTGTAGTTGCTGGTGAACCCGGAGGCTCATCGTCGCCGTAACGTTCAAATGACTCATTTAAAGCTAGTATATCGGTTTCCGAAGCTGCAAATGATTCTTGAGACCACGACCTACGTAGTATGCGAGGATCTGCCCCTTCATCATCAGTTGGAGCCTCTGATTCAGCCTCAATGGTCGTTTGGGTTTCGTTGCGGACTTCAAAAGAGTCGTAGGCCGAGTACATTGTAGAAGACGTGGAGCTGGTGCTCCAGCTGCCCTCCTCCATCCAAAATCCATCGCTACGGTCCTCAACAAAAGATTGCTTACTGGGCAGTTGGGGGACTTCTCCATGTGCTTCTGATTCTGGAGTTCCGCCTTCTCCGGCGGCAATATTGTTAGGGTTTTGTGCATGGCCAAGTAAATTTATATTTTCTTGTTCTACATTGGCAGCCATTCGCTGTAGAAATTTAGACAGAGATCTTTGGGGGCCGGAACTGTTAGTCGGAACTGTGCCTTCGCTGTTCGTGGTCTCTGGACTAGAAAAATCGACTTGTTTGTCTTCCTTTTCGGTGAGACTTTCCTGGACAAATACTGCTGCCGGTTCACTGATTCCAATTCCACGAGAACGCTGTGAGCTCATGGGCGAAGCTTGGAAGGTCGACTTGGGAAGTAACACTGCCGACTCCTGAAGGATGCCAAGTAGAAGTTTCTGCAACGACGTCTGATCATCGACACGAACCGCTTGCGGTGCAGTGGAAGATCCGGAGGCATCATAGCGAGCACCATTGGCGCGAGTCCATGTACTGCTTTGCTCCCGGGCTTTCTTGTCAAAGTCGTTCAGTGCATCTTGGAGATATTCTGCGCCTGCAAAGTGGTGACGCCTCAGAAGCTTCGTTATGTCATCGTGACGTCGGAAAGTGGCATCGATGCGACCGCGCTCATATTTTTCCGCTGGAGATCGAGGGGTCTCCTCAAATAGCACTCCAAGGTTATAAGTATTGTTGAGCTTCTTGACTTGCTCCCGACCGGGGTCAGTAGCTGCTTCTTTGGATTTGGCTGGTGTGGTGCGGCTGGCTGGAGGTGTTGGAGCCATCATCTTCCAACGCCTGAAGATTGAAGATTGAGCTGATAGATTGGATTTGCAGTCAAACACAGCGTAGACCGTTCGTCATCGGCTAATACTAGTAGACCTAGGATGCGGGAGCGGATAGAAGCGCTAGCGTAAAATTAGACAAAGTGACCGGATCTCTAGGGAACATACAGAAACTGAATAAATTTTGTTGAACGAGCTGCTCCTGGTAATAGATGAGCAATTTCGAAGATGCCAAAGTATTTTAAAAGCGCGAAATTGTCTTTGATTATCCTAAACGTGCTCTAGGAAGCCAAGAATAGGATAATGGGCGCCTAATTCTCTCAAACAGGCGTTGAGAGAGTTTGTTTGCCTTTGTCAAGTGGCCATGATAGGGGGTGGGGGCTCGCAAACAGCAATAGTCAATTGTGGGGTGACCATTTCTTAAAACGAACAAAAGAGTAGTTACTAGTATATTAGAGAGCATGGGATATTACTCCGTAAAGGGGATGCCAAACCAACAAGCAATAGTCCATAGTGCAAGGCAGAGTTGTACTGCCGCTCGATATGGCTTCGCCTTTCTGCTCGCAAATCACCCACAGGACCACTGTTGCTAGTGCAGTTGATTTCTGACACCCTCAAGGCAATAATACCAAAAGGCGGCAGCCTGCAGGCGGAAATGATATGATTGAAAGGGTGCTCGAAAGAGATTAGCCAGCCCGAAATGCACTCCGCCAAATCGAGCGGCGTGCACAACTAGTCACCCAAATAGGAGCGAGGTCTTAGCGCTGGAGCCACAACTGGTTTTGGAAACTCTGGGGTACTCATTCCGCCTTGTTGGCCGACTGACGCTACTAGTTCGTTATCGTTATGCCGCTCCTCCAGCTCTTGTCAAGCTGCGCTCCTCATGTTTCTCACAGGCAACCTGCCCACCACAAAAGATGTAGTCAGCCTTGCTACAACCCTCCATGGTGTCAACGGCAAGAGAGTCCGCCCATTTGCTCTTAGGGAATACTATATCATTGATAAATGATAGTCCTGGAGCTACGTAGTACTTGTATGTTGAATTGGGAGCCTTTTATATCGAGACACTCCACATGTTATCCATTGAGCTTGAGGTAGAGGACGAACGCCAAAAGCTACACTTTTGATTCGTCCCTTTCACCATCCTCAGGATGGCTGTTTGCCATGCCTCACTCCTCTGAAAACATACAGTACAAAATCATCAACAGTGCCAATTCGCACATTTCTTCTCATAAACACGTGATGTGTGCTTTTTGTGTTGGATTATGTAATTCACGTGCCATCGGTATTTTTGTTTCAGTTTCTCCGGGTTTTGAGGGAAGACCATTCTCGGATTTGCATCGGCATTTCAATTGATGCTTCATTTCGGATTGTTCCATCCACACAGTCAGTTACCCCATCTGCTTCCCCAGATTACCACCCACTGCCAATCCACTCTGCCGCACCTCCACGGAGAAAGCATTTCTTTTCGCTGGTATTTATGACTGTCGGCAGTCGCAAGGCTCTGCGCGTCCTTGCGTCCTGTGAAGCTGGTTCGGTGCTCTCCACATTGCCGAAGCTCTCCGAAAGAGACATCCAAAGCAAAGTGTAGAAAGGAAGTCACGCGCCAATCATGGCGGAACAGCACAGTCCTGAGCTGGACGACCTGACGCCAGAAGAAGCCAGCCGTATCATTCACTCACATCGAAAAGTCCGCTATGGTGAGTTCTCCCTGCCGCGCTTTATATGTCAGCGAAATCCTCCAAGGTGTTTGAGGGGGGATTAAGAGCCTTTTCGGGATTTCATCGGGGGTTTTTGACCCCCGGAGCCGTTCAGAGCTGTTTGATAGACCAACCACACTCATATCCCGAGACCTAATCACGAGGCTGACCATTGGCTCTCAACGCGCCACAACACCACCTGTCTAGGAACTGCATGCTGGCCCTGTCGTCAGAGGAAAGTGAAGTGTGATAATAAGCAGCCGTGCGAAAACTGCGTGAAACGCGACCACGCACAGCTCTGCTCATACAAGCCCAACCGGCCGACTTCGAGCAAGCACGGCTCTGCCACGTCCGACAGCACCCTGCAGCTCACCGCCTCCAAAAAGCGTGCCCATTCACCTGCTAGCAGCGATGACCGTCGCACAAGCCTAGAGCCTTCGGGGGAGAACGCAATCCGGGGTATGTTCACCTTCCAAAGTGCAAACAATCCCGTGCCGCTATCATACGACCCGCCGCTAACATCTTCTGTCTGCAAGTCGACTCCGATGCTAATGAAATGTCCCGCTACCTCGGGCAGAACAGCATCCCTGCCTTGCTACGAGAGCAAGCGTCACCTAGCCAACAGGAAGAAGGCGTCGAGTACATACGCCAAGACATGCGTTCCATACTGGGGCTCGATAATTCGGCCCCCTTCCCTTTGATGTCGTCGCGGCATCTGGACAAGCTGACGATAGACATCTCCGCCGAGCTGCCATCGGACCGCGAGGTGATGAAGTGAGTTGCCCTTCCGTTCCTACCTATCACCTATCATAAGACAAGGCGAGCTCACAATGGCAGACTGTTCCATGCATACAAAGAAGTGCCCCATCCGTTCTGGGGTTTTGTTCTAGACATTGATGATCTTGAAACCAAGTTGATGGTCTATCTCGAAGAGCGAGCCAAAAATGCCAAAAATTCTATCAAACCCACAAAACCGGTGTCGGCATCATGGCTCGCCATACTCTTTTCTGTTTTAGCTGTCGGCTCCCAGTACCATGACTCTCCATATCACATCCGCACCCGCGATTCACAAAAATATATGCAAATTTCGTTCCATTTTCTACGAGTGGGCAACTTCCTGCTAAGGTATGTCGACCGTCTCTAGACACGGGCGCACGTCTTCCCTTGGAGTCCTTCGAGCATACGCTGACCTCCAGGCCGAATCTTGACTCCATCCAAGCCATGCTAATGACTGGCTTCGTCCTCCTAAACGATATGAAAGCCGAGGCATCTTGGGCCCTACTCGGCTTAACCACACGCCTAGCTCAGTCGCTGGGGCTCGATCGCGCCCAGCATTACGATGGGCGGGCCAGCCCAGATCTACAGAAGAAGGACCACTTGCGCAGGACATTATGGTAATCCAGTGCCTCCCGCATCTATATGTTGTTTACTCGAGAATCATTTGAACTAAAGAATTCCTATCCAGGTGGACGATTGTATGGCACGACTGCTTGACCTCCCTCTCCTTCGATCGGTAAGTTACCTGCTGTCTTCCTGACATTGGTAGTCTCATTTTCTGACAAGACCGCTGACCAAAAGAACTCCGATGACATCTCACACTACCTGCCCAATGCCGCATAGCTCAAATGTTGAAGAGGGATGGAAATACCTAGAAGGAATGTATCATCTATGCCAGCTCATCGGCAACCGCCTGAGCCCCGATGTCGCAGCCTCAGCCAGCTACGCACAGATCTTGGAGAACTGCCAGACCGTTGAGGCCATCCGGGACAAAATGATACCGCAATTGCGTAGCAAGGAGGCGTGTCGGTCGGCAATTGATCGCCTGCATTACTACGCCATCCGGCTGCACACGTCATTTGTTGTGTCTGTCTGCTGCCGGCCTGCCCTTCGCCGCGGTGAGAGCGGCCACCTGGACGCGGAGCAAAAGAAGTTCCTAGCCGACAAGTGCAAGATCAACTTGACGGAAACGGTCAGGATGTTTCTGGCCATGCATCAGCTCTCCGTCATTCCCACGCGCTCATGGGCCTTTACGTATCATGGCTTGTCGTCTGCTGTGCTCTTGGGCATCCTCGGCGAGACAAAAGCAGATCCAGAAGTCCGCGGTCTCCAGGGCGACCTGATTGATGCCCTCTCCGCAACGGCCGCCAAGGAGCAGACTTCGCCGCCGAGCCACATACACCGAACAGACCGCGACATCGAGCTGTCCGGCCCACTTTCGCGCGCTCTCACAGCTCTGAAAAACATTTACGACCACGGAAACATTTCTGGCCAATCTCTGAAGAAGGAAGACAATGGCGCCCCAAAAATAGGCCAGGCTGCGCAGGGGATGAAGGGTGTTGGGTCGGCAGCAGACATGCCGCTCCAGCTGATGCAAGGCCAAGCAGTTGGCACGCTGTCTGCTGCCGATCAGAAGGCTTTGCTTTATTCTAGGCAAATGCAAGCCGGTATCGACCCGCACCAGGATGCTGCTATGGCCATGGCTGAGATGCAAAACGGCAGTATAGATTTAGGGTATGTGTTTCTGTGTGATCTTCTATGCGTATTTATCTCTTCTAATGGTGGAGCAGGATGTTTCCTTCGATGCAGGCGCAGGCAGTTGCAACTGGACTTCCTGATCTCAGCAATATTGATCCAAATTCATACCTGTCTCCAATGGACCTATACGACCAGATTTTCTGGGGTAAGTTTTCACAGACCTAAACAATCACCAAGCACAAAATTTTCTCCAGATGTTGACAAGATTTGCAGAGAGCCCGGAGCCATGGAATATGGGGTCTGACTCCATGAACTTCGACTTCATGGCGCAACCACCGCCAGGACAAGCTCAGCAGCAATTCTACTTCTAAATACTGCCAAATGAATGGAGCTTGGCTCTATCACCCAATTTTTTCAAACCCCACCCGAAGCTGGACATACTGCGATACAAAAACGCACCATCCTTTGGCCCTTCACCTGCATCAGACTAATGATACTCCATGCTATATTTAATGGCATGCTGTGCATAAAAAGCTCCGCTAAATGAATTTTGTGGAAAGCTAGGTTTGTCCAAGACAACATCTCGAGAAAAGAAACACTTAGAGATGTAGATTTATTGATGCTTGTAAAATCAACCTTGTTTAGCGGTATCTTGTCTGATGGCTTCGGGCTTTGGCTTAATTTTAAACAGCTTCTTTACAGAGTTAAGAAGACTAAAATATTTTTACAATTGTATAGTTATGCGCAAAAAGTTTCTTTGGTGACTCCCCACCAAGGATTTATTAGTATATAAACGTATGTATTTTATTCTAAACGATTTAAGGTACCTCAAAGCATGCATTTTAAACAAAGATTCTACTCCTCTCTTAACAGTGCGCATCACTTCGAATGGCACCTTACTTAAGTGCATCTTCTGTAAAGCATAGTCCTTTGTCATTTGTATTGAGTTTGTGCTTAACCATATTAGTCACTTGATGTACTTAAAGATATACCGTATGTATAGTTAAGTCTAGAATACTGAGAACTCTGCACTGTAGATGCTGCCATTCGAGAGAGATATTCCCCTGACTGCCACTATGGCTGATTTCCGCCTTTTATCATAGCCGGCTCTCACAAAGCTGACTTGACAATTTGTCCCAACTCAAAGTAGACTTCGCGGCCGCTCTTTGTTGAATAACATCATTTGTTGTTATTCACAGTCTGCTGGATCCGTCCCATATTTTTTCCTTGCTGTGCAACCTGCCCGCCGCTCATTTCGAAATTATATGTTTCGCTCTACATCAGTACAGAATGAATGTTAGTTTCGTTAATCCCCAGACAAATCATCTCTACAGGTAAAAAGAAAGGGATAAGCGTTTGTCAAAATACCACTGCACTACTGTGGTAAATAAAAACAAGATCCATGTTATTACATATTACAGTCAACAAAGACTATGGGTGCTATATTACGCTTCCTACAATATCTTACCTCAGAGTTTAACAGTTGACTAAGCATCTTGGCTAATACGCCATCTTGTTTAACAATTGCAACCTGTAGCTGCCGCAGAGAGCCGCTGAAGGCAGTCATCTCCTCGCTGTGTAACTGCTCCTACTTTTCCTTGGCAGCTGGAAAGAGCTCGACCAGCTCGTTAGTCAGCTGCATTACGTTACCGAGCATCTCCTTAAAGTGCCCTCGATCGTACAGCGCCCACTTGGTCTTTTCCTTTTTAGACTGGCCGTTGTGCCTCGCTCGCACCAGCTTTCGCCCGATCTCAAGGAGCGCCAGGTTCGAGTATTCTAGGTTTTTCTCTGGGTCGTAAACCTCAAGAGACATATCGTCGGGCTTCTTGCCCTTAGCGTACTCGGTCCATTTGTCCTCGGCGCGCTGCAGCTCTGCCGAGATGCCACTTAAAAGCTTCTGGGCGGGCTCAATATCTGCCTCGGGGATGAGCATGCCCCACAGAGACCGCGTCTCGCTGTCAATGTCGCTGAGCCCGATGGACTTGCCCCAGCGCGAGAGCCGTAGCTGTGCGTTGCTCAGCTGTAGTGCCTCCACCCGGAAGTCGCTGCCAAAGTTGTGTGCGAACTGGATGCACTCGAAGTCACCGACAACTTTGTTGAAGAGCCCGGCGAGGCTGATGACGAGACTGAGTACATCGGCCATGGTCAAATGTTTAAGTTGACAAGAGCTCTACTATAAGGAAATAAGACGATTTTAGGAAAGGTAGAATGCAACCAGGTGAGAGACTGGTTTATTAGATAGCGACTATAACTATTTTCAAAGTGCAGGATTTAGTTAAACTGGCGGTTTATGTATAGATCAGACAAGGATGCTTCAATTAGATGTTCGTGAAGATCTTTGACATCTGCATTGACGATGATAATCGCTAGTAATCTGTGCAGAGTTCTGGGTGCCCAACTAATGCCTAATTTTATGAGCAGCAGGCTGAGTTTTAAAAGCAACTCCTTTGTGAGTCTTTTCATAGCGAGAATATAAAACTTTACCAATCGAAGGCAAAGAAGTTAAAAGCCCTATCTTAATGCCACCAATCCTTTGTTTACAGCTGATAAAAAATGGATAACACGCAGCCCCAAGGTGCAGTTTTCGAGCTGATGGCTACCGCAAGAGAGCTCCCACCGCGTGTGTAATATAAGAATCAAACCACAGACGCAGCATCTCTCCTACGCAAAATCATAACTTAACCAGGCACTTTTGACTAAGACAACCCAAACAGCACGACTAGACTGAGTCAAGATGAGCACGAATTATGACAATGTACATTCGACAATCGGGAATCAGGGTGACAATTTCGGGTTGATGTTTTTAATCTACTTAGTGCATAATAATTTTGTCACCGTAGTGGTAGTAACTACTTTTTTTGTAAATAATTTTAACCAAACTAGTCACAATTATACTTCGAATAGTAGTTCGGAGGAGTAAGATAAACTACAATATTTATTATAAAACCTAAAAGTTCAAATTCTAGGACATAGCGATGGGGCAATGCGACTAGACGTTCGAAGGCTATAGCGATAATGTTAATGTAGTGGCTTTCTCGCCAGATGGCTCGTTGTTCGCATCGGCTTCTTACGATAGCACCATCCAGCTCTGGGATGTGGCGACGGGACAGTGCCGCCAGACGCTCGAGGGCCATAGTAATACTGTCACTGCAATAGCCTTCCCACCGGATGGCTCGCTGCTTACATCGGCTTCTCACGGTATAATCACGCTCGGGGACGTAGCGACGGCGCAGTGTCGTCAGACGCTCAAAGGCCATAGCGGTTCTGTTAATGCAGTGGCCTTCTCGCCGGATGCCTCGCTATTTGCATCGGCTTCTTACCAAAAAATAACTCTGGGACGCAGCAACGTGGCAGTGCCACGAGATGCTTAATACCGATAGATATACCTATGTTTTATCATCCGATGATAATTATTCTCGTCTTTATACTAATTTCGGTACTATTCTTCTCAATCCATATCTACTATTACTTCGAATATACCTTCGACTCCGATACTTCAACACACTCTGTCGCCTTGTTTTACCGAAGCTACGGCATCAGTTCAAATGGTACATGATCACTGGGTATTCGGAGAAGTTATTGTGGCTGCCGTCAGAGTGTCGGCCTGTGAAACCGGCCGTCACGGGAGCGGTCATCGCCCTCGGCTGTTCGTCGGGGCGGGTGTTAATCTTTCGATTCTCGGCAGAATACTCGGCAGAGCCGTAGTGAGGCATCTTTTTAATTTTTGAATCCTTCTGAGACATATGGCGAATAAATGAATAAAATTAAAAGGTGCTATTTTTGTTTTGTGTTAATTCTCTCTGCCCTTATACGGTCCAAGGGGCTACGGCAAATTGATACCTTTGGTTCGGCTTAGATGAACGTTCTAACACTTTCGAGAAGAGGTGGGCATTACATACAATATTTGATCCAGCCTATATAAGCCCTACTGTCATAGTGCGAGTAGAGACATCTCTTTTGCCAGGCCACAGTGGCCTAATTAGCATAGCCACCAGAATTCAACATAGGAGAATGCGTCATATGCTACTACCATTGACGTACAGAAGTATACAGTGTTCATTTCGTTTTAATATAACTGTGTGAGAGGTACTCTCAAAAAAAGACAAATATTATTTAAAGAGGCAGGAACTTTTGCTCATAACTGTATAAAAAAAAAACAACAACAAAACTGTAGTTGATTCTCGTTGACTTTGTCTGGTTCGGTTTCACGTGATTGCCCGTCGAGATGTCTTGTGGAGACCAATCGGCTTGCATCGGTTGCCCTAAACTCAGCCGACCTCAAACGCGTGTGACCGCGATAAGGGGGGGGAGGATGATATGATCAGGTATCCTGGGCGGCAGGACGAAAATTGCTTTGCTTTCCTCATTCTACAGTCTACATACTACGTCTTATTTTGTTTTCAGTACCTTCTTCTCACGATGGACTTGCCGATTGTCGACCTAGACGTCTTCCGGACGCAGCCTCGGGATGCACCGGCGGTGGCAGCTGAGTGCCGGAAAGCCGCCGAGGCGCTGATCACGTTCGGTGCTCTGATTTTGCACGACTCGCGCGTGTCGGAGCAGGACAACGATGCGTTCCTCGACCTGCTAGAAGATTACTTTGCGCAGCCCGAGGCGGCGCTGCGCAAGGACGAGCGGCCGGCGCTCGGGTACCAGGTCGGCGTGACGCTCGAGAACACGGAGACGCCAAAGTGCGCCGTGGATGAGCCCTGCCTGGATGTCATCGCGCGGCTAGCGCCTTCAGAGCGGCCGCTCGACATCACGGGCCACCAGCCGGACCCCAAGTGCCGCTTCTTCTGGCGCATGACTGAGGACCCGCCGTATGAGACGGCGTTTCCGGCGCTCAACGCCGAGAACGTGGTGCCTGAGGATGAGGTGATTCGTGCTCGCTGGCCTGCCGTGATGAACCAGTGGGGCACGGCCATGAAGGAAGCGTGCGTATAACCAGAGGAGGCTTTTGTGCGCGGAGGAAGTCTGAGAAGTAGAGGGTGGGCATACGACTGACATTGCGCAGAGTTTCTGGTCTGGCTGAGATGGCCGCCGTTGGCATGGGCTTGCCTGCCGAAGCGTTCAAAGACGCCGGCCGTTATGGGTCTGTTCTCCTCCATACGTAACACCCCGTCGCCCCTAGCCTTGCTACGTCTAACCCCATGCCTACATGCAGCCCTCACCTGCTGGCTCCGACAGCCTCCGACCTCAATAAGTATGGCGCGCTCAACACCATCTTGGCAGGATTCCACACCGACCTCAACTTCTTGACCATCCACGGCCGCTCCCGCTTCCCCGGCTTGCACATCTGGGCTCGCAACACAGGCCGCCGTATTGCTGTGTCGATCCCACCCGGCCGGCACCTGCTTGTGCAGGCTGGAAAGCAGATGGAGCACCTGACGGGCGGCCTGGTCAAAGCGGGCTACCACGAGGTGGTCGTCAACGAGAAGACGCAGGCCGTCATCGCGGCGCGCCGGGCTGCTCATCCAGAACGGCCACTGATCCGCATCTCTTCCACCTTCTTCTGGCATCTGGCGTCAGACTTTGACTTGGCGCCGATTCCTGCTTTGACAGAGCAGGCGCGCGCATTGCGCGTCCAGAAAGTCGGCCAAGGGCTGGACGAGGGTGAGGAGGTCCAGTATGTGCCCATGAAAGTTGGACAACAAGTGCAAGAGTATGTTCTTTCCCCTACCGCCTTTTACCTGCAATGCGACCATGATTGTCAATGAGAATGATAGGTGCAATGCTGACCCGCATATCCAGAGAACTGAAGCATATCGCTCTGATGGCATGAGGTGATGACAATGAAGACGCTTTCATTTGGCGGAATTTGGTGTATATGATTATTTGCCTATTTGCAATGAAGAGACGAATTTGGCTTATTTTGCTCACACTTGACTCTGTTCTAATCCATTGAAAGACGTGCTTCACCTAGAATGATGCGAGAGCGTGCATATCGATACCATGCTATTCGACGTCGGTGGCAGTAGAGGCTCACTAGTACTGCGCTTCGGCGGCGACTATGTGCGCAAAAGGCTCCCCCTCCTTTTTTTTGATTAGCGCCTCCAGATTTTATTGATTTTATTTTTTTTATTTTCTTGGTACAGGACGCGACAATACAACTCTGGCACAACATCTAGCAATATCTCCAAGTAGTCGTTGGCGACTAATATCAGCTGCGTTCCTAGATGCTAATGATACGGCATTTCGTGTCATTTCATTGGCTGGTGGTTGACCACCCACCTAGCTTTTCGTCATTTGGTCGCTGCATGGTGAATTCGAAGCTAAGCAATCACGCTGGCCAAGCTCCTCGTCTCGATCATCCGAAGCTTGCCAAAGAGCTGGCCGGTGCTCATCCAATATGGCAATCCGGAGAGGTTAAAGTGTGGGGGAGACGAGAGAGTGTATCTTGACCGATCGCTCTCTTCCACTCTCTTTTCTGCTTGGTGCGGCGCATTTCGTATCAATTGGCATGGCATGAAAAAATAGCTTAGTTTTTGGCGAGATTTGCTCCGCGATGTTACCAATGTCGTGGGGAAAGCTGGCCAAATTGGAGAAGGATAACTTGGCGTGTGGGATGAGGCGCCCGGTCTAGTGTCCGGACTACTTCACTGCCTCCATCGCCGAAGTGTGCGCCGAGATCCATTGCCATGTCCATACATCGGTACCGTTGTCGGGTTTGGTCTGTTGTTCACTTCGATTTGGTATTCGGAGAATGATGTGAGAAGACGACATATGGCACAATGATAGGCTTTGTTGCCTAGTATCTCGCAAGTCCGCCTTGGGATGCGGAGTTGCCCAAGTCCTAGCTCCATGTTACCGCCAGGATCTTCGTCCTCGTGGAGTGGTATATGAACTACGATCATTCTCCCTGACTTCCACAGATTTCGTTTTTCCAGCCGGCCTTTAACTGCTTCTTGGAATAGCCAATAGCGTCTAGTATTTGACCAATATCTGCAATACATTTTGACATACCAGCACGTTCAACATGGCGTCAACCACTGCAACCATCCAGACCAAGACGGAGGAGCTCAAGCTTACGACGGCGTTCGATGAGAAGCTTCATGAGCAAGTAAGTTCATTCACGAAGTTTTTGTCAAGATGTTATTTGACAGCATTGTTTCGAGATCTAATGCACCGTCCCTTCCAATTAGTACAAGTACGCCGACTATCTGCCAGTATACGACGAGAAGACACATTTTCCTCCTCTGCAGCCATTTGATTTCGTGGACCGCGGTCTCGTTGCCAACAAGGAGAAGCCCAACCTCCTGCCCGAGGGCGAGAATACCGGCATAACTGTCACGAAGCTGACGCCAATTATTGGCACTGAGATCCGCGGCCTGCAGCTGTCTCAGCTCAACGACCTCCAGAAGGACGAGCTGGCCCTCCTGATTGCGGAGCGCGGTGTCGTTGTCTTCCGCGACCAAGACTTCAAGGACATTGGCATCCAGAAGCAGAAGGAATTCGCCCGCTACTTCGGCCCTCTGCACATTCACGTAAGTCCCAGGCGTATTGCAGTGAAACATATCGTTCGCATCTCTCGTCGCTAACATGAATCTTCAGCCCGTTGGCGCCCATGTCAAGGATGCCCTTGAGATCCACAACATCTACCTCGGCCCCGACAACGAGTACCGCGCCCGCCAGCGCAGCAACCGCTTGACCACGACGGGCTATCACTCTGACGTCTCGTACGAGCACCAGTCGCCGGGCATCACTCTCCTGACGCTGCTGAGCGTCCCGGCCACCGGCGGTGACACCGCCTGGTCCTCACAGGTCGCTGCCTACCAGCGCCTGTCGACCCCTATCCGCAACCTGCTCGAGGGCCTGCGGGCCGAGCACAGCGGCTTCGAGCAGGCCGAGAGCGCCCGCCGCGATGGCCGCTGGGTGCGCCGCGAGCCCGTCAAGTCCGAGCACCCCATCGTGCGCGTGCACCCCGCCACGGGCCAGAAGCACCTGTTTGTCAACAGGGGCTTCACTCGCAAGATCATCGGCCTCAAGGCTGAGGAGTCTGACGCTCTGCTGAAGCTCCTGTTTGAGGTACATCCCTCTCATCTCTCTTCTCTACATTGCCTTACTGGTCCATCTCATAGGCTAACGCAATCTCAGCACATCGCCGGCGGCCAAGACTTCCAAGTCCGCATCAAGTGGGAGGAAGGCACCGTCGCCCTCTGGGATAACCGTGTCACGACCCACACGGCCATCTCGGACTACGACGTGCACAACCCGCAGGAGGGCCTCCGCCACGGCATCCGGCTCACCACACAGGCCGATAAGCCTCGCGGTGTCAACGGTCTCGAATCTACATGGTAGATATATTAGAGATATCGTCTATTCAGAAATTATTAGCAGCCAAAAAATCAATGAAAAATTTAAAAAAAAAAAAAAAAAAAATTAATAAATAAATAAGGCGACTCGTGCCCAATTAAATATGCACTTGTCGCATATTTCACCTTTCTTGAAGGCAGTAGACCACAGTAGATGGTAATCCAGTGTTGTACAGAAAATTCTTATTCATAATCATAAGCATAGCATTGCGAATAGTTGGCAAATAATCGGTCAGAATACGACATCATGCTTCTTGAATATCGTATTGATGGGAATTTTGCACTAGTAGTGTTTTAAAGATTGCTACATTCACCAACTGTATTCTCCCGTTGTAAACACCATAACTCTTGAAATATCTCGATAGCTTCATACAATCATCTTTTATCTCTAGAAAAGTTTCTCATGGGCTTTTTTAATAACAGACAATCCTAGCAAGTCTCAATGCAGACTAGCAATGCTTATTTACGCCAGAGGAAAATCAATTATCTTCATTAAGCTGCAGAAACTTGTGTGAACTGCATCCGCTAAACGCACTTCTCTTTTTTTCTTAACAAGAAAATAAAAGCGAGGCCTATATGAAATCCGACAGTCTTATGACTCTGTGAAAACTAGCTCTCTATCGCATCTCAACTTCGTGTTGCTCTTTCTTTCTTTTTCTCCTCTGCCTCCTATACAGCATTGCGTGGAAATCTTATCATAGAAAATGCCACTTTCGGCTGCGGCAATCGGCATCGGAAGGCGGAAGCAAGAAGTAGGCTACAGCCTGGAGCATCGAAGGGAAGAAGTGCTAATTAATATATCCCAACAGGGTAAAAGTGAGTCGCTAACCGCGATCTTCTCAGGTTCCGGGAAAATACAAGCCTAGTGAAGATATGAAGATGAATTCGCTTTTTCTTACTTCTGGCATTTTGCTCTTCTACGCAATAATTTTCATGAATCGCGTCAACTACTGAATCTACGAGCTTTTTTTTTTTTTTTTTTTTTCAATAACCTTTCAATGAAGGCTCTAGCAATATTTGTCTTGCCCTTCTTGGCCTGGTCATGTGGCTTTGTCGTCGCCGCATCTTCGCACTTGGCGGGTGCATCAGGTGTTGTGAACTGCACCCGCCAGTCTGCTGGAATCCATAACTTGACCGTCTACGGCACAGAGATCCTGTACACCGTGGAAACATCTTCAAACATCTCTAAGAGCACCAATGGAAGCAAATCCACTGAAGATTCAAACCCAGATACAGCTACTTCTTTTGAATTTCAGATGTATAACGATGTCCTCGGTGTCGACGCTCAATGCTCTACGCATGTCAATATGACTGCTGACGCCGCCGCCGCCGCCGCAGCGGCGTCCACCTGGCACACCTGCTTCGTCGAATCCCGCGATACACGCATCACGGCGGCATTTCGCTTTGATCTCTTGCGCCACCAGCTGACCATAAACGAGACGTGGGTATGCGACGATGGCGGAGCAAACGGCACAGCAGTAGCGTTTGAGGCTTTTGGGACCAACAACATATCGACTCTTTGCCAGGAAACTGTAAACAGCGAGCTTGGGCAACATTACTGCGCCAATGTGCCTAATGTGCCGCTTCCGGTGAATGTGACGGTGATGTGACTATAGCTAAAAAAGGGATTGGGTGCCACAAATAAGGGGCAAGGTGTCTTTTGGTGATATTTTAAGTTTTCTAGGCTATTCGTCTCAATGCGAGTTACCCAACTAAATACGCTCTCATAAGCACCTTGACACCATTATAAGCAACATAATGCTACAATAGCATCAATTGCATAATTCCGGTACACTGGTATTCTTTCTTTCACAAAGTTTTTGCTGGGGGCCCATATCATGGAAATCATTTTCACTGCAAAGCGATTTCTAGAAATATTGACGATAATTCTGCGACATAATAAGATATTAAAATAAAATAACTTGATTCGTTTCCATTTTTTCTTGTTTGCGGCTTCTTCCCGTTGCCTCTTAAAGGAGCTGACGTTCCTCAGGTCTTCGCTGTTTCGTTAATATTTAATTATTACTCCTATTATTTCAATGATAACAGGATATTCCACATTTCACTATCCTCTTGCCATCTGCGTTACATTTTACTTCAAAATAAATACGCGTACGCAGTATTCATCGTATCCTTGGCTTTCGTTCTTAAAAGCCACGCAATCCAACTCGTAGGACGCGTGCTACAGAGCTGAAAATTTCCAACATATATCAACTTTGCAATAGTTATACATTTAGATATTTCCTAGCCGATTGCAACCTCTAGGTCTTCTGTTTGGCTTTGTTGGACATCCTAGCAAGCCATGCACCCGATATCAACGACCGAGCGTTTGGGCACATGTTCAAGTGTACAAAGTGCGTTATGTACAAGAGAGGGTAAAAAGCGGCCTGGACGAACACGGGCGTGGTCTAATCTCTCGCTTTCTTCATGAGTTTACAGGCTCTTGCTTCTTTTTGGTTCTTCACCTTTGCTACCCTTAACAACGATACACTCCGTATGGAGTACACACATAACACAACTGGTAATATGGCCGCGTGCATCATATTACGGGGCAAAGTTAATAGCTGCAATCGTAATAAGCGAATGGAAATGGAAAAAGAAAAGTGGAAATATACCTTTTCCGTAGAAGGCTTCTGCACACGACGCAAAATCAAATTTCTTAAAATGCAAGAGTCACCTTACAGCCTCGAGAACGGCTGTACCCGAGCGCTTCAACCCCTGAATGTTTTTGGTACTAATATGTCGAAAACAGGGGGCCACAATTTGGGTCGGAGTTAGAGACAGCATCTTTGTGAAAGCCCATGGGGAACAGTTATGAAAACTCCGCATGTGCTCTGTGCTCCGTCTCCGTACTGTTTGGTATTGATACGGGAGGGTCCCTAAGGAGTAAAGTGCGTGCCAGCTCCAAGTGTTTCTCTTCATATGGTTGGCTCTTTTTAGCTTATCGCACTGCAAATGTACACGTACGAGGTACATATGTAGCACTGCCAGAGATACACGTAAAAAATGGCTCTGCGACCGCTGCAAGCGGATCAGGGACACTGCGGAGCCACTAAGGTTTTTTCTTCCAAAAGCCGGACTGAGACTCCACATCGAAGACCAGGGTGTCATTGAAAATGGAATCAGAAAACGGTCAGCTTCGGTTCACACGCTTCACTTACATCGTTGTAAGCATGACATAAAAGAAGGAAAACAGATATGTAGAGAGCGAAAAGGTAGCCTCATTCGGTTATCATGTCTTGAATATGTGCTCTCGATTCTGCACAATGTGTGTTTAATACATTGCATCGCCCGCACTGTCGGGTCGTGGGCAGCGGCAGGAGAAATCTCAACCACAAAAATTCAGATGGAGAACAGCGAATTGAGGCAGGAAAAAGAAAGCAAAGTAAGACGGCCAAATAAAAGCGGCATGCAGTGTCGTCGGTACCTCGATGCACATAATACATGCGAGAAGGGACGCAGGAGACTCTAGGAAAAGCCCAAGGAAAAAAAAAAAGATTGAAAGGAAATCAGAGCAGACGAAATGAAACGAGATGGCGGCTACGGAAATGTCATATATCACAAAAGCTTGAATGCGTGATGGAATTCCTGTTAATCTCACGATAACTATTTCCAGCTTGCTCTGTCCGACCTGCTTCGTACCGCATTTTACTGATGTATTTGCAATATTCGATCAGAGCATCGCATTACCTCAACGAGCTTTCTCTTGACCTATTCATCCCAGTTCATCCTATCTTCAACACTTTTCTTTTTTCCCTGGTTTCTTATTCCTCAGCCTCGTGTTTTAATTTCGTTCCTCCCGCCCCCTGCCTCCCGTCTGCTTTCGAGCGTTACTTCCCCTCACCAGGACCAGCACCCATCGTTCTTGGTCGTCTCATGCTCCGCGTAGATACGTAGGCCAGTCTACATGAACGCCGATACGGGCTTCTGAGGCGCTGGGTAAGTCCGGACGTCAGCTCGAACCTCCTGTTGGGGTTCTCCCTCATCTCCTTTTCCGCTTTGGGAAGATTCTCTAACAAGAATCATTACGCCAGCTTTTGCGTGTTTTTTACGTATTCCCCACCTCGCTGTGAATTCGAATGCTATGGTTGCTTTTGCTACTCTGCAGCGCTTCCTCCATGCTATCCACAACAAACCATACAACAATGTTCGACGTGCCTCGTACCATGAGCGAATAGAGCAATAAACGCCTAGGAGACGCGCAGCACATATCGTAAGATGGATTAGCCAGATGCTGCAATTTCCAAGGCAGCATGTCCGAAAAAGACGCTGCTAGCAGCAGTGAGGGGACGCCAACGGTGTTGAAAAGTGGAGCGAATGGCGGCAGTCCGTTAGAGTTACGGACACCAAAGCGCCCACCGGTCGCCACAGAAAAGTGGAGCCTTTATGAACAAAGATATGGGGATAGCTTCTGTCGGCTTGAAGTACCTATTGAATATCACTTTAGACTAATACGCCTTGCACGAATGGGACAATTTGTAGGTCCTAGTCAGCAATTGTGCTTCACGAGATATACGCCTACTGTCACTCTTTGTCCTCGCGGACAAGGCCAAGAATATTGTGGAAATTGTAGGAGAACTCGTAAGACGTTCCCGCATGCGTACACATACGTGAACCAAAAGAACCATGAAGACTACGGACCCGAAGGTTTGGCGACGTAACGAAGATTGTGCAAGCAGCCCTCTCTTTGGTTTTCGGGAAGTCGCTGCTTCGCTAACAGCGAACAGGTAGCGTCATCGTCGTCTCAAAGTAGCCTAGAGGATATCTACGCGGCTGAACACCATTCTTGGACATGCGCATATGCAGCAACCACCATTGGGAAATTAGCATTAAGGAAAGTGACATATAGGGGGCCGGTCCTTGTGTAGGCGAGAGGTGGAATGCAATACACCAAAGCACGGGCATCGTCAACGCAAAACAATGGAAAACGAAAAGAACGAGTCGAGGAACATGGACGCTCGGCGTTCAGTTCTTTGGTTCTCCATCCTCGGAGTTTACCTGTATTACGTAGGGCATTAAAGTCCTGCCCTGTGCGTTCCCAAGAATAGGAGCATCTGCCGTGCGAACTACAACATAGAGGCTGCTTCTCTACTAGAGCAGGCGATCATTAGCGAAATTGCAGCCAAGCTAGTCTCCTTTTGTCGTAGAAACATTTTTTCAGATTTTGGCTCAGTGTGTGTGCGCCGTCTGTGTGCAGCCAAAGGTCGCCAGGTCTCTGGAACAGGGGCAGTCATCGGCGCAACAATGTGTGTCGGGGTCTATTCCGGTGTCCGACAATGAACGGCTGAGAAAGAGGGGCCAAGGGGAGACGGAGAACAAAATAGACCTGGCGGGCATTCAATGCTGCAGGGTTTAGTGCAAATAGGGACGAGAAATAAGAAGACACAGCAGAAACTGACAGGGTACGGAAACAGCTGGCGCCAAGATAATTGCCGCGTGCATGTTCGTACATCGACGAAAACCTGCGCCGACCCTGCAATAGCGGGATCTCTGCTACATGTATGTATCTGTAGAGGATCATTAGCCTTGCAAAAAACTTGCAGGCTATCTCCACTTCTTTTCAATTCCTACAAGCCACATCTGCAACGCCTATGAAAGTGTCTGGCTCAGGCCATCTCACTGTCCCAGCATCAAATCAGAATCACGATTCTTTGCATAGTCAACTGCCATGATGCAGGTGTACCGATAGGTCCTTTTAAATGTGGCGCATCCTTGGCAAGCGGTCGAGGATTTGCAGGGCCGATTGCCAGGCTTGCCTCCTTTTGGTGTGTTGTTCACCACGCTGGCCGGCAGACGAAAGTCTTAAGCGGATCATTGCATCGACTTAACTTCATGTACTCAATGAGCTATTAAGAAAAGGAACTAATTTGACAAAAAAAAAAAAAAGGAGAAAAGAAGCAAACACATCCTGTCCTAGAAGCCGAAATCCGTGTCCCGCCCAAATGGACTGAAGACTGGACTGTCAGATGCTTCGTTACAAAATCATTTATGGCTGCCAGCTCCGCTGGAAAATACTACTTTGGCTTGCCGTCAAGACCGACCCACCACATATTCTGGGATGCGAAACCAAAAAAGACTTGCAATATGAGAATGCTTATCATTACTTCTTTTGAACATCACTTAGTCAAAGTATTTCTCGTATTGTTGACCGGCTCGGAAGACTCGACGTTGTCCGGCCATGATTCCAGGGGCTTGTCAACCATCTCGACGAGTTGTAAATGCACACGTGCCTTCAGCGGCAGGAAGCGGTAGCCTAATGCGTCACAAATCCCCAGTGCAATAGTTACTAGGAGAGAGAAAGAATGCTTAGAAAGAGTAGAAACATACACCCGACAAAGAGAGAGGAGCGTACGAGGAGTGGAGCGATGAAGGACCTTTGGCCCCATGGTGGAATCCTTCCAAAGCGACTCATACCGGCATACATCGTGTTGAAAGAAGTCAAGGCGTGGCACAATAAAGGCAAAATTTGCGGCCAGCGCCTTGCATTTGCGGCGCAAATCAAAGCCGCAAGACTAAAATAAGACGATATCTAGCGAAAGGGGGACTGTACGAGAGAAGACGAAAGTAGAAAAACAAAGGAGAACAAAGAAATACTAACAAGCAAAGATAAGGCAAACATATTCTAGAGCCTTGTAATTGATAGTGCACAATAAGTAGCATTCTTTGCTCGTAATTTTTTTTTCTTCACAAGGTGAAGACTGCGTGTCATAGCAGAAGAGATAACACAGCGGTGCTTCTTGACAATCTGCATGCGTCTTACTATGAGCCGTGGAGACCCTAGCAGAGGGTACGAGAAAGCGTTGACAAGCCGGTCCCATTTTGCAACTCGGCCGCTAAACACACAATGGTTGTTCATCTGAACGAATATGTGTATCGGACGCTGTCAACCTCCAAGCGAGATGCGTGAGTCTGCCTATCTGCTCTCCAAAACTCTTGGCAGGCCCAGTCATTGGTAATGCTGCAACATTGCTGTGTTGACAGCATAAGATTTACTGCTGACAGGTACAGATAAATACCTGGAATCCTGCAGGCAGCAGCATCAAGCACCATTAATACTGTCAACACTACTGTATCGTGCAGACCATAGGCCAAAAAAAAAAAAAAAAAAAAAAAAAAAAAAAAAAACGCCGCAATTGTCTGCGCCTTCGTCTCGGTGCGAATGCGAGTCAGATGCACAGAGTCGATCGTAAAGTCAGCAAAGCACACCGCCCGTACACGTACATCAAGGGCCTCTAAATGGGAGGAGCTGATACGATGTCACCGCCCCATTCAGCCCAACTCTATCATAACTCTAGACAAGTTATTGCTATTTGCTGATTTCCTGTTCCTAACTTTCAGCCGCTGCTGTCCTTTTTCTTCATTTTGCTAAATTCATCAGAGACATGCCGAGAAAGGGGGGGGGGGGTTGACACAGCGTTGACAGAGGTTGTGTCGGGAGATTGGCATAGCTTAGTTTAGCTTCGAGTAGGGGTATCTTCTGATATCGAGCACAGAAAACAACAAGACAATTATGCTTAGACGAAAACTATTACAGAATGAGAAAACGAGAGAAACGAGCATGACAAAATGCTAGGATCCATATGGAGCACGCAGGGGAGAATGAACACGGTCCCTAATTGGGCAGAAGGAAAACGGCGTAAAGAGTAAGAGAGTTTGCGGCCAAGAGTAAGGAGAATAAGCATGCATCTGATTGGCCTTATTTGCAGAGCCGTTGCAGCCTCCACCTTAAGCATGGGGACTGTCTGCCGCTTCCTCCTTGTTCCTCAGCTAGGGCCCCTTCTCGGCGAATCGCACCCCTATTACTGCCCCTCTTTCCCTGCTGCCCTCGGTGTTGTCTTCCATCTCTGTGCATAATGGGCCTGCCAGCTCTTTGAGAGAGCACTTGCGCCTAATGGTGCCGGGTCAAGGCGCCAGCAGGTACGGGAATGTCGTAAAATGCTCTAATGCGGTACAACCACCATCAGCGGAGCGCTACGGTGCCACGATCGGGAACAGCCCCCAACGTCACATTTTCCATGCGATTTTCTGTTTCTTTTCTTTCCATCTTTCTGCACGTCTCTGCACTACGCACGATGTGTAAATATAGGGCCTAAGGGGAAACACGGGTCGGGACCGAAAGCAACTTGAAGACCCACGTAGCGGGTCCGACAGGCCTGAAAGGGTAAGGGGCCTATCTACTTCTAAAAGGTTTGCAGCGTGGAAGACGCGACGACAGGCGCCAGAAACCAATATGGGCATGCGCGACGAAGAAACAACACATGCAGCGACAACTCCATAGATGCAAGAGGCAGGAAAGGCCGGATAAGGACCGCCATGTGATAAACGGCATTTGAAAATGTACGAGAGATGGCAGGAGCAACAAACTTCACATCAGTCAGTGAGACGGAAGGAACAATTTGAATCGGCTGTGGTTGTGGATTCACTATTTGTCGTACCTTTTTATCTTCCTGTGTCCTGTATTTAATCGTTTTTCCTCAGCGTCCAACTTTTGGTATTAGTCTTGCATTTTAAGTTTGGCGCTTTGAGAGTTCCCCTCATCGCCAAGTCGTTTGTCTCTGTTGTTTTCCATCTCCCATGGGTCGATGAGCTTGGCATCCAACAAGACAAGACGACGTGACCAGGGCAAGCCTGGGTGGTACCGGGAAGCGCTGAGAATGCGAAAGGAGCATGGAGTAGCAAGGGCCAGCGCAGCTGTTTTGTACACTGCAGGAAGCTAATTCGTTTTTTTTCTTCTCCTCAGCTGGGTGATCTTCCCAAAACCCCAGCCAGAGTCATGGTGATCTTCGCGGCGCAGTACTAGCTAGCAGCGGTGAACTGCTGGATCTTCGCTGGGGCGCACGAAAAGCAGCAGTAGTTGGCCTCCACCTTCTCTCGCTCCGGCTACCGAGTCAGGCTTACCTCATTCAGTCGATATTCCTTCAGATCAGCATGAGCTATTGTGTTCCCATCACTGGATGCCCTACTGGATACCGTTCGCCTTTTTTTCCTCTCTTGCCCCATCTCAGCCAGTCGGAGGCTTTCTATGGTTTGCTCGCGGTGGTCAACACCCTATTAATCGCTGGGGTTGCAGGGTCTGACATGTTCTTACAGATCACAGAAATAGAACTCCTATTGATTTGTTCGCCGAATAATTCTAGGCGAAATACTTCTTTCTAAGATCGGCATTGTCGATATCGTATTACTTTGATGCTCTGATTCGCTTCGCCTGCTTCGGCTTACTGAAAGGACATGCATAACTACACCCCACCACTACAATTTGTAAACAGCACAAGAGCGATACATACAATTACCTATAAAAAAGTAAAAATAGGTATGTAGGAGAACCAATACCATATAGGAGGAATCTTTGGGTCTTGTGTGTCCTTGTCTCTTCTCCAGACTTGCCGTCTTGCAGGCGGTGCCAAGCATTGTATTGCGGTCCAACCACGTTTGAGCGAGGCCCGTCTACAGAGGCAAGCCGCTTCCTCCATGGCTTGCTAGCCAGCACAACCTTGCTCGTTTACCCAAGACCGCAAAAAATAGGAGAAAGAGAGGAGCGCAAGGGTGGCCCAGCCAGAGCAAGAACACGAGTGGACAGAAAAAGAAACTTGTTGACTCAACGGATACTCAGCCCGTTTCGGAGCTTGACTTCAACTCCTGAGTTCTGCTCATTTACCAGTTGCAGCTCCAACATACTCCCTACAGCACAACGAAAACTTGATCGGTTGTTTCCACATCGCTGATTCTTTTCTTTTCAATTTTTTTTTCTGCGGCCCATTTTATTATGTGGGCTCCAAAAGCTGCATGTGCGTAGACTCGGTTACTCTAATGGAAACATTGAATAAATGGAATGCATTTACTCCACGGTGCATGTATGTCTGAGCTGCTCGTGGTTAGGTCGGGTCTTCGGCCAGTCCCTTCGTCTCTTTTCTCTCTGTATGTCTCTCTGTATGTCTCTCTTTTTGTTGCATTTGACTGCACTGCCAACAGCCGACATCGCCTGACCGTGGGTCGGGTTGAGTCCTAGCAATATATTTCATAAACTCTGACTCGCTAGCCTCGCGGCACAGCGTGCCCACCTCTCTCAGCAGAATGAAATAAATTCTCCGGCCGACACTCTCCCACCAATATTCCTAAAATGGGCGGTGCATCTCTGAACTTTAACTCCTTTATACATTTTCTTCCGAGAAGGGCAAAAGAAGGGTAGGTCGGGGAGAGAAACTCCTTGGTTTAGCTACACCTCACTCATCTATATCGGTAAGGCAAACATTCATCTGACGGGTGCTGATGACCTTTTTGACCCGTAAAGTCGGGTTATTCGGAAACTCCCTTACTACTTTTAATATATTTTGGAGACTAATTTATTCTTCTTACTCACATCGAACTCTAATAGATGAAAATACGTGGGGGAGACCTCGAACCGGGATACCCGCTACACCTTTGAAAAGGCCATTGCAAGCTGCGGCATGTAAGAAATAGAATAGACAAGCCGAACACGATGTCTTTGTGGTGTTTATCGTACTATCGCCACACTATCTAGTCACCATCTGTCTGTCCTGCTGCGACACTCTCTTCCTTTTGAAGGAAGTGTCCTTTGCCCAGCTTGCAAGGTCCTTGAGGGCAAAGAGCCTTCCTCAGAAACTAAAGAATCCTGCTACCTTCATTTTCATGTCTGCTGGACATTGTCACGATGCCTATTCCTGCCGTCTCGCCATCGACAAGGCAAAATTTTTTGTATTTGCTATGGGATTTCCTTGATCCTACCGAGATTTTTTTTTTCGGTTTCTGATATCTGTGCCCCATGCGTTTATGCCCCGTTCCTTTCATTTTGCAAGACCATTCATTATCTAGCTTTGTCCTCGGAGAGCACCATAATATCTGGCGCTTAGGGCTCGTTTCTTGTTACTCGTACCCCGTATCGTTAACCACTCTCTATTGTTCGGTCCACCCTATGACGTGTAAGCCTAAGCCGCTCTTCTTGGTTAGGCAATTTTTTCATTTTGCAAATACCAGGGCCAATCTTTTGGACGGCTCAAAATAAGCACGGCTTATAAGATATACTTTTTGGTTATCTTATTATTTTCTTTGCTTCCTTTTTTTTTTTTTAAATAATAATTTCTTATTTCGTATTTCTTATTTTATCATCCCCTTTGTCATAGAACAACCTCTTGCACGGCCCTACGAGGATTCCTTGCCCCTGACTGGTCCTATTCCGCCCTTCGCCTCTGCATCTCCTCGTTCTCGGACTCAAAATATCCATCCCATCTTTCTCAGTATTTTCTATTTTTTGCTACCTTTTTGTCTTGCACCCCCTTCCATAGAAGCCCAGCCACACACCCTCGCCATGATCCCCAGTTTGCATACTCCACTTGAACCCATGCAAAGAAGACGGAAGAGGTTGAGTTGCACGATGACCCAGGTTTTCGGCAGCAAGGAAATGGGGGCGGCAGCAGCGTCTCGCATGTTCGTCTGGGTCGACATGCATCTCTAGATGTGTAAAAGCTCAAACCGTGTTTCTGTATTCTGTCGTCTCATGATCTTCCCCGCTTCGCATTATTGATTTCTTGATGCACTTTCAATACAGCTTCTTACGCGCTGCCTCTCTATTGCATCTCTCGCCGAGCCGCTGCCGACAGTTTTCTCATGACAGAAGCGTCCAAGCCGTCTTGACACCAGGGAACTTGTGAAAGCGGCCTTCTTTCTGGTTTGGTTTCCCTTTCTCTTACATTTCAATAATTTGCTTCTTCGTTTATTTTATTCCATCTTGGCGTATCGAAGTCACATTCACCCACCTACTCCGAACGCCGTCCATTTCTTTTCCGTCTAAAGCTGCCTCCTTTCTCGCGCTCTGCCCGTGGCCAAGTCCTAACTCCACCTCATTTCCCTCTCTGCATCTTTCCGAATGTCTCCCTGAGTGTTTGCGGTTGGCAGGCACGGAAATGAAGTTTGTGATAGGATGACGAAGCCGTCCAAGAACAGAAGCACGTCCAAGGACTCCAGGCTGCAACATAGGTGCCAAGGAGTCTTTTGGACCAAAAAAAAAAAGAAAAAAAAACATAATGTAATTTCCAGGTTGCATGTAGTTCTCAACCACACGTCTGCCACAGCCACCACCATTCCACGTGAGACTGCGATGCGGTCAGATGCATGCATGCAGGCTGAGGTTGGTCGAGGATACGGTGGACCCGTTTTGCAGTTCGCATCACAAAAGAACCATGCCAGAGCGGTTCACTGGATATAAAATGCAAGCCTCTCCCTTCATGCAGGATCTCATCCCCATCCTCTCCTCTCACCAAGCGACTTCGACATCTCTTCATCGTCCAAGGCCCGACACAACCGGCCTTTGTCTCTCGTTGGTTTCCTTTGCACCTTCACTTCTTGTTTGCACTTTTCCTTTAAAGTTATCTTCAAGTCTTTCTCTATTACCGCTTGTATTATATAGCATATATATTTGAAAAGTTTCAAAGAGAACCTTAGACACAATGCGGTCCATCTTCTCCGCCCTGGCCGTGGTGCCAAGTTTACTTGGATCGTCCCTTTTAGCCCTTGCAGCTCCTAGTATCGCCCCTGTCCGCGATGCTG
The DNA here is from genome assembly GCA_002917075.1 of Hawksworthiomyces lignivorus. Taxonomy (NCBI): domain Eukaryota; kingdom Fungi; phylum Ascomycota; class Sordariomycetes; order Ophiostomatales; family Ophiostomataceae; genus Hawksworthiomyces; species Hawksworthiomyces lignivorus. Next base: position 364,521 of record NTMA01000027.1, read on the forward strand.
AGCTTATTTCTCGGGGATCTACCTGCAACACCCCGTCGAATCGGGCCTGCTGGACAAATGGATTCGACATCAACACAGACTACGAGAAGAACACCCCTACCACAGGCGTAACTCGGACTGTGAGTCTCTTCAGAGTTGAAAACTGCCATGCTGTCTAGGTTTGCCATTGCTAACTGCTTTGTTATAGTACACATTCACTGTTACAGAAGAGGAGAATTGGACTGGTCCTGATGGCAAGGTCAAGTCTCTGGCCCAGCTGATCAATGGTAGGCTGCATTATTCTAACCATCATATCCCACCTGATTAATAGGCTAACCAAAGCCATCATAGGTCAGCTTCCTGGGCCTGTCTTGACAGCTGATTGGGGCGACACCATCCAGGTTACTGTTGTTAACAATCTCAAGTATAACGGGTGAGTTGGCGAAATCACAGCGCCACTATCAGTTTGGTTTCCTTTAGCAATAACATCATATACTAATGGCTCTAGTACCTCGATGCACTGGCACGGTATCCGCCAGCTGAACAACAACCTTCAGGACGGTGTAAATGGCGTAACTGAGTGCCCTATTCCGCCTGGCCACTCTCGCGTCTACCATTTTCTTGCTGAGCAATATGGCACCAGCTGGTACCACTCGCACTTCTCTGCCCAGTATGGCAACGGTGTTGTCGGCACCATTCAGATCAACGGCCCGGCTTCGCTGCCGTACGACATTGACCTGGGCACGTTTCCCATCAGCGACTACTACTATGACACAGCGGATTTCCTGGTCGATTACACCAAGAATAATGGTCCGCCTCTGAGCGACAACGTTCTGTTTAATGGCACGAACATCAGCCCTCTGACCGGCCTAGGAAAGTACGCCAACGTGACTCTGACGCCCGGCAAGCGCCATCGTCTTCGCATCATCAACACGTCAGTGGAGAACCACTTCATTCTCTCGTTGACCAACCACACTTTTACTATTATTGAATCCGATCTGGTGCCTGTCAATGCCCAGACTGTCAACGAACTGTTCGTCGGTATTGGTCAGCGGTACGATGTGACCATTGATGCCAGCCAGAAAGTCGACAATTACTGGTTCAACGCCACGTTTGTTCCTAATGCTCAGTGCGGCAACTCGACCAACCCACACCCTGCTGCGGTCTTCCACTACGCCGGCGCATCGGGCGCGCTGCCCACATACCCAGGCACTGCCTCCAGCCTCACCACATGCACGGATCTTATCAACCTCACTCCTGTCGTCTCCCGCACGGTCTCGACCAAGGGCTTTGTCGCAAACTCGAGCAACGAACTTCCAGTCACTCTGGATCTCACAGAGGCCGGTCAGCTTTTCACCTGGAAGGTCAACGGCACAGCCATCAGCATCAACTGGGAAGAGCCAGTTGATCAATTCGTGATGGCTGGAAACTTCGACTACCAGCTCAGCGATAATGTCGTGGTGGTCAACAAGACCAACCAATGGGTCTTCTGGTTGATCGAGAACGATCCCGCCATTGGCATTCCTCATCCTATTCACCTTCACGTAAGCTATACTTGAATTTTTTTTCCTCTGTGCTGCTTATCTTCGTATCGCGCGACTAACAAGACTACAAACAGGGCCACGACTTCCTTCTTTTGGGCCGCTCCGATCCCAACAACCCGCAGCCTTTCACATCTGCGGACGCACAAAAACTGAATGGAAGCAACCCTATTCGCCGCGACGTGGTCATGCTGCCGTCTCTGGGCTGGATTGTCATTGCTTTCCAGACCGACAACCCAGGCACCTGGCTCATGCACTGCCACATCGCCTGGCACGTGTCGGGCGGTCTAGGCGTGAACTTCTTGGAGCGCCCGGCCGATCTCAAGGCCGGTATCTCCGCCGCTGACAAGAGCGTGTTCGATGATAACTGCAACGCTTGGCGCGGCTACTACCCGGCGCAGGACCCAGACCCGCAGCACGATTCTGGCCTCAAGGTCCGCAGCCGCCCCCTCGGCGTCTTCCAGATTTAAGCCACTGAGAGAAGAACTTGTACTTTTAATACCAACTTTTGTTTTGATGTGACAAGCAGCGCTGCTGTGCTTTGAAACCAGGTGTCGAATTTTTGCTTTATTTAATTCTCTGCCAGGTGGCTCCTCCATTGCCACCTTTTTATATTTTTATTTTCTTTTGTCAGTCGTCTTCTTTTGTGGACATAATGTATCATATTATTTTGCTCTGGTGGTGGGAGCTTCATTTTCTTTTTAAATTTTGTCGCATTTAAAAATGTATCACATTTTCTTACCTTTGTGAAAACAGTGCTGCCATGTGTGGTTGACCCTTAGGATAGCCTCGGAAAGATCCGAGACTAAGGATATGAGGCTGAAATATGTTAGTTTTCATAGTTTCAGCCTCTTGAAATAGTAAGAAATCGCACAAACCACAATTGTGGATTTATTTCTATGACTAGGAACTAATTAGCAGTTCACTCTAATTAGGAAATGTAGGATCAATCTTTCTTATTGATCGGCTCCAGGCACCAGTTCAACGAAAAGCCATCAAGAGGCTTCTCAAATGTGATCTGAAGAAAGATCCGCCTTGAAATAACACTGATCAAAAATGAGGCAAATCAGCATGCATATATATTAGACAAGGATTTGTGGCTGTAGCGCCGCGGTCAATACGGGAGTCACCGTTTGTGGACCTCGCACCGGTGAACCTCTACCTTGACCTCACGCTAGACCAGACCATTGGCACGGGACTTGGTGCAACTGCCAACGTGTGCGGCGCAAATGAGTGGCCCGTTTGCCGGCTTCTAAGAATGGGGAAGCAAATATTGAAATTGGCCTATGGGATTGCGACAAACATCTAATGAATACTGCATCTGTATCAGCAGCAGTTAGCCCCGGCAGAAAAGTGAAACATGGTCCCCGGTCCGAAGCCGTAAAGGCTTAACCAGCTTCTCCGAATTTACCGGCCAGCATGCATTCCAAGGGAATAAAAACCACACATTTATTCCTCTCACACTTTTGCACCTTTTAGTTTCGTTTTATTTTATTTGTTTTCATTATACGTTTAACAAGACGCTCCAGCAATATTGCCTTGGTCTTTCTTATTTTTAAACGTCTTGTATTTCGTATTTACCCGGAATTGCAATCTGCGCACCTTTCACGAGCCAACCATATCCTCGTGTCAATATGAACTGCGGAAGAGAAAAGAGAGGCACCCAAAACGGCACTAGCATACAGGTAGATGAAGCAACAGAAGCGAGGAGAGAGCTGGCGAATCCCCGACAGCAATCCTGTTCCTGCACTACGAAACAAGGGAGTACAAACTGACAAATTCAATGAAACCGAGTGGGTGGAAGACTCCTGGATCAGATGGGATTAAGTTGCTTTCAAAGTCAGGCAAAAACGAAAGTCACAGAAGGGAAAGGCTATGAAGCAAAAGTGATTTAACTAGGTCCTGTGACTTGTCCTACCATTACTTGCCCGATGGCTCTCCAAATTGTGCCAGGATATTCATTTTCTTATACAGCTATATTACCAGAAACTCATGTGAGACTGGAAAAGAAACTAGGAACGAAGGGAATTGAGTTATGAGAAATAAAGTATATTGGCTTTAAAAAGATGGTAAATAGAAATAGCGATGATGGACAACCGTTTCTACACCTCGCCAGTCCCAACGACAGCTGAAATCACTACAAACCAAAAAAGCAATTATGCTATTGAATTTTTAGTAGGTGGCGGGATCAATGCCGGGGAGGTCGGTCAGCCCTAGAAGATTCGAGTTAGCATTAAACGGTCTTGTCCGGTCATACATTGTTCGTTTTCTGAGTACTTACACTTGTCGTCGCCAATGTCCTCCTTGGCCATTTGCTTCTTGGTGCAGGCAACAGCCTTGTCGTTGGCCTGGCGCGTAAGAGCACGGCAGTTGTCGCCAGCGCACTTGCTGTCCATAGCGCGCTGAAGAGCATCGCCCTTCCAGCCGAAGAGGTAGTCACCGTGGATGCCGTAGCCGGTCTTGTCGCCCATGCTCCAGAAGAAGGGCTGGCTGCCATCCTCGGGCCAGTCGGCCTTGTTGTTGAACTGACGGGTGTCGAACATGACCTCGTACATGACCTGGGGGATCTTGACGGGGTGGGTAGACGGGCAGGCACCGCCGGACTCGAAGGTGCCGGAGGCCGGGTAGGCAATGTGGGACTTGTGGTCTGGGCTGTCGGTGTCCTTGCCGTTCCAGCACGACGGGAAGGTCACAGTGACTCGCCAGCCACCACCGCAAGGGGCCTTGGGGAAGCCGGGCTGGTCAGCACCGGTGCAGGGAGCACCACCGAAGGGGTTCTGCTGCATGTTGGACTCGCAGCGGAAGCACAGACCGCGGGGGACGGCGCTGGCCTTGCGGTTCATAGCATCACCGACAATCATGCGGAAGCCAGGCTTGAAGGCGGTGACCTTGGCGCTGGCCTGGTAGCCGCGGATATAATAGATGGTGGCGCCGGCCTTGACGCCCAGGCCCAGGTTGGCGACCTGCGGGACGCGCTTGAAGCTGCCGTTCCTCGCGCGGAAGTAGACGTTGGCGGTCCAGTAGTTGGAGAAATCCTCGCTGTAGGTGCAGCTCGTGCACGTGGCGACATCCGGCGGGCTGTATTCGACGGGGGTCATGGAGGCGTTGAAAGAGTTGCCGCCGACGACCTGGTGCATGTGCGCCGAGGGGGTGTCGCCGGGGTTGACCAGGGGGTCAATGCGGTCGATGGTCAGCTGCGAGCAGCCAAAACGCATCAGCTCCTGCGCGGCCGCCAGCTGGAGGACCGCAGCTGCGGGGATGAGGCTCTTGAGAAGCATTTTGAATCTGTTGTTGCTCGAACCTTGCAACGCTGGCTTTGTGTCTTTGCCTGAAGTACTGAAGAACAAAAGAAAGGCTGTATAGCGACTGATTCAGTGAAAGACGAGGCGACGACGACAGATACGGAAAAAAAGTCAGACCAAAAAGAAAGAAGAAAAAAGAGAGCCAAGAGGACGAAAGGAGGAGGAGGACAAGCCGGGTGCCCAGCTTTGTCTTTATACCATCGTTCTCCTGATGGACCTTTCTCTTCGCTCTATTGTCATCCCATCTCCTGTCCTACTTTATTTTTCTCCGTCATCTGGTTAAAATGAAGCCTTGCTTTCTTCCTTTGGCTTCTTCCCCCCTTTTCTCCCGTAGCGCGGTTTTTTTGACCAGTTGTTCTATATTGTATTATATTCATATTTGTCACTATTAAGACATTTGTTTCTCTGTTTCCGCTCTGCCTGCCCATGGCAACCGGTAAGAGTAGAACAACTGCCGCTGGCTGGCTGGGAGAGTCTACCTCGGCGGTTAATATAAATGTTTAAATCTGGGGGAGGCAAATATTCTGGGGAAAAAGAGAGCAAAATGGATACAAAAAAATATAAACGCAGCCTCGTCATTGGACGAGGCCTTGTTTCCTCGTTTATCACGATCAAGTACCGGTAGGCACATGGCTTGGGTTTTTCTCTTCTTTCTTTTGGCCAGTGCTCCCTCCAATTTCTCTAAAAAAATGATACAGTCGTAGAAGCAGCAAAAGAAGAAAAGTTAAAACCCGGAAAAGCAGTTTGGGCTCGATTTTCTGCGCTTATCATCCTCCTTTTTCCTTGTACGATGAAGAAGGCACAACGAACAATATTCAGCATCCTCTCAGACGACTTCAGTAAGAGTTCAAGGATGAGATGACAGCGAGAAAAAGAAAGAAAATTTTTTGTTTTATTGCAAACACTATTCCAAGATTCTTTTTTCTTCGTTTGTATCTTGCATTGCTGCTCTAGCTATGACCGAATTCTTCACTGCTCCCCCCCTTTGCGTGAATCTATCCGAAAGAGAAGAATTTCTTAGCCGAGCCCTATCTAATTTCAGACAAGAGATACTAAAAGTGGAGCCGTCTTGTATCTCTTTTATCGGCTCATATATAAATGCTGTTCTTGTCTATTCGTTTTATATTATCTATGCGGCCGGTATGTTCTTCGGCTACCTATTTTCACTGCATTCCCTCGCACTCCCCCCTCTCCATATCTGCTTCTTGCCCTTCCATCTATTTCCTTGCTGTATATGTACGGCCGCTAAGATGACGGCATATCGTCACAGGGCATTTCTCTTTATTAGAGGCAAATAGCGCAGTTGCCTATCTCCCTGAATCCTAACTTATCCCACTCGGACGTATTTCTTCGGTTGGTTCTTCCTGTGGTCGTCCTTTTCTATTCCCACTTTCTCTCCCGCCAAATCTAGACAGAACGCGGAAGCCGGATCTAAGTATAGAAACAAATTGCAAAGGAGACACTGAACAGGCGAAAACGGAGAAGGAGTCAGAAAATGCTTATTTTGCCAGCTTGTCAGGGCGTCACGCCGTGCAGAAGTGTCTTTTCTTTTCTCTTCGGCACTGGACCCTCCACGTGGCTAGCTGCCTTTGTTAGAATAAAAGTACACAAAATGGGAATGACAAATGGCTGTTTCAATCACCAATAATAGGTAGAGCAATGCTGCAGAAGAGAAGAAAAGATTGCCTGAAAATATTAAAGCCCGGCACTCGATTTCCTCGGCATTGCTGAACAATGACCGTGTCTGATCTGTTCCCTTTCTTCATTCCATTCTTATTATTTCCAGCTCATTTCACTCTCACCTCTAACCATAGAGCTTAGGATTTCGTAGCCTGAGATAGTAGAGCAGGTTACTATATGAGCAGTTTATACTTGTTAGTCGTATAATACACCTAGGCCCTCATCGCTACACACGAAGCACGCTTCGGATCCTTTGCTGCCGGTCCCCATAATCTATCCCTCAAGATCTTGATGACCTCAGCATGGCTTCTGTGTATTCCTTCTATAGATGAGATGGCACGTGCTGCCGGCGGCCATCAGATAGTTGTGCAAAAGCGACATAGCTCTACTCCATGTTAGTCAGAAAACGGATATTAGAGGTAGGATATCCGCAGTTTCGTGGTCCGGGTAACAGATATATGTTGTTGATGTACGGAGGATGTCGCAGCTGGATACCCATGTTCCATCCATTGTACCCACAAGAGTGAGACGAAAATTGAAATCAACTCATGGTATAAATTTAGCTCTGGATTTGGAAAAGCCCAAGAGGGAAATAGTTGCACAAATTGAGGAAGCGTAACACATGTACACGTCCAGTTCTATAATTCAAATATTGCTTTTGACATTTGAGAATATCGTACAAATATACAACGGGTATGCGAGGGACAAGACGGCGATCGTGCAGTACCCTTTACCAGTAAGACCACTTCTTCTCCACGGTCTTGTCGTGTCCTCCCGTGCCGGTGACTGGGAGGCCTCTCTTCTCCAGCTCCTGCACGATGACCTTCCAGCGGCCGACCATCTTGTGCTTGTCGATGGGCGTCACCCGGCGGCCAAAGACAGACACGTTGGGCAGGGCCGTCAGAGTGCCGTCGACGGCCAGCTCGTCCGCCAGCTTCTTGGGCTTGGGCGGCTTAATGAGGACGCCGACGAGGGCGCCGACCGTCTGGGCAGATGCCAGCTGGGCATCAGACAGCAGGTGACCCGTCAGCTGGAGGATGCGCTTGGAGATCTAGGACTTCGTCAGCAAACTCGAAACAGAGCAAAATGGGAAACAGACAGCCGCATCTGCCGCAGGCCAGCCGAAAGTTTACAGACGTACCGCAAATTTCAGGGCAGCGTCATCCAGAGAGACGGCCTTCCAGCTGGCGTCCCATGATCCCACGAGCTCGCGCGCCTCGTCTGCAGCGACGAAGGGCTCGTCGGCAGACGATGGCGGCGCGGCGTCTGCATGCAGGCCCGCGATCACGGCCGACACGTCGCCCTGCACACCCAATACGCTGCCGTCGGCAGCGACCTCCACCTGCAGGGCCAGAGCGGCGCGCTGCTCGGCGGCCCCGCCACGGCCCCAGGCAGTTGTCAGACCGGGGCCGCCCTGCGCCTGCACCGACTGCACCGCCAGCGCCTCCAGGACGGCGCGCCGCGCCATGACCTCTAGGACCGCCGAGTCCGTCACGCGGCTAGCGGGGCCGAACCCCCGAAGCTCGACAGATGCGTCCCAGTGCCGGTCGTCCTCCCACCAGCCGTCGAGACCGCCGACTTGCTCGAGCTGCTCGCCCGACGTCGCTGGGACGTAGGACGAGTCGGTGACCTGGCTCGCCCGCGGGGCAGTCTGGAATTCGCCCGGGACCACCAGCTCCGGCTGCTGGCTCCACTCTGGGACCGCCTCGTCGGACTGTGCCTCCAGCTCGGCCTCTGCAGCGGGCGCTGCGGGGTCCGCTTTCTGGCTGTCTTCCCGGCGGCGAGCTATGGACGTGCCGAAAAATCTATCGTGCGAGAGTGCTGTGCATGGTCTTGATGTTGCTGAGCCTGCTGTGGTCTGGCGTTGTGTCGCGCGGCGTGGCTGCGTTCCCTGGTGGAGGTGGTAGTGGCATGTTGTCGACAATTGTCTTGCTGCCGCCGGCCCTGGTCGTGCAGAGTCAGCCGGTGCACAAAGGCGGCCCAATGGCCTCTGTAACCGTGATATCCTGCGCATTGTGACTGATAGGAATATGTACGTTGAACGCCTCGTCCGTGATCTCGTGAGCTCCACGCAAAATTCTTCAAAATTTCGATCAGCTTCAGAAATAATTGAAGAAGCTACCCAATAAAAAAAAACAGATCGATTTCTGATTCGTCCACTAGTGTTCTCATCACGTGTTTTTACTAGTGTGATGTAAGGTCCACAAGGGGACTGGACCATGAGCGCCACAATGTGGCTGCTGCATCCAAGTACGTAACCGCATTGCGAGAAGCTTCACGCCAATCCTCCTAAGCATCTTCCAAGACACTTGGCGAAGACCTCACATCTCCCCGCCGCCAGGGAAGACCAGATATACAAATAACAAAATATACGATGGCGCGAATAGCGCTGCTATTCGCTGTTCTCAGCGTTTGGATAGCCTTGGCGTCTGCATTCTGTACGTTTCGGCCCCGGTCCTCCCAGTCTCGAATCTGAAGGATGACCAGCCTCATCTGCCTAGCTCCTTTTTCATCTGTCCTGCTGTTGCTGACTGTATTCTGCGTCCCTCTTCGAACAGCCGCGCCAACATTTTGCAAGTGCGCCTGCTTCTCCAACAGCACCATCATCCCGCTGGGCCCCCAGCACCAGTCGCCAGCCAGCGGCCAGACGCCTTCGCCGGAAGGCAAGCGCGCGACGCTGGCGGCGCGCTTCTATTCCGCGCAGACCGGCGGTCTCCGAGAGCGACACACGCTCGACGCGCGCGCCAGCAGCGCTTCCTGCTCGCAGTGCAACCGCGCGTTCTGCCTCGAAAACAACCTGCCTTTTTGCAAAGGCGCCGAGGAGAAGGACGTCGTGGCCATGTGCTTCCAGCGCGACAGCCGCAAGGACCAGATCATCGTGTGGTGCTTCTTGCTGGGCACGACGGGCCTGCTGGGATGGGCCGGCGTCCAGCACGCCCTGCAGGCGCGCGCCGCGCGGGCCGCGGCCGCCTCGCGGGCGCCGCTTCTGGGTGATAACAGCGCCGGAAGCAGCGGCAGCAATGGTATTGGCAGCAGTGGTGGCGGCCAAGGGAACATCTTCCAGAGAGTGGCAGCAAGAATCGGCCTGGGAGGGAGGGGAGCTGGCGGCATAGCTGGGAGTGGTCTGCGAAGTCCGCGGTCGCCGTCAGCTGCGGGTCCTCGTGGGCAGTATGCACCGCTCGGTGGAAGCAGTGACAACCAGTGACATTAGACTAAGAATTGTATATTCGTGGAATTTAGCGTTGATTTGGGATAATACTGTTCGTATATTATATGCAGCTCTGGCGTTTACTTTTCTTTTGGGGATTTCTGGCGTTTGTTGCAATAGGAACAGCACCTGACCCTCTCGCTGCTTGGCGTGAATCTTGCGAATGGACCGAACTAGATAAGATAAGAAAGGAGATTGTATTGTAACGACGAGACCTCATGGATCTATTTGATTATGACCAAACGCCGTTTAAACAAGAGGAGCGAAAATGTGTACGGAAACATCTCAAATGAAAAATGTAAACTTTTCAATGTCGCTCTACGAGCACCTCGTTCTTTCGATGAATTAATATGACCATGCCCACTCTCCAATATTTTTTCGCCTTCCAAATCGTCAATGTAGCGTAGTGATAATGCCTAATCCTTTCCAACGTCTCTCGCCCTTTTTTGCCCTGCACTTTGATTTCCTCCAGTTTAATATGCAGTCGCCATGCTTACCTCTGCTTCTCTCTGGTCCGAGGTCCTAACATCGGGAGTCCAAATTTGGATTTTCTCTCAATCCAGGTCCGAAAAACAAAGGGGAACGAAAAGTAACGCCAAAAAACGCCAGCCCCCAACTTTGGATATTGGTTTGTTGTAGTTCTTTTACTGAAAATAACAGAACCCCCAAGCGCATAGGATCGGCGGAGAGCAAGAGCACCAAGCAAGACGGCAGCTCTCTGGCAAGCTGGCCTTTTTTTTTAAAAAAAAAATTCCTTATTGTCCCTTTACTCCTCTTCCAGGAGCGTGGTCTTGGGCTCGGAGCTGTTGCCGTTGGACGAGCCGGCGTGGACCTTGCGACGCTCGCGGACGGCGGCGGCGAGGTCTTGGAGGACGGTGACGGTGGTGTCCCAGTCGATGCAGGCGTCGGTGATGCTGACGCCCTTCTTGAGGGCGGCGGCGCCCTCCGGGGGCACCTTCTGGTTGCCCTCGTTGATGTTGGACTCGATCATGACGCCGACGAGGGCGGTCTCGCCCTCGCGCAGCTGCTCGGCGATGGCGGCGGCGACCTTGGGCTGGTTGCGGTGGTCCTTGCTGGAGTTGCCGTGGGAGCAGTCGACCATGATGGCGAGCTTCTGGCCCTTCTTGGTGAGGGTGGCCTTGGCGTCCTGGATGTGGGCCTTGGAGTAGTTGGGCCCGCCGGTGCCGCCGCGCAGGATGACGAAGCCGTGCTCGTTGCCGGTGGTGCGGGTGATGGCGGCGAGGCCCTGCTTGGTCACGCCCATAAAGTGGTGGCGGGCGGCGGCGGCGCCGATGGCGTCGATGGCGACGTTGAGGTTGCCGTCAGTGCCGTTCTTGAAGCCGACGGGGAAGGACAGGCCCGAGGCCAGCTCGCGGTGCAGCTGGCTCTCGGTGGTGCGGGCGCCGATGGCGCCGACCGAGATGAAGTCGGCCAGGAACTGCGGCGAGATGGTGTCGAGCATCTCGCTGGCGATGGGCATGCCGCCGCTGGTCAGGTCGCAGAACAGCTGGCGCGACACGCGCAGGCCCTTGTTGATCTTAAAGGTCGAGTCGATGTCTGGGTCGTTGATCAGGCCCTTCCAGCCCACCGTCGTGCGGGGCTTCTCCAGGTACGCCCGCATCACTACGCACAGGTCGCCCTCGAGCTCCTTGGCCAGCGCCCGCAGGCGGTTGGAGTACTCGATGGCCGTGGCCGGGTCGTGGATCGAGCAGGGGCCCACAATGACGAGCAGGCGGTCGTTGCGGCCCATGATGATGTTGACGGCATCGCGGCGGCCCTTGACCACGGTCTCGACGGCCGCCTCCGTGATGGGGATCTCAGAGATGAGCAGATCCGGGGGGATCAGAGGGTCCTGACCGAGGACTGGAACAGAGAGTAAGAGGCAGAGAGGTTAGCAAAGAACAGCAGGCTGACAGCCGGCCATTAGCAGCAGCGGTGGCGTGTCAGGGCCCAAAAACACACCTCTCAGGTTGTCAACCACAAGCGGAGCAGCGTCACGTCCAGGCATGTTGGCGGCAGCTTGCGAATTGGAGCTATACAGAGACACGGTGGAGGGGTAGAAACGGTGCGATGTAATGCTCGGACCAAGAGAGAGTTTTCTTCCTGAAGACCCAAACGGCAACGTGGATGTGCGTACAGCTCGTAGAGAAGAAGGTATAGAGGTGGAGAAGTGCAGATATAACTTTTTGGCAAGATGGGATGCCAGCTTCGAAGCCAGAAGGAAGGGGGGAAGGGAGCAATTGGATGTGGAGCAGATATACGGTTTGACTGAAGTACGTGGATGTGGTAGACGGGAGAAAAGGTGCCGCCGTGGGAATGAGTCAGAAGCAGCAGTAGGAGGGAGAGAGGATGGAGACCAGAGAAGCAAAGCACGTTTTTGGAGAGCAACTTTTTCTTAGTCGACACTGACGAGGCCGACAATAGTCAATTGCCAATTGGTTAGTGGAAGTTGGGTTTCTACCACAGTGGATCTTGTCAGGTGTTATTCTACTAGTACTTTATATCATGCCACAGAGCTTGAGAATTAGGAGATGTTCGAGAGGGTTTTATTTTTTATTTTTTTTTTGCTTTTGAAGACGTTGGGTCACCGACTGAAGGTATAACCATTGGCGGCCAAGCCGAAGACGGATAAGTTTTTTTTTTTTTTTTTTTTTTTTTTTGGCCTTTGCCAGAGAAGCCGCCACCCCTCATTAACTACCTATTTGGTTTAATTATTTAAGTATTTGTTTTTTTGTTGCGTTCTCCCCTCCATTAATTTTTTTTTTTTTTCTGCAATAGGGCGGGGTTTGTTGCACCTGCAGCACGCCCACGCCCTGTTGAATTACACACCGCCTTTGGCTGCTAGTCGGCACCGAACACGCATTAAACCAATTGCAAGCCGTGAAATGCGAAGCAAGAACAGTACGCAGTACGGAGACACATATGCTGAGAGTGTACTCCGTAGCCCTATTTGCTGCTGTTGTCCAGTCAATTGGTTCAAGTATTACACAGTATATACACTGTGTATTGTCTGCAACAGCCTTTGAAAACTACCCGAATTTTGCACTGTACTTTCTTGTAAATTTTGGAAGGACACCTGCGGAGTGCTATGGTCCAGTACACGGCCATCGACGCAGCACAGCATCCAGGACAAAAGTCCAATCCTGCAGGTGTAAAAGCCCCCGTGTTGCCAAACTGTGGAGAGCCATTGGCTGTGCCGTGTTCTTTTTTTTTTTTTTTTTTTTTTTTTATCGTTTTTGCCTTCCCCCTTTTGCTCTCCGGTTTTGCGTTTCTAATTCAATCCACGCAGTCCGCTCCCGTGTCTGCCGCTGTGCCTAAAGGGAAATGGGACGGCTGCTTTTCGCCGCATTCCGACGGGAACCTCGCCTTAGCGTAAAAGTGACCGGACAATGGGAACTGCTGTGCAATTTCGTGTGAGATTCTGCGAGCAAGATTTCTGTGCATGATGCCTGTGATAAAGGACGAGATTGCACCGCGTACTTATGCGGAGTAATTGAGGGAAAACCAGGTCCACCAAGCAGGGCTGATCCGCCGCATTTCGCGATCCATCTTGTCGCTCCTGTCGTTCGTGTCCGGCAGCTGTCGATCGGTGCAGCAGACTTTCGCGGGGACAAGGCGAGAAGAGTGATGGCAGTACGACGAGAGCTTCTGCAGAGAGAAGAAGAGGGCGACTTCACGTAGCAAGTTCTCCGTGCCGCAAGAGCCCAGCAGCATGACACGGCAGAGGCTTGCTGAGCAGCTAATCTCTGCTCATCTTTTGTCCATCTTTTGACACATCCACATTTAGCCTTATAGAGGAAGGCAGAGGCCAAGAACGCGATCTCCAGCGATACAAACGCATCGTAGGCTGCCTCTTTTGTTTCCCTGCGCCTGGGTATTCGAGTCCAGCGATGCGCCAACAAAGCACTTTACGTTCTGTTGAGGACTGAACGTTGGGATGGCTGAGATGGGAAATTACACCAGAAGGGAAAGAAATGGATCACTTCATGGAAACGTCGTTGTCATGCAGGCTATAATACGGAGAATGTCGCAGGCGCAACTGGCTGTGCCCGTCGTAGGAGCTTCTCTGTTGGGGTTGAGCATGGGGGCATCCGAGTCTCCATTCGCCATGCGACTGTAGAGGGAAGGAGAGAGTGCTAAGCGACATCAACAACAAACTTGACTTCGTGAAACGGCTTATGAACTAGAAGTTCCTGGATAACCCAGAGAGAGGATGGATTGTGCTGTTTCCGACGAACGAGCCGTTTACAACAATCTTTGTCAACCTGTGGACAGGACGAAAATGTTGGTGGAGCATCAGCACATCAACCAAAATTGAGGCTCGCGTTGCAAATAAAGCAATAGTGTCCTCTCATATTTTACCTTTACGGGCTGCCACTTTCTGTCTTTTGGCCTTCTCCTCCACTTTGCGTGTTTGTGGTAGATGAGAGGTGTTTTCTCATCACCATCGCTGTTCGTCGTCACCAATCGCAACCGCCGTCCCCGGCTCGTCTTGAAGCAGTCCTGAAACGAAAACCCGCGCATCGCCGTGGGACCAGACGCAAGGACGCACCCAGCGAGTGCCATCCAGAGACTCGGGAAGCGCACAGATCCAGCCAGCGGGCAATGGTACACGTAGATAAGCACTCCGTAGCATCATGCAGCAATAACAAACGTGAAATACGTGCAATTGGGAGCAGCCGGATCTCTCGTATGCTCGCGATTGCTGGTTGCTTGGCTGGCATGGCCTTGGTTTTTAAGTCTTGTCCAGTGGTTCCAACGTCCTGGTGGATCAAATGATGACCCAACCTTTTTTGTTCCCTTTTTACTTGTTTTTTTTTTTTTTTTTTTTTTTTTTTTTCCCTTTTTCCCGTATTATTACGAGGTGAAAGCAGGCACGGAACCTTGCCAAAGAAATGCCCGACCAAACCAGAAGCTGGTCTGCTCATTGACAACATGGCCGAGCGAAGATCCTGAGCTGGACAACAGAAAGACGCCGAAAAAGAAAAATGATGGCTCTCGTACTCGTAGCGCATCTCAGTTTGGCTTATAGCACACTCCGTAGACGTCCCCCCCAGCAAGAACTGCAAGGAGCAGAGACATAGCCCACACACGATAACCCACACCAGACCTCGAACACACTCCCACCTTAGCCACCCCAAGGTAAGCCGGTAAACACCCTTGTAGCCCACGCTGCGTTCTGCGTTCTGCGTTCTGTGTCCTTGTCGTCTCTACACTCGCTACACTCGCCCAGACAGGCTAGCAGCTCTCAATCCAGTCCAGTCAAGTACCCCTACCCAAACCGAAAGGGTCCTCCGGCGACTTTCTTGTCTTTCCCCTCCTTCGTGTGTGGTGTGAGTGAAGAAGAAAGCAACAATAGCACGAGAGCCGGAAGTCTGTGCACACCTCTGATCTGCCTGGCCGACTCGTTTGTACGTTACATATGTACTTCACGCGATAACGACTGTCACCTCTCAACACTCATCACTCCTATTTCACCTTCAATCCAACTCTGGCGTCCTGTCCATCCTCTTCTAATTGCTCTCTTCTGCAAGATACCCAGCCGACAAATGCATATGTATGTCTCTCATACTCTCATAGCGTCATTGTCTTTTTAATCCCCAAATCTTTCCTACAATCTCTCGCTATTCTGCGCACCCCGTCTGGCGAGGTTGGTCTTTTTCTGTTGTCTCACAATTTCGTGCAGTTCATTGTTTTCTTTTTTTCTTGATTTTCTTAGTCTTCTTATAATTATTTCATAGCCGCGTTCCTTGCAGAGTCATTTTACCCTACTCTGTTCTATTTGTATCCTCATTTTAACCCTTTTTGTTTTGGCTGTTCTCTCTCTCTCGCGGCCTCTGCTGTTCTTCACATTCACGTCTCCTCCCCTCTTTTCTAACTAGCCTCTTAAAAGACTCATCGTCGCCGAGTGAATTGCAAGCTGAGCTTCCTCTCTATTTCTCTCTTCTACCTACGGATATTCTTTGGCTTCTCCCTCTCTTCTATCTGACTGCTGCTGCTTCTTCTACTGGCTTCGTGACTGAAGTCCGGCTGTTGTGGACTAAGAAGGGAAAGGTGTTATTCTTACCTTGTCGCTCTGCCTAGCAGCTCTCACACTGTTTCCTGCTGTGGTGTCTGCCTCACCTGAAGAGAGCGCTTCCCTCAAACGCCAAATCTAAAACTATCCTCTTCGTCGTCTTTCAGTCAAATTGCGACTCTCAGTCCGCAATCAGCATCTTCTGCTCTTATACAATTTTTAATTCACATTGTTAGCTTCGGTCGTCGTCATTCTAAGGTCTTTTTTCCTCCCGCACAGCAACGCCCACTGCCACCAGCACCCACGCCAAACTATTCTCGGGTCTTAGTCTGCCTGGCGAAACTCACATCCAGCTATTTCTGTCCCCCCCGCCGCTTAGCATCCTCTTCCCACTCTCTCCCCTCTTCAGCCTTTTTTTTTTATCACATTCAGGATTCTCTTCAAGGGAAATCGTCATGTTTCCTCCACAAGCGGACTCTTCCGACTTCGAGTATCCTCGGGGTCCGTTAAAGAGATTCCATGAAGAGGAGGCAGCTTTAGAGTGCATCAATGGCGCCACCATTGGCTTTACGGAGCACCGAAATGTAAGCTTTTGGTTTCCCCGATAACCCTCTGGTCTTTTCGATTTCAATTCCTATATTTTATACGACTTGCTATTTGAAAAAATGCTAATTGTGCTAATTTCTCATTCTAGAAACGATTGCACACGCTCCCGCTCCGGACATCGCCAACAGCCCGAAAATGGACGCTTCCGACGGCTTCCGCACTCGAGGGTGACCAGCAGCATGCTGCATCAGCAATGACGCCGCCAGGCTCATTTTCTGAGGACTCAGCTCATCTCCAGATGCTCCACCAACAAGAGCAAGACCAGTCCATGTACGGCCAGCAGCAGGGGCACGCCCCCGCCGTGATGGACTCTGTCGACATGGACATGGACATGTCTCTTGACGACCCGCCGCCCGATACAGTCCAGCAGTCGCTGTCCGCGCACGGCCAGCTCCTGGAGCCCGGTCCGCTGCAGCCTGACCAAGACTCAGTCGTCGCCAGCCGCATGCCGACGCCGATCCAGCCGAGCTTTGCCGTCCAGGTCCGTGGCAACAACTGGGGCGGCGCCGCCGGAAACGTCTTGCAGAGCTGTGGGGCGCCGCCAGCCGCAGCGCCCTCACAGCCGCAGCACCACCGTGAAGAGGCCTACGGCAGTGGCATGGACCGGTCAGCTGTGCCGCGTTCGCTGGACCACCCAGCCGTCGTCCTGGGCGACTGGAGCATGGTGGAGAACCGGGCGCTGCCGTCGCCCATCAGCGAGAGCGGCGGCGAGGACGCCGGCAGCCCCGAGATGGTCCTCGACAGCATGGCGCTGCACGGCCACGGCCACGACCACGACCACGACCACCTGCACGCCGACGGGCACCAGCTGCCTCTCACTGCCACGCCGACGCGGCCGTCGGCCGGCGCTCTTTCCGCTTCGTCGCCGGTGGCTGGGGCCGCAGGCGTAGGCGCAGATACTGGTGCGCCAATGTCGTCTCCCCTCCGCGGCGCAGCTGCAGATGGCGACCCGTCGGCGACGCCGTCCCCGAAAAAGGGCCACACGCGCAGCCGCCACACCCTGGTCGCCTGGACGCAGCAGCCCGGCATGAAGAAGTCGTTCAGCATAGGATACCGCTCCGACTGCGAGAAGTGCCGCAACCGCGTTCCTGGCCACTTCAACCACATCATCGTGTCATAGGGCGGCGTGCATCACACTGTGGCAGGCCCGGAGCGGCGCCACTCGCTCTGAGCCTTGCCAACAGCGGTACGGGCTACATCTGGCCCGGCGCCACTACAAAGAGGCATTGCGCTCAGCAGCTGCTCTACGGGGCGGAATCATGATTTCAGAGCACGCAACGAACGTTACGAATTCAACGAAGACGCTTGGAGAAGATGAACAAAAAAAAAAAGTGCTTTTGCAGAAAGCTATGGCAGAAAAGTCCAGCGTATTATTTCTATTAGCAAGAGCTGGAGACGAAAACTGCAACTGTCTGAATATTTTGAGCTGGCGTGACGGGCGTTTTATTGTTTTCTTTCATTTTCTTCACTTGTATATTTTCGCAGCGTGGGATCACTCGTTTTTTAATTGCACCTTCTGCCGTTGGTCTTTGTCTATCTTGCTTTTTTTTGCCTCCGTTTTAAAAATCAGCATGGCGATTATGGGGATTCAGGAAATGAGATCAACGGCCTCATCACATTCATTCATCAGGAACAAGCGGGACATATGGGTTATCACAACAGCGAAACAGCATGTTATTGTTTTTATACATTACATTCCTTTAATTTTGGGGGCGACTGGCAGGAGGATAGAGTAGAAGGATTTTGATTTTGAATGGCATGGATCTCATTCTTTCCACGCTTTTTCCCATGTCATCTCAGATGCCATATTGTGACCTTCCTACAAGTGAGCATATACAGCTGGCTAATTCGTAAAAGTCACGGACACTAATGTAATGCTCCATTTGTTATGTTTCTATGCTGCATGAAACAGGCTTCGATCCCACCGTTTTCGGTAGAAATGTCCGCCGTGCTGACGTCGTGTTATCTTTGCCAGCGTGGGACACAGTATTGTGGGAACTTTGCAACAATCTACTCATATGCTCCGGTATGTGAACATGAGAGCAAGAGACACCAAGGCTCGCATTCTACCACACAAAGTAAGCCATCGTCCGGGATTCGTGCTGTAAGAAGACGAAGGTGTAGAAGTATTAAGTGGAATGCAGGCGTAGTATTATTTAGACCAGCCGGCTATGTATATTGGACACAGCAATGGTGTGAATGATGAGTGACCAATATCGGCTCTGTAAGGTGCTTGTGGTATGATAAAATTCAGTATCAATAAATTGCCTCTCTCGATTTGAACTGTCGATGGCATCGTTTGTGAATGACTGCCTTGCGAGCTGGTTGAAGATAGAGGTGTGCATATGTATGAACTGTTACTGAATAAATGGACTACTTAGTCTGCGCACCCATCTTAGAGCTGCTAGATTTCACAGTGGTACTGATGATACTGTCTATAGCTACAGATAGAAATCCGGCATAGCTACATTGACGCCTCGAAGACTGTCAATAGATGAAAAAAGGATTTAGAAAATGGTGGAGGTTATGTTTTTTGCTGGTAATGATAGGGACGACGATGAGCTGTTTAAAGAATAAAAGGCTATATTAAATAGAAACACAATATCAAAGTGGTAAAAAAATAGCAAGCAAATCTACGAACAAACAAACAACAAATAAAATCTATTAAAACAAGCTATACAATATATACTAATGAAAACATAATTATAGACAAGAGTTGTTCTATGTATTTGTCTGGACACCTGTCTTGTTGGCTGATGGATGTGCGAGTGTTGTCTGCGTCTTTTGACGATGTAGGTAGCCGCACCTCGCTGGGCTCAATATATTATCACAGCTGGATATATGAAAACAAGAGAGCATCGTTCACTCAAGAGCCTTTGGGCGTAACATAGCTTGCTACGCATTTGCCTCGAATCTCTGCATATCTACTTGTTATCACAATGTTTATTGTTTATGTCTATATTCAGAATTTTGGAGATTTTAACTGCCATGCTCCCAAAGACGCCGTTTGCATGCAAAGACAGTAGGACGTTACGGCGACAAAAAAAAAGATACCGATCCCCCTCCCATCCGCAGTAATATACATTGCCAGTCTGACCTAGAGACAAGCGCATCGTGGCTCTTTGCCCCCCCCCCCCCCCCCCCCCCCCCCCCTCCTCCTGTGCTATACGAGGGTATAGCTCGCATAGCTTTTCAAATCGCCCTCTTTTGATCTTCGTAAAGTTTTTATGTACATGACATTCTCTCACCCCACCCTCTTCTTACCAGAGCTGCCACCAGCTCTTCTTGCTGGATGCGGTGGCGGCCGCCGGCGCGCTCTGTAGCGCCTGGCGGGCCTTGGCGGCCAAGTAGGCCTCGCGCTCCTCGGCGGCGCGGACGATGTCGCTCTCGCGCGTGCCCAGCTGGTTGTCGTCCTCGTCGCAGAGGCTCTCGTAGCCGAGCCGGCTCTGGGACGAGCCGGCGGTCTCGCCCTGCTCCTGGCGGGCGAGACTTGACTTGAACCAGGAGCCGATGCCGCCGGCAGCCGGTGCCGCGGCAGCGGCGGCAGCCGTGGCCGTTGCTGCTGCGGCGCCCGCGGGCGAGCCGGTCTGTGTTGCTGCCGTTGACGTCACCGCGGCCGCCGCTTCCGTGTCGGTCGCCACCGGAGACGGCGTGCCCAGCAGGCTGGGCACCTTGAAGAAGCTGCCGCCGCCGCTGGCGCCGGCCGCCGCTTCTCGCGCCCGCGCCTCCTCCACCATGGCGGCCTGCTCCTCGGTGGCCTTGCCCCGCATAAAGGCCAGCCGCGCGGCGGCCAAGCTGTCGGCCTCCATCTGCAGCTGGGCCTCCTGGAATTCGCGCTTGCGGCGGCGGTTGTAGCGCAGCATGTCGACGGCGGTGTAGGCGGTCAAGAGACCAGCGACGGCTACATTGCGGAGGGACACATGTGATTAGCTAAACGAAAAAGCCGGGAGGGGATGCCCACGACTCTGAGAGGGACAGAAAGAGAGAGAACCTACCCGTGAAGCCAATCAAACCCATAATTGTCACACGGTGGGCTGAGTCAAACAGCCGCCGCGAGGCCTCTACAACTCGGTCCAGCTGAGACACCTGTGCGTTCTTGGCGGCCTGATGGGCCGCGCGCAGCCGGGCGACTCTCTGCTCGGGGGTCTCGCCAGCTGGCCCGGGACTGGGGCCGCCTGGCCGTCGTGGTGGCTGACCCGCTGCGGAGGACTGTGAGCTGCCGCTGGGTGCTTGGAAGCGGGAGGACGGTCCGGATGCGGCGGCGGTGCGGGCGTCGGCTCGGCTGGTGGCGTGCGGCGTGGTGGATGTGAAGCGCGTAGCGTCCGAGACGCTGCGCGGCTGCGAAGTAATCGCCATTGTGCGGAGAAAACAAAAACGGTCGTTCCAATTCGGCGCAGACACAAAACGTGCTCTTGGAAACCTGGACCGTGGCGTGGAGAGCAATTGCTCTGAGATGGGTGGGCTTTCTGTCAAAGACGGTAAGCTTGGAGAGGTGTCGTCAGGAGATCTTTTTTTTCTCTACGAGACTTAATTTTTTTAAGACAGCCCTCCACTGGGCATTCACCTCGATTCGACCCATTCGTCCTTTGGAGGGACCAGAGCTGCCTATTGCTTCAGGCGGGGGTGGAGCGAATGGGAGAATTGGGACATGCTTATTGGCTGTATTTTATGCCGGTCCGACGCCAGCTGGTTACTGCTTTTTACTCTAAAGTACTCCGTACGAGTACGAATATACATGTATAAGACACGATTGAAGACTGTCAAGACAGCTATAACACGATGGACAAGATGCAGCAGAGGTTCGCACAAGAGATATTTGTATTTGAAAACGCATGCCATTGGTGCATTCTATGGCTTATAGGCGTTTTTTAAGCACGTTCAAGGAAGTCTTTATAACAAGACTAGCAGCCTTTTATAAGTCAATTGTAACAATGATGACCTGAGCTACTTTGGTTCACACATCAATTGATATTCTTTTTGCACAAAGGACTGGATGCGATATGTAGTTGTAGACTAAGAAATGGCCAGAGGTAGCTTCCTTAGGTTACCATTTAATATGTTACATCCACTTTTGTCCTGTCTACGACATGCGATGCTGGGCGTGGCATCCCTTTTGTGCTACTGGACCTTACTCCCACGTTCATGCTGAAGAATGTACGTGCTGTGTACCATCGCTGTGCATTCCAGCATGACACCGCATTCTAACCGTAGCCTTGGGTTTTGTAGGACTAGATACCACTCACTCCTTTCGTATAATATAGTTGGCCCACGCGGAAAAAAGAGGTGAACAGAGGTTAAATATTTACAGAGCAGGTTTTTTTCGTATTTGAACCATCCCTCTCGCCTTAGCGATTATGTTATGCTGTACTACTCTGGCTGCCTGGGTGCTTGCTCTACTCTGTGGGGCGGATTGTTCAGCGTCGTTACATTGCTAAGATGTCTCAACGCGATAGAGATGGCTTGGGTGGAGCCAGCCAAGATGCCAATTACACTGCATGCAGCAGCACTTCATTCGTTGTATTCCCCCCTGTATGAATAGCGGCGATAGCAGCCGCTTCGCCTGTTCCTTTGGAAGCTTTTTATTCCTGCTTTTTTACCTTAATTTCCCTGCTGTGCTGGTTATTGCTTGCCTGCCTTGCGCTAATACTTGCTCTACCCCATGCGCCGCCGCCCGTTGTTAATTTTCTCAAGTCTTCATCTTCGCCGCAGGCCACTTAAAGACAGACCCCCTTTTTCTCCTTTCGTGTATTCTTCACGACCATCGACTTTTTTGTCTCGATGATGTCTTTCCGACCTCTCCCTATCCCTTGACAGGTTGGCCGGCAGCTCTGCTCTGCAAGCTGTAGAGAAGGCGATTGATCATTCAGGCCTTTTCTTTGCTTTTCTAGTTTTCAATCTTCGTTTTTTCTTACACTCCTTCTCTCCTCTTTTCCCCCGGGCCTTTCTACTCTCGTCTGCTTTTTTCTCCGTGCCGCTTCGGCCTGGTCACTTTCTATTTTTCTTCCCCCATCATTCGCCATGTTCTTCCCTAAGCATAACGGCCCTGGCCGCCAAGGCCCTCCATCTTTCTCCGCCATCGCCCGATTTGGCTTTGTTGCCGGATTTGTCACATTGGTCGCCGCCGGCTTCTTACTCTCCCAGCAGCCTCCGGAACGCCTGCGCAATGTAGCCTCCAAGATCCCGCACCTGATCCTGGCCCCGGACACCGAGTACCAGCAGACCGCCGAGGCCTATGACAGATTTGTGGGCAATACGTCCGACAGCGAGCTGCACCCGATCGACCGGCTGATCCGCGAATCGCGCAGGGAGCAGGATGCGCTCCTAGCGAAGCGGTCCTTTGACGTCGGGGCGGCGGCGGCGCGGTACCGCGAGCGGCGCGGGCGGCACCCGCCGCCAGGGTTCGAGCACTGGATGACGTATGCGGTGGAGCACGACGCGGTGGTGGTGGAGGACTTTTTCGACCGCATCTACCACGACCTGGCGCCGTACTGGGGCCTGGAGGCGGAGAAGGTGGCGACGGCGGCGGGGTCGTGGCAGCACCTGGTGCGGGTGCGGGGCGGCAAGGCGCAGCCTGTGGGCGACGTGGAGGGCCGGGTGCCGTGGCTGGAGCTGTGGACCAAGCTGGTGGCTGAGGCGGCACCGTTCCTGCCGGACGTGGACATGCCTATCAACTACATGGACGAGTCGCGGCTGCTGGTCAAGTGGGAGGACATTGCGGGCTACGTGGCCAAGGAGCAGGCGGAGCGGGCGCTAGTGCCGGCGGAGAACGCGACGCAGGCGTACCGCGGGCTAGCGTTTGTGGGCGCGGACGCGGGCGGCATCAACGGCACCAAGGCGGAGGGCCCGGCGTGGGTCAACGGCGCGTCGCCGCCGTTCTGGGACCTGGCGCGGGCGGCCTGCCCGCCGGACAGCCCGAGCCGCAACGCGACGGCGCTGGTGGACTTCTCACGGCCGCCGAGCCTGCCGTTTGGGTGGCGGCCGGCGTTCTCGGTGGACGGCTACGTCAAGAACTTTACGGCAGCGGCCGACCCGTGCGCGCAGCCGCACCTGCGGGCGCTGCACGGCACGTTCATCGAGCCGCTGACGACGTCGACGTCGACGGAGCTGATCCCGCTGTTCGGCGGGTCCAAGCTGCCGGTCAACAACGAGATCTTGATCCCGGGCGCCATGTACCTGACGGACGACCCCTTTTATTCGGGCGGCAGCGGCCACGGCCCCCACTGGTCGGGCAAGACGGCGTCGGTCGTGTGGCGCGGCGTGGCCTCGGGCGGCCGCAACAAGGCCGAGAACTGGTCGCACTTCCAGCGCCACCGCCTGGTCGAGATGCTCAACGGCACCACCGTGGCCAGCCTCGAGCGCAACGGCGCGCGCGCGCTGACGTTTGAGATGGCGCCGCCCGAGCTGTACGACTACCCGCAGCGGCGCCTGGGCGGCGTCGGCGCCTGGCTCGCCGAGCACGCCGACGCCGGCTTCACCGACCTGCTGTGCTTCCCGCGCGACGACTGCTCCTACGTGGCGCCCCACTTCCGCGCCGTCGCCAGCCAGCCCATGGCCGAGCAGTACCGCAACAAGTTCATCCCCGACGCCGACGGCAACAGCTTCAGCGCCCGCTTCCGCGGCCTGCTGCTCTCCACCAGCCTGCCCCTCAAGGCCACCATCTACGCCGAGTGGCACGACGACCGCCTGCGCCCCTGGCTGCACTTTGCCCCGCTCGACAACACCTTCCAGGACCTCCACGCCGTCCTCGCCTTCTTCACCGCCGACCCCAAGGGCGACGCCGCCGCCCGCCTGCTCGCCACCGCCGGCAAGCGCTGGGGCGAGCAGGTCCTGCGCCGCGACGACATGCTGCTCTACGTCTGGCGCCTGCTCCTCGAGTTCGCCCGCGTCTGCGACTCCAACCGCCACACCCTCGGCTACGTCGCCGACCTCGCGCCGCCGCCTCCTGCAAGCCCATGATTTAGAAACAGAGGGTAGGAGAAGAATCCTTCCTTCCCATTTTAGGCCTCCTCTTTGTCGTCACTATCTCTTTTTCCCCCGACGGCGCTCTTCTCTCTCAAGAACAAATTTCCCTGATCTACTCTCTCTCCATCCCCCAATTCATATTTTGTCTGCATACGTATAGCTTGTAATCTGTACCCTTTTGGATGAGGACTGATGTCTTGGTGTATTTCTCCTTTTGCATCGGCGTTCTATTACTTATATTGGTTTTTGGGCAAGGAAAAACTATCCATGGCGGCGTGGGGTATCCCTTTGATTTCTGCTGCGAAAACAAACCAAGGACGACTGTCCGCCATCATCTATTCAGTAGATACAT
The DNA here is from genome assembly GCA_002917075.1 of Hawksworthiomyces lignivorus. Taxonomy (NCBI): domain Eukaryota; kingdom Fungi; phylum Ascomycota; class Sordariomycetes; order Ophiostomatales; family Ophiostomataceae; genus Hawksworthiomyces; species Hawksworthiomyces lignivorus. The sequence goes on from NTMA01000027.1 coordinate 389,167, forward strand.
ACATAGCAACGATAACGTTAGAACAAGGCTTCCAGTGCCTGTAATTTAGGACCTGTTTGTATAATTGCATACACATGCTGTTTTGCCTTTATTGAATCTGATCTGCCCTGTACATACATACATACTGTATGTCCATCCATAATCCACTTCCGTTATCTAATCGTGTATCTTGGCAGTACGGAGTTAGTTTTGTAGACTTTAATTCAGAATGGGGTTGTTACATAATCACAACTATCACATGACAATACTGCCTTCCTTGTAGGGTTTTCAAGCCCTTCCAAATCTGTGGTGGCCCTTTTTTTGCGCCGTCTGCCCCACTGCAAGTCACGCTTTTGGATCTTCGGGGCTTTTGCTAAGGGCAATTCGACATTGGATTTTTTTTCTGCGCCCATTTCGATTTTTTTACTCGGCCCTCCTCTCCAAATCAACCATCCCGACGACAAACCCTTCTCTCTCAATTTTGTCGACAAGTTGATCGCGACATCCAGACACAATGGTATGCCCTCATCGATATACGCACGAATGCTCTTATTATCGTTTTCCTCGTGGTCGCTGTACTGACCTTTTTCTCTTTCTCCAGGCGATCAAGCACAACAACCAGATCCCCAACAACCGTTCGTCGATGGCCCCCTCCCCTACGCTTGCTATTATCGCCTCTCCCATCTCAACTAGAGATTTCTCGAGACGAGATATACCTGTCCAGAGAAAGCTGACACCAGATTCCCCAAATTGCAGACTTCCGCAAGGATTGGCAGCGTCGCGTGCGGACGCACTTTGACCAGGTACGATGAAGATGTTCCAACTGTGTGAGGGAAGGCTGGCAGCAGACTCGAAAAGAAAGATCAAAGGGAAAATATGGCGAGGGAAAAAAACGTCAAAAGGCCGCGAATGGTCCGAGGGAGAGGGAGCATTTACGAGGAAGAGCTGCTTGCCGAAGCCATGACTGAGGATGAGATTATACATTTGTAAAGGCGTGAAGGATACAATGGCATTTCTAACATATATGCATCAAACAGCCCGGCAAGAAGCACAGCCGCCGTATTGCTCGCCAGACCAAGGCCGCTGCCGTTGCCCCTCGCCCTGTCGACCGTCTTCGCCCCGTCGTCCGTGCCCCGACCATCAAGTACAACCGGAAAGTCCGGGCCGGCCGTGGTTTCTCCCTGGCTGAGCTGAAGGTATGGCGATACCCCGACTAGAAAGTTCTCTCCTTCCTCAAAAATGAGGGAGAAGGAGTGAAAAAAAGGGTCCTTCGAATGTGGGCGCTTTGTACGGACTCGTTTGAATTCCAGGTTGCTAACATAAATTTTTTTCTCGTTTTCAGGCCGCTGGTGTCCCCCGCCTCCTGGCCCCCACCATCGGCATTGCCGTTGACCACCGCCGCCAGAACATCTCCGAGGAGTCCCTGGCTGCCAACGTCGCCCGCCTCAAGGCCTACAAGGCCCGTCTGCTCGTCTTCCCCAAGAAGGGCGCCAAGCCCACCATCCCCGCTGGCCAGTCCGCCACCACCATCGCCTCGACTCTGCCCATCGCCGGCACTCCCGCTGGCATCTCCGAGATCAAGAAGAGCGACCTGCCCGCGCCGCTGGAGGCTGGTGCCTACGCTACCCTGCGCAAGGCACGGTCAGACGCCAAGCTGGTGGGCGTGCGCGAGAAGCGGGCCAAGGACAAGGCCGAGGCCGAGGCAAACAAGAAATAGATGGAGCAAAGAGGCCTGCAGCGGATGTTGTGAGGAGCGCCGAGCGACGACGGGAAAGACTATCGTCTGCGAGTTGCGGCGTGCGTGGCAGTGGGGTTACCGGTTTTTGTGTCTTCTGGGTCATTTTTGTTTTACAACCACGGTGGGACATGATCAGCAAAAAAAAAGTGTTGTATTTTCCCCTCACGAGGCCTGGATTTTGTTTCGGCGCAACAGACTGCTAGGGAGAAACACCTGCAAGAATGAATTATTGCGCACACCAAAACTAGGAGGGCAAACCAAAAATAATCGTCAAAAAAAATTAGAAAGTCATTCATAATGAACTTGCCCTGATGAGAAACATACGTGATGCTGACTACCACGCCGCCAGCTTATGGAGGAGGCGGTCGTGGATACCCGCCAGAGCTCTGGGCGGAATCTAGTCAGAACATACTGTAAGACGCAGGCTGAACTCTCTTCATCTAGGAATAGTGCTCCATGTAGTCTTTATGTAAATATGATTTTGCTAAACGCTAGGGATCTCTTCTTTTTTATATACACAAATCACTCGGCTTTCAATGTCACTGTCAAATTCTAAATAATGCTCTCACTGGGTATCCTGTCCCATCTGCGCGCGAGCGTTAATAACAAGCGCACCTCCTGTCTGCAGAAGCTGTTCAAACACACCACGTCGGAATGGCGGAAGATAGTGTGCGTAGTTCTTCATGATCTCTGAAATGAGGACAAGGCCATTCTCTCGGTCGATGCGAGCCATGCTGGCCACTTGCGCTGGATCGACCTGTTGGGGCTCGAGGCCAAGTCCATCTATGTTCGCGCCTGCTGATGGCGCTGGAACAACGCTGCCTCCCGGAGGCAGCGTGTGGGCGTCAACTTCATCGAATGATTTTCCTGGCACTGGGCCGGAAGGCAGAGTTGCGCCAGGAACAGAGCCAGTGCCGCTACTTAAGGAAAGCAGTTCTTCATCAGACATCAGCGAAGCACCCCCTGGCAACCGGTGGCCTTCGACCATATCTCGGCCGGAAACGGTCTCTACGAGGGTTCGGCAAGCCTCGAATTGTTGCAGGGCACGCATGACCAAGTGTGCGCCGTCGTTAGAGCGACTCAGCACCGCGCACACAAACCAAGTCTCAGACCGCAAGACAGGAAATCGCGTCTGCGTTATCAAGTAGGTGAGGCAGTCTGCCATGTCGATGTGGGCAGCATAGAATCGCACGCGGCGCGAAGATGGGGCGCCGTCTGGTAACGGCGATGTCGATGAAACCGCTGTAACATCATCTGAAGTTAGGCCGGTCGTGCTTGGCGCCGCAGGAGACGGTTCGGACGAAGAAAACCCGCTGTTGTTAGTACGCGTCGAGCCGCTGTATGCAGACGAGTCTTCGTAAGGCTCCCAGTCTTCAGGAAGAATAGATGCGGCATCTGGAGACATGTGCAGCACTCGACAAACGGCTAAAATTGATCGGGCGGCTTCAGTCTTCGTGTTCTCAGCCTCCGTTCGTTTGAAAACGGAAGTAAGCACGTGTAAATTACTCCGATCATGCGCCGGCGATGCTGGGTCGGGAGAAAGCGGGGCACAGACCCGGCGCACATTCGCTGGGCAAGATGCAAGAAGGAGACGTGTCAAGGATACAGCAGCAAACTGGACCTGGGGTTGGCTCTCAGTACTTGTCCAGAGCCGTGGAAGTACGCTGGCAGGTGGATCCAGTAATACGCCTAGAATTGGTTTGTTGATGGCGGGGATGGCCAGGGTTTTAAGGAAGGAGAGGATGGCGTACATAAGCTGCGTAGGGAGGATGTCGTCAGATGTATCATCGGTTGGTGTATGGAGGCTAACGTAAGGTTTGGAGAGGAGTTTGATAAGTGGGACGTGGATCTGCACATCGTGGACAAAGTAGATGCTCGACTGGTCTGAGCGAGCCAAATTGCCAAGGGCAATGCATCCGGCAGTTTTGAGGTTCACGTTGGTGTAGTTGTTGGATACCCAGGATTCCAGCGTTTGTACGGGGCGCGATGTGAGAGGATATGCAGAATTGAATGACGGAAGGGCTACAACATCTGCAATGACATGAGTGAAGCGGCTGCCAAGCGTCTTGTACTCCGCTGCATCGTCTGGGTCCATTTGCGCTGCATCGTATTTGGTGCACGAGTCCGAGAAAGCCGTAAGCAGAGCTTGTACACCGGCTTGTCGGATGAGCTCTTCTTGGAAGTTCTCATACGTAAGATATGTGAGTGAAACAGACACTAAGATACAGAACTCGTCAACATCAAGGACACTGTCAGGATTCGCTGCCAGCTTCAAGAGATAAGTCGGAGTGGCTGGATCCGCCAGTGATACTTCGGGTTCTATGCGACGATGGTCAGATAAGAGCTTGTTGGCAGGACTAGGTCATTGCGGCTAACCTTGTGCAATTAGCAAGCCAAGGACTTTGCAGATGATGTTCAAAAATGCCCGGCACTGGGCCAAACGAGGGCCGGACACGATGTATACAAGAGCCCGGCTCAGATGTGCTTGGCAAGCTTGAAGCTGTGCCGGTTCTGAATTGGTAGTTAGCGAGGGACCAATTGGTAGACCGGATCGAAAGGGAAGCGTCTTACCAAAGTCAACGCAGATATTGTATAGCACAGGAATGACAAAAGCCAAGGTAGAGTCATCGCCCAGGAGGGATACGATTCGACCAATATAATTTCCCGCAACAACACGAGCCCGGTTTTCATCTACACGCAAATCAGCTAAGAACCGAAGCTTCCGTAGGAATCTGTTCACAGGTGCTGACCCTCATCAGCACACGAGTTGCCAATTAGTCGTAGTGTATGAATCTTTAGCGACTGCCTCAGTCCATCGACAGAGAGGATTCCGAGAAAGAAGTCAAGCAAGCCTGATTCGCCTATTGGTATGCGCCATGATGCTGCATGTCGGTTAGCATTAGAGAGGCCACGAATACGAAAGAAGAGCTTATGAACAGCGGGCGACCAGTGCTATGAAACAAAGTGCGGATTCACAGCATATGGAAGGTCATGGGAAAGAGCTCTCCTCCGCTGGCCGGGCTTTGTAGCGAGTGGTAAGATCACGCGACATGCAACAGCCTTGTGCCGTGCTGGGAAGGAACAAAAGTTGCCAAATGGGGGAAGCAGCCGTAAAGGAGTCCAACTAACCGTCTCGACTACCATCGCCAAGAATCTCGGCGACCAGCTCCATATCTGGTGAACCCGACAGCCAGTATTGTCGTACGGCTAGCAGGACTTGCTGTAGGCTAGCCGTTCGCTGGGCCTTTACAGACGCTGTTAGGCTGTCTGCACCCTGGAGGCTTGCGCTGACGCCATTCCGGGCAAGAGTCGCCTCAGCAGGCTGGAAGAGCCTCTGGATGTCGGCCGGCGTCATCGCGCGATCTGTGGAGATGTTGCAGCCCAACCAATAGACAAAAGGCAGGAGAAGCAGAGAGTGGGAGAGGAGTGACGAAAGAGAATGAACTAGAGCGGAAAGAGAGGGGGGGTTAAGAGCAAGCTGGCGTCAGAACTTCGGCTTGAGACCCCAACATCGGTGCTGGCGGGCGCTGAGCGGAGCGATTTTCAAATCCAGAAAAAAGGACGGTCAACGGATGGAGCGCAAAGTTGGGGTCACGCGCGGAGAGTTAAAAAGTGGAAGACGGCAGCACTGACGGGGCTTCCGTCGTAACCTATTTAGGGTGCCTGCGAAGCCGGTAGTGGGTTGGTCTGTATTTCGGTGGGATTCGCCTGGCCGCTTCGTTTTGAGTCTGCTCTTTTTTTCGTCACAACCACATTTTGCTTGCTCTGGAGCTGGGCGGCTGAGAAGGAGGGGAGGATAGGGAAATGCGAAACGAAACAGAACAAGCAAAAAAATTAAACAGATGGAGCACGTAATGCTTTGTTCCTGCGTTTGCAGCAACTCCCTAGCCCTTCTCATATATTATTAAATTTTGTTTAATTTTTTATTATCATTTTGTTCTGCCTTCGGAGTAAAGAGCGCATCGCCAGTGAACGAGCCATATACAGCAGTGACGCTGTCGGAGTAAAGCAAAAATTTCCAGGTCTAGAGCATTTAAGGCAATTAGTAATATCAGGAAATGCAAATGAAACGCCCAATGAACCTCTGCGAAGGCCTATAGGGATAGCCTGTTATTAAACAGTTCTTAACTCCAGGCCTGAGCAATATGGAGAGGACGAGACCTATCCAGTAGTGGGGGAGGGGCAGTCCTTCTCCCATCCTTGTCTCCCCTAATTCTGCTGACAGAGGAAGCCTTTATCGTCCTAGAACGCCTTATCGCTCCAGTAGGCTCCAAGCCATGACGACACTTGAACAGGCCACCATGGCTGGGGAGAGTGTGCTCGGGTAAGCTTCGTAGTCGTGCCGGAGCCGTAATTTCCGTCCCAAATACCATATTAAATGGAAAGCCGAAGAACACGTAGAACAAAAGGGGACATTCAGGAAATTAAACAGGGACAAGCATTGTCGGTGCGCCGGGAAAGAACAACAACCCGCTCATTCAAGGTGCTCGGAAAACGAGAAGCCTTTGCCCGGAACATAGAAAACATCTCTGACAGAAAAGAAAATGAATACACGGAGCGGAAGAGAATGCTCAGGTTTTGCTAAAGCGAACCCGAATAGAATGATGGGCGAGAACTCGGGAGTTGTGCTTCAAGTCTTTTGCGAAAACCCGGCAGCTTCGCTTTTATGTATTGTGCGAAAGCTCGGACCTTCGCAGGGTGCAACTGGCCCCGATCGGTCCTCGCCCTCTTCGAATCGGCCGATTTGTTCACGCCATAGTGTCCGAACGGTCGTTGATGTTGTACCACTTCACGTGACACTTTGAAGTGAGGCTACGAGCACTCTTTGAAAGATGAAAATGTATATTTTAGAGTATCATATTAGACTGTAGTCTCTTGCCAAAGAAATGCCAATGAGGACCTTGAAAAGAAAGGAAACTTTGTGCATCGAGTAGCCTAACACCACATGCTAGCACGCAGTAGATGTTGAAAAGAAACAATTCTTGCACTGTAGATATTAGTACCTCAACCAGTTGTAAGACTTCAGGGTCTTTCTCAGGCGCTTTCTTATTAACTAATAGATTTTTTGCCTGCCATGTAACGGAAGCAGTATAGTAAACAGCTTGGCAGCGACACAATAAGAAATAAACGCAAATAAGTGATTGGAATCCTAAATTATTTATGTTATGGCGAGGTATAAGATCCATACTGTTTTCTGCTAGTAGAAATGTGTGTTAACTTTCCTCACCGTCCATGACTGTACTATTGACATGGCAGCATTTGCTGCATCTACTTGATAACATGGTTTCGATACTTTGCTATGCATCCTCCACTCATCACATATAACCTCGTTTCTACTTTCTTTGTGCGTATTTCATTAACAAAGGTTAAAAAGCACCCCATATATGAGCAAGCTTATAGCGTAGAGACAACGTCTAGGCTTTACCCGGTTCGAACAGCCTGAACAAATGACGTTGGGTATCTTGGCCAGAAGCATGGTAGCATATTTCTTCTTCGGGCCCATTTCTGTTTATTATTTCTAGAATCACGGAGATGGCTGTTTTGTTCGTTGTTTGACAGCTACCGGTGCCACTATTTGGAGATCCTCAGCTTCTGTTGAGTGTGTAAAAGTGATGTTTTACGGGCCTCTATACTGGAGTTTGACACGCTGAAGAGCAAATCTTTGAAATTAAAACTTTTGACAACTAGTTCGCCATGGCTCTGAAGGCGACTGTACTTTTCTTTGCCTTCCCTGTGCTGAATGTAGTGTGGGTATCCCTGGCATTTCCACGATATCACCCAGGACATTGCTGACATTTGTTCTGCTTGAAGAGCGGAACTGACAGCTTCTCCTATCACCGCCTGTCCCGCATGCTACACTCATACGGTGGTGATCCAGGAGCCTGTCAAAGCTTGTCCTAGTCTGCGTCCTATGCCGGTATGCGACATTGTCTGCGCACGACAGCGGAAGCAGCGCGACCTGGAGAGCGATGAGAATGGCGCCGCGCGGCTAATAACCACAACAATCACGCGCACCACTGTCGTAACCGCAACAACGGTTACGGCAACGGCTCCGGGGCTAAACCCGGCCTGTCCCACGACAGCTACCATTAGTGTTACGGCGACAGCCGGTGCTTCAGGCGGCGCCAAGAGCGCGGATACCGTCTGCCCGCTGAGCCGCCGGCCCGTCTGCAACTGTATCCGGCCAGTCACGGTCGAAGAGGTGCAGACGCTGAGCTGGACGGCAACGTCGTTTGCGACAGCTGCACCGCTACTTTGCACCCCAGTAGCAGCAGCACCGAGAGCAGGCGCGGGCACGAGCGTGGCCGCCGTTGCTTCCGCGATGATGGTGTCGGCAACGCCATCACCTCCTCCAGCTCTGCTCTCAGCAGGACTTGCCACTGCCACCGGTACCTTCGCGACGGTAACCACTACCAGCTCTGCCGTGTGCTCGACATATTCGACGAAAACAGAGATTCGGTACTGCCCACAAAGTCAGAGCCCGCAGACAACCCATGCGCCCGTATTTGACGAAAGAGCAGCTCCGCCCCCCGCTACCGTAGAGGCAAGAACCGGCGGCTGCACGGTCTACGAGATTGTAGGACCGCAGTGCTCTAATATGAACTCATGAGCATGATCTTATAAATTGTTGAGAAACAGCCTCTCCGGCGACCATACAATTCTTTCGGAAGTCATGTTGCTGCTGAACCTGACTCCGTATTGCGAACTGCCACCACCTTCTGTTGTCCCCCGAAAGGCAGAACACATCTATTTCATGCTTCCGTTTTATCTCTATTTATTCATTCGAGTCAAGAATAATGTTTACTTTCTGCTCAAGATGAAATCTACAATTTTTTCGCTGAAGCAAGCAGCGCCAACCAGCCACCAGCGCTTCTTCTAAGATGATACTACTTTTTCCTTTCTCGCCGCGGTGGAAGGACTTCGACTTGGCCTCAGCGTAGGCAGTAAATTAAGGCTCCTCACAGTTTTTGAGTTTTGTTCCTCGCAAGTAGCGGTTCCTCCGAAACATCTAAATTGCTGCTGTATTTGTTCTTCTTTGAGTTGTATATACAGCACAGAATATACCCAAAACCTCACGCCAGGAACCCATAATAAATATTAAACCAAAAAAAAAACCCCTGACCAGATAAGCAAATTGGCCGCCTTAACATTATTTCCAAATTAGATGTAAATGCGCCGGAAAGAAAGAAAAAATAAAGAAAATCACCAGCTGATTGTCGAGGCTAGGAGTCTAGCCTTTCTGCTTTCCAGAACTTAAAGCAAAAAAATACAAATAACAGAAACAAAAGGAAAAATCTACAAACACTCCGCATTTCTTAAAAAGCCGTAATCGTTTACCGCCGCTGCGTCTTGGTGCTCAGCTCCACGGCGCTGTACCAGGCGGCGCCGACGAGCGCCACCAGCATGCCGATGCCGTTGGCCAGGCCGACCTTGACACCGAAGAGGGTGATGCCCAGCAGAACCGTCAGGCTCTGCTTGACGTTTCCGCACACGGTCATGGTGAGGGCGCCGGCCACGCGGTTGGTGCTGAAGGAGGCGATGTTGAGAGCGAAGGCGAGGGCGCCGTTGCCGGCAAGGGCAATAGCCATGTTGGGCGAGATGGGAAGGGCGGTGAAGCCGTTTGTGATGCTCGAGATCTCGCCAGAGACGAAGGCGCACAGGAGAGCCTGAATGCATGCGAGCGGTGACAGCCGGAGAAGAGACTCGAGTGGAGAGAGCGCAAGAGGACCAGTCATGATCCGGTTTGTAGCAACGGTCTGCAGGGGACGATTAGAAACATGCGCAAATGTCAAACTATAGCAAAGGAAGTCTGTAAACGGACCTTGACCGACGCTAGAATAACACCAAGGAAGGTCAGGACAAAGCCAAGAGGTGTGAAGTAGTAGTCGCCGTAGGTAGCGAGGCCGACACCAGCGACCACGGGAATCAGCGAGAGATAGGTGCGGACGGAGTAGGTGCGGTTATAGCGCAGCCGGTAGATGAGGACAGTAAAGACCGGGCAGGTCGAGCGCATAATCTGGTGAAACGGAATGGACACCATAGCTCTGGCAGGGGATATTAGCACATGGCCAGGCGGCCGAGAGCAGAGTGATCTGGCAAGAAAAACAAGACTTACAATGACACGTTTGAAATGGCTATGTTGATTGTAAACAGCACAGAGAAAGCGAAGAGGACACTTTCTTCACGGCGCGACAGCTCGGAGCGCTTGACAGAGCCACGCAGCTCGAGAGCATAGCAGCCGATGGAGGCCGCGCCGGCGTGGATGGCAGTGAGGAGCCATGGGTAGGAGAACTGAAAGTTTGCAAGCACATGTTAGTACGCAGCGCATTCATTTGCACTATTCTGGTCTGCCAGCTCGATGACGCTTCTTACCTTCCCAAGAATGCTCTTGTTATACAACGTGAGAGCGACGTTGGTGGCAAAGTAGGCACCTAGGTAGGCCCATTTGGTTGCCGCAGAAGCTGTGTATTCGGACTCAACGGTGGTGCTCGCGGTCTGAGATGTGGGGAGGATTGCGGCACTGCCGTTGCCAGTATACGGCAGCTTTTCGTGATCCTTCTCCCAGTTGATGGTCGCGCCGTTGCTGCCGCCGTCTAGCTGCGCCTCGACGTCGTCTGGGCGCCCCATATTATAATTTCGGAAGAAATAAGATTAGACGAAATGTAGAACGGTGTCGAAACCGGGTTACTGGGAATGGGAGAATTCTGGATAAATGAGAGTGGTGCGCAAAGCTGTATGAGATGTAGTGATGCGGCCGAGCGAGAGAACCGAAAACGAGAGACGACAGAAAGAATAAAAAAAGGTTCGAAAAAGATGTCAAAACAACATGTAATTCAAAGAGAGAAAGGAAACTAAATTGAAGATTGAGAACGGAGACTTGAACAAAGTCCCTACTCGCAAGTAAGGAAGCTTTGAGATGTGTCTGGCCAAGCAGGCCAAACAGGGATGCGATCAGAAATCGAAGCCCGAAGCTCTGAGGTAAGGCATACGTAACTCCTGCAAGTTTAACCCAAAAAGAACGCCAGGGTTGACGGATCCTCACTTAGCTGGAACCGTGGAGCTGGGAGTGGCTCTAGGTCTTGCCTGCGAGGGGAGAGATTGGCCTGTACGTGCGTGGATGGAGAGCCTTCAACCAAGCCAAAACAAACGACAGGAAGAATGGAGTACGTCGTAATTACATCTAAATCAAAGAAAGGGATGGGATGAAGCAGATCGTTTGAGAAGAAGTACGAGAGATCCCCGAAAAGAAAGCAGAGGGGAAACTGCAAAAAAAAAAAAAAAAGCACTATTGAGTAGGACCTTCAATGTTCAGGTGAACCTTCCAAAATACTACAATATGCATAAGCCTTACGTATTCTTGCATTGTGGGCAGAACGCGCAATGCCACGAAATAGTGCTTCCGTGGGTCGGAACTCAATAATGCAACCTCACTGGATTTGCCCTTCCGTCCGGTTTGGTTCGGCAAGCCAGCTCAGTGCAGTGCATGTATATCCGTTAAGGGATCACTATGGGGCACGTATTTGAACGAACAAAAGCAGTTGTGAGCTTTTGCTGCTCCATTACCCGATCGGCGCTGAGACCGCGAGGTAAATCATAGTTCACAGAGAAGAGCTTAACTGCCCATAGGACTATGTGTGGAGTAATAGTTTCGCTCGTGTATGCACGGCGGAGTAGGATGTGTGGTCATGCATGCAGTATTCCTCTAGCGATAAGCAAGAAGAAAACGAAGGAAACGAAAACCAAAGTCAGGCATGTAAAACGATAATCTCGCATTTTTGAGCAAATAGAGACACCTTTCGTGATCAAAGGGAGGAGCATCTCCTGACGTGATGCTCCTTTTGTATCCCTCCCCCGCCATCCCAATACTTCGTAAATTCCTCGTGTTGTGGATCTTGGCGCATTCAGCCTCACAAATCTCTCCTTTATTTGCCGGGCGCGCACATCTTTTCTGTAGGAGAAATTAGTTCTTTCTGTCTCTCGCTCTGCTGTCTTCGCGCGCTTGCTTTTTCATTTCCTTCTAGTCTCAAATAGGAGAACAGCGATGGTCAGAACATCGACGAAGCGGAATGCAACAGAGACAAGTCATGATATCTTGGGAGACCTTACCCCACTACCAACTGTCCACATACGAGTATAAAACTTGGAAAGGGAAGCATTTTCTACGCAGTAAGCAATAATTTGCATATACGAGTATGCCGTATGTGTAGGTCACTGGTGAGCGCAGATTGCCTGAACCACGAAAAGCAGCTTCAAATTGGTCTTGGGTAAGGTTTACAGCAGGCTCCAGAACGCAGGGCCGCAATAACGAAAGCATGCCGTTGTATGCGTAAGAACAAGGAGAAAACGCTCCCCTGAAAATTGAGCCCTCAGGGATGAAGGAATGGGGTGGGATGTTCGCTGTGCGAACCGAGAAGGCTAAGGCTCTTGGCGAGATGAACCCCTTGTTTGGCTTAGCGCTTGCAGTCTCTTGCATTTTATTGCCATTAGTGAGTGCAGGAAGAACAAAAAAAATAAGGATGAAAAAAAATGTCACTCGATTTGATCTAGTGGACGAGAGCGATGTTGTCTACTTTACTTATTGGGGTGGAAATATTTTATTGCATCCGATTTTTTAATTCATTTGCCCTTTTGGCCACCCCGGCTAGCTGCTAGCTACCTGGAGCTATCGCCAGGCTGAACCCCCTGAGCACCGCTATCCTCAGCAGTTCTTAGATCGTGTGGCTTGTCCGCGTACCTGCACTACCGCAGCTAATTAAAATTTCACATTCTTTGGATCGGGCATTGCGCGTCTTGTGGTTCAGGAATACCAGTGAGCCTGACCTTAGATTATGTACGAACGTTTAGACACTGTGTGCTGGCATCTTAACAGCGTGTTCCTAAGTATGGAGTAACCTAAGTAAACCCGCCATTGTATTTTCAAAGTAGAAGTTTCAGGCAATTGCCAAGATTTGCTGTCATCTAAAGTTTTAAGCATAAACAAGACTAGACACAAAACTTGCAAAGTACTCGATAATATGTGATGTTTGTATATCCTTTTGACGCCGCCGTCCAAGATAATATGTAATATGCCTGTGATCCCGTCTACGAAAACCGTCCTTTAACAATTAAAGTAAAGATATGACAAAATAAAATAAGAGGCTGTCGGTAAAATGGCGAAGGAATATCCTTGCTGTAGAAATCAGAAAAACGCCCGCCTTTGTAAATCAGAAAACGCCACTGCCGTAAGTTTTTTTTTGGTGTGTCTTGCGACACTTCAGCTGGATGCGGAGTTGGAGCTCGCGGATTCGGAGCTGGATGAATCAGAGCCAGATGCTGAGTCGGAGCCCGATGACGATTCGGCTTTGGAGCCAGTCGACGTCGAGCCCTCCGGGGTCGAGTCGGACGGGTGCGAGCCGTCTTCTAGGGGCTTCTCATCGGCAGACTTCTCTTCGCTCTTCGACGACTCCGACTCGGTTGTGTGTTCGGAGTTGGAGCTTTCGGTGGCCTTGTCCGTGGTCTCGCTATTTTCTTCCTTCTTCTTCCGGGCGGCGTCTTCGGCCTCCTTCTTCTTGGTCTCCTCCTCAGCGGCCTTCTTGGCCTTCTCTTCCTCGACGAGTTTGTCGAGCATCTCCTTCTTCTTCCGCTGCTCTTCCTTCTTCTTCTCGAGCTCCTCCTTCTTCTTCTCCTGCTCGATCTTCTTGCGCTCCTCGTTCTTCTTCTTGTCCTCCAGGCGCTTCTTGTCGTCCAGCCTCTTGCGCTCCTTCTCCTTCTTGTCGATCACCTTGGCCTTCTCGATCTCCACGACCATCTTCTCCTCGTACTTGCGCCAGTACTCGGCCACCTCCACCTTGAGGGTCGACGTGTAGTTGGGGTTGTTCCACTCCGGCAGCAGCGCCTCGGCGCGGTCGAGCCACGGCGTCATCCAGCTGTCCCGCACCGCCTTGGTGCCGGCAAAGTGCACGAGCAGGTCGCCGCGCATGACCTTCCAGGGCTGGACCTTGCCGTTGCGGCCGTCGTCAAAGACCTCGGTGGTGCCGTTGTCGAACTGCGCCGCCGTCATGTTCTTGCCAAAGAGCCACTTGCCGTCCGCGTAAAAGGCGTTGTTCACGGGCAGCGAGTTGTACCAGCGCATCGGCACCTCGGCCCAGTGGTTGCGCTGCTTGAGCGCGTCGCGCGCCAGCGGGGACTCGGAGTTGGTCAGCAAAAACTGGAAGGCGCTCTGGTCGCGGAAGCGGTCACGCTGCGTGCGGGCCTTCTCGTAGATGGGGTACGCGAGCACGCCCGACAGCAGCGACGCCGTCCACGGGTGCACGCGCAGCGCAAAGGCGCCCGAGTTGAGGCCGTCCCAGTTGGAGGCGATCACCAGATGCACGTCGTTGAGGATGGAGCTCGTGTTGGGCGGCAGGAACGTCTCCAACGGCGTCGAGGGGTTGAGGATCATGGTGTCGCCGTCAAACCAGCTGCCGAACCCCCGCGGGTCTTTTGTTAGCCCTTCCAACTATTTTCTACTAGTCGCTAGAGAAAGCGCAAAGAAAAAAAAAATTACACAAAAACTTACAAAAGCCATTCCAGGCGCTCTTCCTCCGGCTTCAGAAGCTCGGCGATAACGATGGCGAGCAGGTACGCCGGCTTCGTGTAGGCACCGGCACCGCGGCGCATACGGTCGTTGTCAATCTCGTTGCTGACGACCTCGCGGTCGGCAATGTAGTGCGGGTAGCCATGCATCTCGTTGTGGACCTGGTGCGTCTTGAAAGCACGGTGGACGACGGGAATGTCAAGGTCGTTGACGGCCACACCGACCTTGGCGATCTTGGCCATAGGTCCGTTGGGCAGCATGGACGGCCGCGCACTCAGCATCTTGGTCGTGCCGAACTGGCCTTCAAAGGTCCGCTCGGCAGTAAGTTCCTCGTTGAGCCGTAGATTGCACGTCGAGGCAAAATCGACCCGCTGCAGATAATTGAAGCAGAGATATACCAGACATATGGATGTGATCAGAGCTAGCAGCCGTGTCGGCCGCTGAAACTGTTGGACGAGCATCGTGCTGAGTAGTGAGAGCCGCCGGGTAGTACTATAGGGTTGTTGTATTCGTATTCCTTAACAGTTGGCTGTTCGCTGTGCGTCGACGGATCGGGGGATGGTGTCACGTCGAAGGAAATAAAGCAAGATTGAATAATAATAATAATAAAAACGTGCAAGCGAATGAATGTGAGAAGGAAAGTATAGATAAATGAACGATGAGTGTCTGACCCGGTCGTGTGGGCTCTTTTTGTCGTCAGCAGAAGAGCCACGCTGGTCGAAGAACCCAATGCTCACGAAACGAAAACAGAGCTGCTTTCGATAAGAGAGGCGGAAGTCGAGACGAGGGATCGGAGGAAAAAAGAAGCCAAGAGATGCAGAAACGAAGGAAATATGAAAAAAGAAAAAGAAGCACAAAATCTCAAGAGAGACAACGAGCTGAGAAGAGGGAGAGAACCAAAACCTAAACCAGTACCAAAAAGAAAGATATAATGGAGCGAGTGCTGTGCGATCCACGACCCCTTGTTCTAGCTGGGTTGTGATTCGGGTCTAGGCGTAAAATGGAGCAATGGCAGGGTGGGTCTCAGTTGTCTTTTCTTCTGGTACGTTGTATACTATGTACTCCTTCTGCGTGCTGCGGCATCTATGCTTATTGCTTCGATAGGGAAAGGGAGTGCACAAAAGTGGCTTGGGGAATGCTTTCTCACCCCTAGACGGGACTTTTTCAGTGTCCGGCTTGCCTCTTATCTGATGCCGGCGTAAAGCGTAAAATGGCTTCTTTCGAAAAATTGTTTTAGGGGCGCAAGATGCCAGGTAAGGGTTTGCAAGATCACAGAAAGGGGCAGATCGAATAATAAATTATCAGCGACATCCAGCTAGTAGAGGACGGGGTGGGTTCGTCTTTTTTTTTTTCTTGTGCTGGCATCGGCCCCGGCATCCGTTCTTGGCAGACGTCGTTTGGCTTGTGGGGTGGACGCGTGTCCACAAGTCTGTTTAAGGACAAGGACGAAATGGCTCGCTGAGAATGCACATAAACGACAAATTCCTACTGACTGGATTACATAGATGTGGATCGTGGACAATTAAAGTCGCGAAGAAAATAGAAGGGGGGAAAAGAGCCGCGTAGGGGCTGCCGCACGATGGTGGAGGGAGGTTAGCCCCCAGCAGATGGCCATGGGACGGAGGCTATCTTACAGGAGGGGGGTACGAAAACAGAGGCAGAAGCCCAGGACACTGGACACTCGCAGAGATCAACGAATGTAGAATCTACGCTATTTAGAACCAATAACGGGTTTCAACAGATTGCACGTTTTTCCAGCCCGCACGTTCACAAGTTGGTTGACAGCGTTGCATACAGAGAAGGACCTGGCTGGAGTGGTTGAACAGGTCTGAGGTTGGGGTTGTTTGGAGCATTGGTGTATTACGATCCTTGCGCCTTACGTATACGACACACACAAGACGTGCTTGTGACTGCCGGGTGGTGGTGTGAATGCACTGTAAAAAGAGGCATACGAAGGCCAGAGAACAATTTCTTTACGGGGAAGATGCGCGGCGCAGAAAAGACATTATCAACCCTTGGAAGCGGAGCAGCCAAGAATGAGCGGGCGCGAAAAGAGAGAGGACAGTCTCGAGACGTAAAATACCAGGCAGGAAATGTGGCTTGGATGCCCCTGTACTGTGCATCGATGATGGACAATAAAATTCAGACTGTTCAAAGCTGGCGGCGAGTTGTCAGCGCCATTTACGATGAACACCAGAGGCACGGAGTACAATGTCTCGCAACAGGGATTGTAGGGAGAGCGAGAGAAGAAAGAAAAATTAAGCCAAGGGGACGGCAGCGGTTTCCTGGTACGTGGGCCAAATTTCTCTGGGATAGGAGGGCTGTTAATAAAGTGGATTGCGCATTGGTTTCCCGTTTATATATAGAATGGGCGATCAAGCGAGCGATATTACGCGTTAGGTGGCAGGGATTCAGGAAGGGGGGCTAAGGAAGGCACGGAGGATGGAGGGGTGGGCAGGGCTGGATATGTACTCATTAAGCAAGCCCTGCGGAAAATTCCAGGTAGGCAGCAGGGGCAGCTAATAGGTTAAGAAGGAGGAAGGACAAAAGAAAAGGTATTAAAAAGGTCAGAACCCACTATTCTCAAATGGAAAGTATTTGTATTGGGACGCTAGTACTAATTTGGACTCTCCCTAGAAGCAATTTCGCTAGGGCCATGCGCAAAGGAAAATGCCATTTGTTGTAGTCGAACTTACTACATACTCAGTACGCGCGTCTGCAAAACAGTTTCGTACGGAGATCTGATGAGCAAAGGATGCTCATGCAGTTCCTTGAGGGCATGCGAAAGCCTACTGGTGAAATTATCTGTCGCAAACTACGCGCAGCACCAAAATATACAAAGCAGTTGACTAGCTCGTGCAGGATAGTTGTTGTACGTGAAGAGCGTCGCAGTCGGGGTCCGAATGGGGTTGATCACTACGGTCCATGTTCAGCAAATATATTGGAAATGGAAATGTCCGTGTGGGACGTAACTGAAAGGAGTCACATGAATCTCGACCAGATAGTCATGCACCAAATAGGATGGCTCGCGACTACTGCTAGAGAAAATGGAACACCAGGCCAGACGATTTCAATGGTTTCGTTTTACCAGGAATATTCATGTTGCGCAATGCATAGCATCATTAAAGAAGGGAAAGGGCTGCTTGAGCAGAGAAAGAAGTGGCCACAAGCTTTAATATTAATTTTGCCAATATGTACGGAGTATTTAGCAAACATCACAAAGCAAACATCTCATGTAACCTCTTATGTACTTTGAAGCACATTAATAATGAATAATACCCCACAAGAAGACTTAAGACAGGTGAAACAGACACAGAATAACAATCGACACGAGTTTGGATGTTTTTTATTTAAAAAAAAAAAAAAATTGAACATCAGATGCAGCACGAGCAGTTTCATTGACACAAAATCGACGGCCGTTCGATGGGCAAAAAAAACGACCCCCCTGGGACTCGAACCCAGAATCTTTGCCACCGGAAAGCAACGCCTTACCATTAGGCCAAGGGGCCGTTGGGACTTGATTGGGAAATTATCCGGCTATTGTCCTTTATGCAGGAATTCGCCTAGCAGAACTTCTCAATTAGGTCTAAACAATATTACGTTACATCTCACCTTCGTATCAAACGCGTTAAATATCAATTGTGGGATACAAGAATATCCAAATCCTCAACATAGGAAGCAATTGATTCCTTAGTGACATACTCGTACATGGAACGTGTTCGTCTTAAGAAGAGTACAAAAAAGCAGGTACGAACAACTGACAGTTCTTTAAGGTTCTTTCTGACTTACCTCAATGTGGAAGGCACTCAAATCTATGACGAAACTGTGATGGTAGAACACGAGCTACCTGCACGTAGAAATCCGAAGAAACCAGCATGTCGTGAGCAAATATAAGTGTTTCTCTCTATGGTGTCTACGAATATGGTGACTAAAAGCCGTAAATTAACATATGCTTTATTTGTCAAAGAGCTTGCTGCGGAAAAGGCTAGCAATGAACGGCAAATTTCACTTCGTACAGAGTCAGACTAACCTTCTGAGGCAAGTTTGAACAAAGAATGGCGTCTTGGCTTGAAATTGATATCACAATGTAGGGCTAGAAAGTGTTGTTTGAAAATTTTGTACAGAAGAGAGAGCACACGTCTGAGAGGTTCCCATATCACCATGAATATCATTGCTGGATATCACAAAACACACCTCTTGCAAAGCACCCATCCACCAAATTCACATTTATGGATTAAGCCTTCTCAAGTGGCTCCTCTGCAAGCGCCCTTTCTACCTCCTCGTCCACGTTGTATCCGTATAACCATGGCTGAACCTCAGGACAAGTCCAGCGGCTGGGGAACGGCGCTTTGAGCTGCTCATTGCCCAGCTGTGACAGGAATAGTTGGTCACGCGCTTCTTGCTCGGGCCCATTGAGCATATGGAATGAGTCTCGCTAGTTACCAGAGTTAGTGGACCTAGTATTAGAAAGAAGGTTCTTAAACAGGGCAAGGATATCGCGGACGGCAACATGCCTGTTTGAATGCCTCTTGCACAATAGCGTCACCTCTGCTCTTCCTCAATTTTTCATATAATTTTAATGCACTGGGAAGCTGCTCTCGGCTCGTGATCTTGCCTAGAAGGAGACCCAGGACAGCGCCATCCTCAATTGCCGAGTTGGCCCCTTGCGCCAAATATGGAAGCATCGGATGGCATGAATCTCCGCTGCCCAGTTGTCAGCATTTACTCATATTCCATCAGGAAAACAGGAAGCATTTGAGGCTTACACAAAAACTGCATTTGACTCCGCACTTACCCAGTGCTCAAGCTCTGAGCCTGGAATAGCACCATAGTCAGTAAACGAGAGGACGACAACTTAAGCCTTGGCAGACCGTGAACCTACGATGCATCAATTTCCACTTGTCTACCTCCTTGACCAAGTCAAGGAACCGCCCCAATATCGGGTCCCAGTCACGGAATAGTGTCCTCATTTCTTCCACAGACCCCGGTTGACGCCTCACTCCCTCTGGCAGGTCGTCTGGAACTAACAACACTACATTGTATAGCTTACCCGCCCTCAACGAGTATCCAACAGCATGTGAACCAGGGCCGATCCAAAAATGGACAGATGGTTTGCTCACCCACTCTCGCAGCTCGAGATCCTCGATCTTATCCAGCGAAAGCAGAATGCGGTAAGCTATGTCGCCAGTCGGCATCGGCGGATCCTTCCGGCCTAAAAAGCACTCTCGGCACTTGGACCACAAACCGTCTGCTGCAACAATGAGATCCGCCTGCGTCGTCTGCCCGTCTTGCAATGTTACGGTGGATTTCTCAAAGTCGACAGCGTCCACTTTGGATCCGAGTCGGACAGTCACACCCAGTTCTTTTGCGCGATCGTACATAGCCAGCTGCAGGTCTACCCGGTGAAGGTCCACAAAAGGTGCGCCGTACCGGTCACGCATCTTTGTGTCGAAGTTTTTCTCCATGGCGAGGACCATACCGTCCGAGTAGCGGTGCACGGCGAGATAGGTGGGCTCGGCGGCGGCCAGCCACAGCTTGGCAGACATGCCCCATTGTTGAAGGATCCGGGTCGAGTTGGGTGTGACTTGCAGGCCTGCACCGACCTTTGAAAGAATCGGGGTGAGAAAAATGAGATTAGATTTACGCAGGGGCTTATACAGGCAGTGCCACTCACTTCAGCAAGTTCCTTGGCTGACTCGAAGACTGTTACTTTGTGTCCTGACAGAGCACACGCGATGGCAGCCGCCAATCCACTGAGGCCGGCTCCTACGACCGCTATGTCAAGTACGACTGAGTGCAGAGACTGATGTTGCATGATGACTGACAGAATCTTTCGGTGCTGTTCTTCGGCAGCTGCGCGGTTGTCGTATCTAACACTTGCGATCTTTTGCGGCAAGAAATTTAATTGTTGGTTAAAGGTTGACGAGGCGCATTCAGAATTTCGTGATATTTAACGACCTCAGTCTGTTGTTCTTGCTCTAAGGTTGTAGTATCTCTCTATTCTCTGCCACACAGGCACGAGGCGAGAACCAACGCGATGTGCTCTTAGCCCTTATTTCCTCTGGTTTTGTCTAAACTTCACGTTCGTTGGGAACCCAATTCATGAATGGTCATCCGATGTAATAAATTTACGACAATAGATCGTATGCCACAAGCTCTGGAGAATAACCTTAAATAAAGGGAGGAAAAGTGAGATATAAAGTCAAGCAGGTCAATGATTTTTAAGAGTCCGAAGAACCAGCTATCTCCCCCTCCCCGCATCCGGCATAGAGGCTCGGCTTTTGCAACTCCACTGTAACTCTCCAGTCCACCAGTGTCGCAAACTATTAACAGTGTCATCAGCTATGAACAAACTCGAATGAGCTCATCTGGTATAACTAGAGCGATCGCGAAACCTCCAGAAACATAGACAAAATCCGAGACCTACTTTTTAGATTATTGTGCTACGGAGTAGAGAAGTCTACAGCTGTTGTTGAATATAATGATGCGAGGCTCCTTCCATGAGAAGTTTTGAACCGCCGCCAATTGAAATGCCATCACAACCTCGGTCTAAATCATCTTCAAGCAAGCATACGCCTAAAGAAATGCAATATATCGCACCTAGAACAAGTCAAGCCAAATGAGTCTCTAGTCATTCTAAGACGTCATTGTGACTATATAGAACACAATTTTGACCGTCAATAATATTGTCGATCGGTTACAACTCTCGGCACACTTAAAATGACAACACTTATACATGTAAGCAAAGTGCTGGCAGTAATACTCTTAGGCGGCTAAAATAGAATTTCAGCGGTATCCTCGCGAGCTTAACGCTTATCTAAGAAGCGTTCCCTTGACAGAGCTTGTGACTAAGATTGCATTGTTGGATGGAGTACGGAAATACAGATTCGGCTTTTCTAAACGAGGAGAATATTTCGACTGCTAACGTATGCTATTCAAATACTTCAGCTAGGAATATAGACCGCTTATTTGACATTATA
The DNA here is from genome assembly GCA_002917075.1 of Hawksworthiomyces lignivorus. NCBI lineage: Eukaryota > Fungi > Ascomycota > Sordariomycetes > Ophiostomatales > Ophiostomataceae > Hawksworthiomyces > Hawksworthiomyces lignivorus. The sequence goes on from NTMA01000027.1 coordinate 410,420, forward strand.
AAGGTTGCACAGAGCAGAGCTCTGAACCAGTGACATCTGCTTCTAGCTTAGAAAGATATATATTGTTACTAAGGCATGTAAAACCCCTTAACAGTCAAGTCGGAGCAGGGTTGTAAAATTCATTAGAATTATTACAGCCATGTCATTGCTGCACATCAGCTGAGTTTACGCCTGCCGTGAGCTACCATGGATGTATAATACCGATACAGACACATAGCATTCCAATTCCACCACTTCAGTTTGTAACTACTTACATCCAGCGACATCCTTTCTCTTTGTGGTGTCCATCCCGTTCTATCTCTTTACTACTGCCCATCTAGAGGCTCATCCGCCTCGACGCCCTCCCAAACTTTCTGGATGGACGCCACGGCCTTGTCGTCAAGCTTGCCGTGGGCAATCCACTTTAGCGTCTCGTCCAGCTGCTCCAAGTTGCTCGCGCCGACGATGAGCGCATCGCCGTGCTCCTCGCTCAGAATCGAGTTCCACGCCACCCACCGGTAAGCTAGCTCGCCGCGCGAGACGCCCTCCTCGTTTGCCGCGGCTTCCCATTTGCTTAGGCTGTTGAGGTAAGACGGCTTGTTGTAGATGTTGTAGAAGATGCTGCCCTTGGCGAAGCGGCCCTTGCCATCGTTGAAGTCCTGGACCGACTTGGTCAGCAGGCCGCCAGCCAGCGGGCTGTAAGCAAAGAAGGAGATGCCGAGCTTGCGCAGCGTGGGGAACAACTCCTTCTCGGACTTCCGGGTGATGGGGTTGTAGTTGCCCTGGTACACAGTAGGCAGCACATAGCCTTTTGCCTTGGCATGGTCGTAGATTTCTTGGACGGTCTCAGCCTTGTAGTTCGACAGACCGAACCGTTTGAAGAGGCCCAGGCGGTACACCTCGTCGACGCCCGCAAGCGTGTCTTCAATTGGTGTGTTTTTGTCTGGGAAATGTAGGTAGAAAATGTCGACCTGCTTCACGCCGAGGCGGGCAATGCTCTCCTTGGCCGAGCTGACCACATAATCCTTAGTCGCCCACGACAGTGACTGGTTAGTGAAGCCACTTGTGTTGCCCCACTTTGTGTCGATGGTGAAGCGGTCGCCGGCGTGAATCTGACCGAGGCGCTCCTCTGATTTGCCATAGACCTGAGCAGAATCAAGGCGAGTAACACCGTTGGCATCTAGAACAGCGAAAACCTTATTGATATCTTCATCGGAGTTGAAGGGATCACGGTTGCCGATACCGGCAGCACCAAATACGACTTGAGCAGGCATTATAGAAGATTTGCAAAAGAGGAGAGGAAATAGTGAATTTTGGTAATTATTGCAAGTGTCTAGAATTTTTCTGAAATGGTTGGATGTGAATAGCCGTGTAGCAAAAAGATACTTGTTGGGTACGTGGCTCTTATATAGCCATGAAGGTGCTCAAGGCTGAGGCTGCAGTCAATGATGAAACCATTTTTGTTGATGGCATGCTTATAAAAGCTATACATTCATCGGAGACTTTTTGCTCCTACCAAACCTTCGGCTGAGGTGAGATTAAGTTAGTCTTCGCAGATAGATAGAGATTTGTCACTTATTTCTGCAAGCTACGGAGTTCAATGTCGTAAAAGCAACGTAAGCTGCCATGCATCTTCCAACTTCTGTAACAAAAGCCCGCCATTTGTGCCGTCGGGATTGATAAAGCCGAGCGTTTATCCCCTCTTTTATCTTGCAAGCCGGGCTTTTATTGTATAGGCCTCTACATACTGTATTTTGGCAGTTGCTCTGCCGACCGGTTCCAGCGCAAAGTTTCACACAAATGGCACAATCGGCACCTCCTGACATAACCCGCGTGAGCGATGGCGTGAACTCAATGCACGCAGCAAAATGCCAATTCAACAACGGCTTTGCTGTGTCGTAAAGCGCAAGGACAAAAAATTGAATGGAAAGGAACGCGCTGTGAGGAACCCACCAGGAGGACACGAAACTGAGCTCGGAGATAGGAGCTACGAATACCGTTCCTTGCTCCACGAGCGACACCGCCGCAGCGGGGACGAAGTCTGTCGGATTCTGCTGCGTCCGAGAGAGAAATCGGAGAGAACCTTCCCGAAGAAGTGGGTCCTCGGTCATGTCAAGACGAGGGACTGACACGGTCACGCGGAAGAAATCCCACAACCGAACCGTATGCTGATGTCGGAGCAGTCCACCTTCATTACCTAATTTGTCTTGGGGCATATTTAAGAGGAGTTGATAAATACTATGTATATGTATGTATGTATGTACGGAGTATGTGTCCCCTAATACTACCGTTCCAATAATCGCTAGCGCCGCGCGGACCTCCATACATATACAGACACTTTGTATGTGGAATGTACAAATCGTTGAAGAAGACCCATTGAAACGAACAAGCCCCAGTGTTGACGGAATCGCTCCGGCCCAGTGAATGTCTGGTGCAAGGTGACAGAGAACAGGGGTCCCTAAAAACAGCTTGCAGAAGATACAGGCTATGAAAGACACAAAACGTTACAGAGTGCACTTTTCTTGGTAAATGGAATATCCTTTATCTGTAGTGCACCAAGTCCTTAGAACTTCATTGGAGTGCCCTAATTCAACACTTCAATTGACCACGGAAGACATCCGAATTGTCTGCCTGAGTTTTGAGTTTCAGTTGTCCTCTCGGCCGTGTATGTCGATTTTCTGCAGCTGAGCAGATTAGGCCTAGTACTGGAGGCAGAGTATGGTACATTAACCCCCACGGCGCTTCACTCGGAAACCGCTACCGCAATTGAAGCCGCCACCTGGCCAAACAGCTCTCAATGAGGGAAGCAAGGCGCTTTTAGTGCGGGAAGGCGAGGCGGCCGAAGACCAGAGGATACTACGTAGCTAGGTCGGAAAGACAAGGGTAGATATACAAAACGAGTTTTATATTGGCGATAGACGTTTGCCGGGGGCAGCTATACTTGCACAATCGACGATAGAATGATGCGGGTGTTATGCACGCAAAAGGGGGTTGGCAGAAAGAAGGTCCAGCAGAAGATAACTCAGGTGAAACGGCAAAGAGAAGCGAAGCACAAACATAAGTCGTAGGGCCCAGTCGGCTGCTGATATAGATCGTTTAACGGACAAGATTTCAGAGGCTCCAGTAGTAAGATGGCACAAGAGAAAAAAAGGCAGCCGTAGGCTTATGTGATCGGCGCTTTTGCTAGCATCACCGTGCACAGTAGAATAAGAAAATAGTAACTGAAGATGCAGAACAGACAGAGTGAGAGGGGCGAAAGGCAGGGTGAAAACGGTTGCTTGAGGTCGTACCAAAGACGGGGAAGACGCTGGCTAATGAAGGAATATCGGATATGTACCTTCAGCTGTCCATGCGAAAATGACAAGGCAAGGACAGCTTTGCGGAAGCCAATAATGGTCTTCGAAAGAGAGCTACCATCCCAGACAGCAGTCAAAAAGCATGGCTAGGTTACACCTCATTAGCGGTTTCTTTGGATCACAGTGGCAGGGGATTGAGTCGGGGGCTAAGTGCACCCGTATTTACAGCAGTTCCATTGCAACGGGATGAAGCGCGTGGGGAGCTTTGTTTGGGGCGAAGCGTCCGGAAAAGGTAGCGATACAGATCCACTTGCCTGGACAAATGCGGTGTAAATTGTACTGCTACATTACTAGTGTACGGGGTGCATAGTGGCCCCTATTTCACTGTAACGAGAGAAAACGCATGTATCGATAACTATCCAACGATAAGTCTTTTTTGCATGATTCTGTTTTGTTCTGTCAAGTTGTTGGCAGAACGCCATTGTTTCACGAGAACTTTTCATAAAGTGGCTGAGCCTGTCGGGGGATCAATTCCGATAAACAGACAGGGGGCGCAACTTGGCTTCGACTTGCTCTACGACTATACATAGATGCCTGTATGGAGTACGGGGTACTTTGACAGGGACCTGAGGCGTTTCTTAGAGGTGCAGTACGCATATTTACGCGAAGAAAACCATATTCGTTAAGGTAGCAAGGTGCCATAATTTAACTATATGTAGATATGGTACGAGACAGAGATAGATAGTCCAACGAGATCTTTAGCCACGAGCGCATTCGCCTTACATACATGCATCGTATGCAACAACCCTTACATAAACCCACATGGTGTTGGAGGGTTTGTGCATATATGTGCATGCTGAAGTGCTTTGCTCGATTCTGGTCTAGCCTCCCTGCCGACGTACGGACAATCAGCCTTTCCCTCTTTTATCTTCCAATGGGTGTATTCCTTGCAACTTTGTCACTGATGAATGCATGGGACAGGCCTGGTCGATGTCGAGTAGGACTGCAGAAAGATATGCAGAACGACCAGGCCGCCTGACCGGATAGATACAAAGGGAGGCTAGAAAGTACAGAATATATAAGTATCACTTGCGTCTTTTTATTCCCGTTAGCAAGATAAAGCCTCGAATACCAATTATATATTTAATTATATACACTCTTATTTGCTAGTTCTCTCTTTTTATTAAAATTGGTCATTTTTATTTGGTTCACGACTATATAAAATGACTGCTGACACTGTTGAATTCTTCGCCTACCGTGGTTCGAAGGAGAACCGCGTGGTGCCCGTCAAGACGACCCGCCAGATTGGACCACGGGAATGTCTCGTGGAGATCACCCACAGCGGCTTCTGTGCCACGGATACCCATTTCACTGGCGTTGACTTGGGTCTTGGGCACGAGGGCGTAGGAATCGTCCGCCGTGCCGGCTCAATTGTTTCACAGCACAAAATGTATGACTCGATCCTGGCTTGCTTCTATTTTTTTGATGTCTCCTAACACGTCTGCTAGTGGTGACCGTGTCGGCTGGGGATTTGTTCACGAGGCTTGCTTCAACTGCAAGCAGTGCCTGTCCGGGGGCGAGATCTACTGTCTGAAGCGCAAAATGTTTGGCTTTGCCAACCTAGACCAGGGTTCACTAGGCAGCCATGTTGTGATGGATGAGAACTTTCTGTTTCCGATCCCAGAAGCCATGTCGTCGGAAGACGCTGCGCCGCTCATGTGCGCCGGCTCCAGCGTCTTCGGCTCACTACAGCAGCATGGCTACAAGTCCACCGACCGCTGCGGTGTCATTGGAATTGGCGGTCTAGGCCATCTCGCCATCCAGTTCGCCCACAAAATGGGTATGGAAGTTGTGGCTTTCTCGACCACAGAGGGCAAGCGGGAAGAGGCAATGAAATTCGGCGCGGACTCATTCTACGTCACGGGCGGCCTGGACCCGAGCAAGGGCGATAAGCTGCCCGAGAGCGTGGGTCGGTTAGATCACCTCTTGGTGTGCAGTACAGTGCAGCCTGACTGGCATCTGTATCTAGACGTACTAGAGCCACGTGCCACCATCTACCCCCTGACGGCCTTCGAGACGGACGTCAAGTACCCGCACCTGTCGCTCATTTTCTCTGGCGTGACCATCCAGGGCACAATGATCTCTACAAAACAAGGCTATATGGAAATGATGGCGTTTTGTATCAAGCATAACATCAAGCCTGTCAACCAGCTGTACCCTATGACTGCAGAAGGTATTGAGAAATGCAAAAAAGATCTGCTTGAGGGCAAAATGCGGTACCGGGGAGTTCTAGTCTCCGAAGGTGCGGACCGGAGCGCGGAAGGAGAGGCAGCTGTGGTTGTGATATCACAGACCAATGGGAAGAATGGCACGAACGGAGAAAAGAAAAGTTCCAATGGTGCAACTGAGGCTGAGAAGACAGAGGCTGCAGCCGAGGCATATGTGTATGAAAAATAAAGTACTACTACCAGACGTATTCTATATTGTGCAGCTACAAGCTAAGAATTTGAAAAAAAAAAAAAAAAAAAAAAAAAATTCCAGAAGATGAATATATCGCACATCCGAACTCAACCTCTGGCATAGTACTGTATTTTCCTGTTATATTCCACAGATTGTACCTTTAATTGAGATTTGTGCAAAGAGAATTGAATCGTCAAAGTGAGAGTTAGGAGACAGCAACAGGTGCATCCTCCATGCCATATGAAAAATAATTGCTATAAAAAATACAATTGCAGAAACTGATACGCGCCCAAAAACACTTTTTAAGAGAAATCACAACAAGTTCCATTTTCAACTCCGCTTACGGGCGAGCCTGCTCGGCACGGTCATCGATCTTGCTAGCTCCGTAACCGTTATATGCTGCAAGCTCGTTCGTGTATGTATACGGGTTGACACAGTCACATATTCAATTGTCGTGGAGATGGCGTACGCTATCTGCGGTGCCGGCGTCTCGGCAATGAAATTAGCGAGATGGGGGTTGTGATTCGCCGGTACCACACTGCTGCTATTTGTCCCCACTGTTGCAACTGGGCGCTGTGTTTGGGTGAGCGAGACTCTAACCGTGCTGACGACCGTCATAGTTGTCAGTTTAGATACCAAGACCGTCGCTGTTGTAGTGACAACGGCGGCGACTGTGGATGTTGCCGTTGTGTGCTCTGTATGCGTCGTGTTGAGCAGGCTATAGGCGACGTGAGTCGAGGTGGTGTTCAGGATGTGGGTCACAAAGGCTGTCGAAGTCGCTACTGATGTGGCCGTCACAACTACTGTGTGGGTGCTTTGAACCACCTGAGTGGAATTGACGGCAGCGGTCACAGATACGGTATGTGTCTCACTAACCGTATTTGTGTGTGTGCTGTAGATGGTTGAAGTGTGTATGTCATCAACAGTGCGCGTTGCATTGACCGTGTGTGTCGTGTTTACTGTACGTGTGGCATCTACCGTATGTGTGGCGTCTACTGTATGCGTGGCATCAACCGTATGTGTGGCATCAACTGGATGTGTGGCATTAATCGTACGAGTGGCATCGACCGTACGAGTGGCATCGACTGTACGTGTAGCGTTGACGGTGTGTGTAGAATTTAGCGTGTGTGTCAAAATGGCGGTGGAAGTTGCTGTTGCGGTAGATGTAGCATTCCAAATCTTTGTTACGTCAACAGTTTTTGAAATGGAGGTTGTTACAGGAACAAGGTGTGTCTCGTTAACAGTATGCGTCTGGTTGAGTGTCTTGGTGGTGAAGACATCGATCGTTTTTGATACAGATGTTGTGATAGGTATAATGCTCGTCTGGCTGATAATTTGTGTTTGGTTCACGGTGTGCGGAACCGTCTGGGTGAGAGTGTGCGTTTGCGTCAATGTCTTCGTGATGGTAACATCGGCAATCACAGTCGACGTAACAACAGTATGAGACACTGCAGTAGACGTCGACACCGCTACGGACTGCACTGTTGATGTTGTTGTTGCATTGCTCCATCTTGTCGTAAACAGGGTCGAGGTAAGATAATTAACGCTCGTCCGCTCCAGGGTCGTTAGAGAGGTATTCCAGAGGGTCGTGTATATTGTGTGAGTGTTGAGCAGTGTGGCGGTGGTCGTCTCGAGCACTGTTTTGGTCAAGGTCGATGGGACAGTAGAAGTAACCAGAGAGGTGGCAGTGCTTGTGGAGGTTGCTGTTGTAGAGGCAGTGTCGGTTTTTGTCGCGGTGATAGTTTGATGCACAGTGTCAACTGTCGTGAGCGTCACCGTAGCAATAGCTGTCTGGTTCACGACTACTGAGATAATAGAAGCCACCGTTGTGGACGTCGTCAAAGACGTAGAAGTCTTGACGTCGGTGGTGGTCGTGGTATAGTATTGGGGCTTCTGGACTACCGACGTTGTCGTGGTAGTGCCCGTTGAAAACTTTGTAAATGTTTTCCACGTGAACGAAGTCGATACAATGGGTACCACGCGGGTTACCGTAGTAGTGGCCGTCTGCTGGATGGTGATGACTGATGTGACGTACACAATGGTGCCGGAGGTCGTCGTCGTCGGGTCGCTCTTGTTATTGTCATGGCTTCCCGGTGCTGTCGTGGTTAGAGGCGCGTTGCTGGTGGATCCATTGCCAGCTTGAAGGTACTGCCCCCCACACAATCCGTAGTTTGCTTGACATCCATCCAAGCAGTGCTCGGTCGAATTGCCACACCAGCCATGTTCCGAGCAGCAGTTGCCATACACAGAGCCTTTGCATGTAACGCCCAATCCAGAGCCACATGCGCCATCTTGAGAGGCCGGGATGTCAGCGGTAACGAAAGATGCGAATATAATCGTGGCTATCGCCAGGAGCATAGAAAGCCGGTGCGTTAACCCCATGGTTGCACTGGATTCATAGATACAGAAAAAACGGAGTCAAAGAGATAAATCTTGGTTGGCTTTGTCTCTAGCTATTCACAAGATAATCAAAGAAGAATTGGAAAAAGGAATAAATGAGAGTATGCCAAATAAAAGCGTGACACCACAAGCTGTAGATGGCAACTGCAGAAAAGACAGAAGCTTTTGAAACTACATTGCCTAGGGGAAAGTGCATCAATATGAACAATAGTATCCTGGGTGTCTGCTCATTTTAATCAATGAGTGGTCTACCCGGTGGCGGCCTACGGGCCAGAGAGCATGTCTAGCCGATTCACGCTCTCATATATATCCTTGGGGTAAAGAAGCAATGTAAGATTTGGTTCATAAGAACCCAAGAAAGAGTCCATCAAAACGAGTCTATTAGATAAAATTGTGTCTGAATTCCATATGATACCAAACGAACTATATCAAGCGCTCGCAGCACCCAAATTCTATGCAAAGGTCTCTTCGTTGCAATTATTTTTCTTTTTGATTCTCTACCATTCTCACATACAGCAGCTTTCAATGTTTGATGTACTCCAAGTTTATTTTGTATGTTCCTCTCATAAAATAGAGTCGAATACCCTATTATAATGAACGGTGGTATGAGGCCTGGCAGGCGGAAATTCTAATAAAAAAGGGGTCTCAAGATTGCAACATTTCGTCATAATATACGTAGTGAAATGCCAATAAAAAAGAAGTATACGTACGCAAAATATACTTTATCCCATCAATCAACTAACTACGATTCACTCCGTTATTAGACGTGCAAAATATAGGTCATAGCTCAATCATGTGGGCTGGTCTCTTTTGCTGCTATAATCAGTCTTGGGAAATATAGGTAAGGAGGATATGGGAAGCGTGGTGAAATAAGATTGCACATGAGGTTGCATCAGAAAAGCTGTTCGTGAGTTATTATAAAACATCTCAAGATAGACGTTCACTAAGATCGGGACAGTGCTACACATGCGTCTTTGCGCATGCGTCTTGCATAGGAAGAAAGTTTAACATCGAATCAAAAACCTTTATACACCAGTAGGAGTATCTCAATGGAATTGGAAGGAAGCCAAATGGAAAAGAATAAAAGAGAAATTGTAGGCTAAGTGGGTTTCATCCCGTCCGACAGGGACGAGAGCGTATAAATGAAGACCAAGAGAGGGGAATATACAGGAGGTTTACGCAAACCCAATATCGTCCCTGCTCCGGGAAAATGCAGGTACCGATTGGGAGAGTATTCACCGGTAAAGATCCACACTAAAGATCTAGAATAATAGCCTTGATCACAGGCAAGAAGCCGAAGTGTCTTCATAGAGAGAGAGATGACAGCACATGGCGGGCAGAAGGTAATATGTGAAATACAAGAAAAGCAGGGGCAGAATTGATAATGTCAAGCCGGCACGCGGCAGTTAAGCCGAATGGCGGACTGCTACAGATGCAAGTAATGTAAGGAACTATACACCCGTAAGCTCTCACCTATTCAGTCTTTGTAGTCTCAAATAATAGCAGCGAAAACAATGAGAAAGTACAAAGAAAAAAAAGCAAAAGGCGGCGGATTGGTCGAGCGGAAGTTCGATCAAAAGACTTTATAAGAGGACAGGCATGACTGAAAGTTTTAAGCAGACGGAACCAACCAGGTACAAGAGAGCCAATGTTTCACTCGCCTTCTCGGCTAGGATTTGTTACCTGGGAATGGGCAAGTCTTTGGCTCTTCTATACTGGGCCGAGCTTCTTAAGCTCTCCCGCCCGCCTCAGAATGATGAAGAGAAGCAGAAATTGCGTAATTGAAAGAAGCATGGCGTCTGCGTCTTTGGGCCCATCTCACAAATGACAAGTACTTGACCATCTACGCAGATGCTGAAGCCAGGCCCAGTTTGGGTTTATAGTGGAGATGGTCCCTGCATCACAATGGGTCTTGTCAATCTGCTGTCGCGACACGGATCAGACACAGCTGGGACGAAGCACAATGCACGTCGTAATTAAAAACTTGTTTAAGGGAAAATAAAATGTAGATGGACTTGGGCGAGCCCTTGACCCTCTATGAAGCACCCCTCCGAAAAATGACCCTGTCTAGTATGCGAATGTCGACAGCTCAGTCTGCGCGTCCTGAGCCCCCGTCTCGGCCCCGCTGTTTTTACGCCGCCTCCGCGACCTCTCCTGCCGTCTTCATAAACTTTGTTGGGTCGTGGCCGAACCGGCCGAGGAACAGGCCGTCCACGACGCCGGCCAGCTGCGCAAACAGCCCCGGGCCCGCGCTGCCGCCGTAGACGATGCGCGTGCGCGCGGCGCCGCGGCGCAGGATGGCCGCGGTGGACGAGCGCACGCCGGCGACCACGTCGCGCACGTAGGCGGCGCTGGCCGGCTGGCTGGCGCCGATGGCCCAGACGGGCTCGTAGGCGAGGATCACCTCGGCGGTGTCGGGCACGGCCTCGAGGACGGGCGTGACCTGGGCGACGATGGTGGCGACGGCGGCTGCGACGGCGGCGGCAGCGGCGCCGCCCTCGGCCGGCGCCGCCGTCTCGCCCACGCACACGAGCGGCACCAGACCGTGGCGGGCAGCCGCAGCCGCCTTGGCGGCCGTCGAGGCATCCGTCTCGCCCAGCAGGCGCCGCCGCTCCGCGTGGCCGACTTCGACGATGCGCGCCCCAACATCCGCCAGCACGGCCGGCGAGACAAACCCGGTGAAAGCGCCGTAGTCTTCCCAACCGCAGTCCTGGGCGCCAGGCCAGACCTTCTGGGCCGGGCCGGCCTGGCGGAGCTGCTCAATGACAGAAGGCAGGGTGATAAAATCCGGGCAGATAAAGACGTCAACGCGGTCAAGGATAGACGGCTGGCCTCCCTTTTGCCCCTCGTCCTCGGCGAACAGCTTCACTAGAGCGTCAACGTACTCCCGCGTGCGTGACACAGAGAAATACATTTTTGTGGACACGCCCAGGATGGGCCTCCGCTTTTCGACGTCCGTCGTGGCCATTTTTGCAGTGTTGTCTAGTGCAAATGGGTTGAAGTTGAAAGCGAGTGTTTGATGGTGATAAGATGAGAGCCAAGAGAGTTTGGTTTGCTTATTATATGCTTACGATTGGGAGACCAGAGACATCAGCCAAGCACCTGTTAAGTTCCTGACTAGCTACAGATCGAAAATGATTAAGGTTGGCTGCAACTTATCAGCTTGTGCTCATTACTCTCTCGCTCACTCATAGCCAAAGTCCGCTGATCCCCACCAGCTAAGAAAGCTTTTCTGCCAACACATAAGACTGCTTTTCCACTATACATCATTTCTCCGATGACTTAGTTCGCCCTGTTGTGTAGTGGCATCATTATTTTAGAAATTTACAAGTCTCTGTACTTTTTTTTTAAAAAAAAAATTGCTCTATACACCATATTAAAATTGGAGGAAAAGAATGCGAAAGAACGTAGATAGTATCAATCATCATCCATTTTGGAGAGCCCACGCTTTGTGACTCGTCGCATTATTCTGTATCTTTTTCGATCTCGGGCCACTATCTCTCGCTTCCCCTCTAACATCCATCCACTGCTTTTGGCACCTCGGGAGCGCCGACGCCGACGCCGCCCTCCTCGTTCTCGTAGTGGTGGATCGCCTGGACCTTGGCGGCGCTGGGGCTCTTGTCGTCAAAGACGTAGCCCAGCCACTCCTTGGCCAGGCGGCGGGCCAGCTCGAGGCCGACGACGCGCTCGCCCATGCACAGCACCTGGGCGTTGTTGCTCAGGACGGCGCGCTCGACGCTGAAGCTGTCGTGGGCGGTGACGGCGCGGATGCCCTTGATCTTGTTGGCGGAGATGGCCACGCCCAGGCCGGTGCCGCAGATGAGCAGAGCGCGGTCGACCTCGCCGCTGGCGACGAGCTTGGCCGCACGGGCGGCGATGTGCGGGTAGGCAGTCTTGTCGTGGGTGCCTTCGCTGCCGACGTCGACGACGCTGACGACGCGCGGATCAGCGGCGAAGTCGCTCTTGATCTTTTCTTTATAGCCGACGCCGGCATCCTGTAGAGGGTTAGCAAAGACCAAAGAGCAACGACCAAAGACCAAAAGACCAAAGGATCAAAAGAGTAAAAGGGCAAAGCTTCAAAGAGTAGAGAGCAAGTAGTTTAGAAAGGGGAAGCCGAGAGAGGCTCTTTACTGACGTCGCATCCGACGGCGATGCGCCATCTTGGTTGTGTTTCGCTGCCCATGATAGAGAGTCCGATAAGAAGGAAGATGCGGGAAGAATGTGTGGGTATATGCTTCCTAAAGAAGATGAGGATAGCTCAAGAGAGTCTTGAGAGGGGAAACAAAGTAAAAGAAACCAGGTTCGGGTTATCTTAATCTATACAAGTTCTACAGTGTTTTCTAGAGAAGAAGCTCTAGATATGTCGACAAGCTCCGAACTACGAATCACGAAACATATCCAAGAAAGCTAGTGTGACGCAAACCCACGCAGAGGAGCAGACACGATTGATAATCTCTGCCTTTCACTGGGCGGCGAGTTCCATTTTCCCGTGTCTTTTTCATTTTGCCTCATTACCTTTTTTTCCATCTTAATTTCTAGTTTTTTTTAGTATTATTTTTTTTTTTTGTCCCAGCTTCTCTCATCTTCGGTCGCTGACAGCCCCTCACTCGATCCGCGTTAAGGCCATTTAATTCTATTATTATTTGATTATTATTTTTGGCTTTCTGTTCTCAGTCTCATCGGAATATCTGCCACACGCGAAGGAAGCTACGCCGTTGAATAGCGATTGTACGTTTTGGGCAAGAGCAAGCACTGGTGTGGGGCGGCAGGTGCGACAGAGTCCCAGTAAGCTAGTCATAGGGTATTGAACAATGACAATGGATTTCCCAATTGAGTAACCCGAGAGCTTCTAGCAGCGTCATCGAGGCGGGGTAGAGGTCGACTTAGCGGCGTTGAAAGGGGAAGGGGCGACTGGATCATCGGCTGCAAACGCACCCGAGCTAAAAGGGTTCCGCAATGACATCTGTAAATTTTCAGTGTCGGTGGAAGTGCGGCTATGTAAAGTACATTGTACGTAGCGCAAAATAGCGCCACATCGGCCTGCTCTTGAAGATACTGTGTTTGGCATCGCGTCTGAATAGAGAGCCTTGGAAGCACGGTAGTTTTGGAGGGGTTGAACTGGAGCATAGTGGAGGGGTGGCAAGAGGAGCGGCAAGGCGGGATTTTGTGCGGGATGAATGGCAATCTCAGCGGCAAATGGATGGGAAAAGAGGAGAGAGGACTAAAAAAAAAAAAAACTCAGCGAGGGACAGGAAAATGAACGCTGCGACTACGGAGTGGAGGAGAAGAGGAGAGGAGAGCAGAGGAGAGGAAGTACAGAGGCGTAGTGTGCGTAGAGTGAGAGGCCGAGAAGGGATACGAGACGCGCCCAAATGCGGAGAAAGGAAAACGGAGAACGGAAAACGCTAGCACTGGCGTCATGGCCTAGGAGAGAAAAAGGTGCGATATTATCGAAGCTCGTTGCAAGTCGAAACAGGCGATCGAGGCTGAGACGACGCATCGGATGTCGACGCTATCTGCGAGTAATCTCTTCTAGACCCCTTGGGCGCGAGCTGTCCCTGGCCCAGAACCACAAAGAAGCGGCCAGGGGGTGTGCGTTGACAGGCGAGAAAAAGAAAAAAGAACGAAGAAGGAAAAAAAAAAAAGTAAAAAAAGAAACTAGCAGGATAAAGAGATGCAGACGCGAGACGGTGCTCATCTTAGTGGAGTGTGACAGCAATCTGAGAGGGAGCTGTGCAGGGCAAGCTTTCCCTTCACCCAGCCTATCGTATTGCACTGTCAATTCTTGTTATTTTCTTGTTATTTTGTTGCATTTTAAATAGCTTTAAATTGATATTAGCACTGATGCTACCTTTTGCTCCTCCTCTGCTTCTTTGCTCTGCTTTCTTGCACAACTTGAACTTTCTCTAAGGACCTGTGAGAGGAAGCCATATCTAATATCTAACACTCCTCCAAAAATCCAGCGCCATGTCGAAAGCACACCTCTTCACATCCGCTGAGGGTCTCGTGCCCAAGGCCTTGCGCGGCCTGATCGCCTACAACCCGTCTCTGGCGCTGGACGTCGAGAACCGTGTCGTCTATGACACCAACTACGACCGCTCCAAGGTGTCCATCATCTCGGGCGGCGGCTCGGGTCACGAGCCCGCCTGGTCCGGCTACGTGGGCACCAACATGCTGGCAGCCGCGGCCTGCGGTGACATTTTTGCGTCGCCGTCGACGAAGCAGATCCTGGCGGCCGTCGAGGCCACGCCGTCGGACGCGGGCACGATCCTGGTCATCACCAACTACACGGGCGACTGCCTGCACTTTGGCCTGGCGGCCGAGAAGGCCATCGCCGCGGGCCACCAGTGCCGCATGATCATCTGCGGCGACGACGTGTCCGTGGGCAAGGGCGGCGGCAACCTGGTGGGGCGGCGCGGCCTGGCGGGCCAGATCGGCGTGCTCAAGGTCATGGGCGGCGCGGCGGGCGCGGGCGCGGGCCTCGACGCCGTCTACAACCTGGGCGTGGCCTTTTCGCGGCAGATTGTGAGCATCGCCGCCACGCTGGACCACTGCCACGTGCCGGGGCGCACCGAGCACGGCGCGCTGGCCGCGGACGAGCTGGAGATCGGCACGGGCCCGCACAACGAGCCGGGCTACCGCAAGCTGCAGCCGGCGCCGTCGGCGGCCGAGCTGGTCGCGACGCTGCTCAAGTACTGCCTGGACGAGACCGACGCCGACCGCGCCTACGTGCACTTTGCGGCGGGCGACGAGGCGGCGCTGCTGGTCAGCAACTTTGGCGGCATGTCGCAGCTGGAGCTGAGCGCTCTGGTCGACGAGCTGCTGGAGCAGCTCGACCGCGACTGGCACATCCAGCCGGTGCGCGTCTACGCCGGCTGCCTCGAGACCTCGCTCAACGCCCCGGCCTTCTCCGTCTCCGTCGTCAATCTGACCGCCGCCGCCGCCGACCCCGCCACCGACTACTCCGCCAACGACATCAAGGGCTTCCTCGACGTGCGCACCAGCACCCACTGGGAGTCGCTGGCCGGCGCGCAGGCGCGCGGCCGCCGCCCGCGCCGCGAGCAGTTCGTCGAGCCCGCTGCGAAGGCGTCCGAGGCGTCCGAGGCGGCGGCGGCGGCCGCCACCGCCCCTGCGCCCATCGAGCACGACATCCCCGTCGACCCCGTCGTGCTCGCTAGGGCCCTGCGCAAGGCCAGCGAGGACCTGGCCGCGGCCGAGCCCGACCTGACGCGCTGGGACACCATCATGGGCGACGGCGACTGCGGCGAGACGCTCAAGACGGGCGCCCTGGCCGTGCTGGCCGCCGTCGACGAGCACCAGCTGGCCGCCGCCGGCTCGTCCATCGCCGTCCTGCGCGAGCTCGAGCACATTGTCGAGAACAAGATGGGCGGCACCCTCGGCGGCATCCTCGGCATCTTTGTCGTGTCGCTGCGCACCGCCGTCGAGCGCGAGGTCGCCCGCGCCGCCGTCGAGACCGGCGCCGGCGCCACCCCGGCCGCCATCTGGGGCCGCGCCCTCACCACCGCCCTCGACCACCTCGGCCACTACACCCCCGCCAAGGTCGGCGATCGCACTGTCATGGACACGCTCATCCCCTTTGCCGAGGGCATCTCCAAGAGCAACACCTTCGCCGCCGGCATCGACGCTGCCGTCGCCGGCGCCGAGAGCACCCGCACGCTCAAGCCCCGCCTCGGCCGCGCCACCTACGTCGCCGCCGGCAAGGAGGGCGGCGGCGATCTGCCGCCGGACCCAGGCGCATGGGGCGTCATGGTGGCCCTCCGCGGCCTCTTCCAGGGGTTCAATGCGTGAGGGGAGCTGAATAGAAATTTCATTGTTTACGGAGTCGATCTAATGTCGTAACGCACGGTTGATTTAATTTGTACAAAAAATGCATGCCTATGCCTTTGTCATTTCAATTTTTTTTCCCTCTTCTTTCTTTTTTTTAATCTCCATTTAATTCGTTAGTTTAAAAAAAAAAAGTCTAATAAACAAACGCCTAAAACAAAAAAGTGGAACTCTATGCTTTGCCCGCGCTCCCAAACCAGTGCATGTACTTCTCGATGGCCTCCTGCATGCGCTGGGTGCCCGCCTCGATGACGCTCGTCAGCGGCTTGCCCCGCATCTCCTCCTGCGCTGCCGCGTAGTGGTTGTTCATGCCCTTGTTGATGTTGATCTTGGTCACGCCGGCGTCGATGCACTTGCGGAAGATGGCCTCGTCAAAGGGGTCGGCGCCGTGCAGCACCAGCCGCACGCGGTCGCCCACGCTCTTGTTGATGCTCTCCAGGCGGTCGTACTCGAGCTGGATGCCGCGCGGGCCGTACTCGCCGTGCACGTTGCCAAACGCCGGCGCCAGCATCTCGATGCCCGTCGCCACAAACTCCTCTGCCTGCTCCGGCGTCGTCAGCACCGCCTCCAGGTCGATCGTCTCGGCCACGCCGTCCTCGCCGCCCTCGATGCGGCCCGGCTCTGCCTCGGTCGCGATGCCCCGCGCGTGGCAGTAATCCACCAGCTCGCGCGTCAGGCTCAGGTTCTCCTCCTTCTCGTAGTGGCTCATGTCGCACATGATGCTGTCAAAAGCGTCGGGGATGTCCGCCGCCCGCCGCACCAGCTCCGGCGTCTGCGCGTGGTCCAGGTGGAGCGACACCGGCACCGACGCCCCGTGGGCCGCCGTTGCCGCCGCCTTCACCAGCGCGTCGCCCGCGTACTCGATGGCCCAGGGGAACAGCAGCACCATGGCCGGCGAGCGGGCCGCCTCGGCCGCGCGCACCGTGGCGATCACCGACTCGATGTTGTAGCAGCACATGCCGGGGACCGCATACCCGCCTTTGAGCGCGGCATTGAGAATGGTCATGGACCGATTGTTTTCAAGCGAAGGACGACCCATTGTGGCGATTGACTGCAGTGGTGGGCAATTGGTGTCAGTGTAGAGCTCTGCCTAGCCCAGCCTGTGAAAGCTCTCTTACGTTCAGCTCGGTAGACAGTTCTCTATAACAAAAATAACCAGAGACTTATGGTGCCGTGCTACTGGATTTTTTTTTTTTTTTTTTTTTTTTTTTTTTTGCCCTTGTTCCTGCTTCCTCTCGATCCCGAAGCAAAGCAGCTGATCAACGCACGAGCACACTGAAGCTGTCTAAGAGTCGAGTACGGCAGAACTTGGTCCCCAACTTTCCGTTCCAAATGCCCAATTGCAATGTAGCCGTTAACAAGTGCCGGGAAACGCCACGAAAGACCGCAGAAAAATAGGCTGGCATGTGGTTCAAAGACGGGAGAAGAAGTGGAGGGTCGTGGGTAGCAGTGTATAATTGCCAAGAGCTGACTGGAGGGATTTTCTCGAGAAGCAACAGGAGGAAATAAGACGACAGCGCCAGAGAGCAAGCAGCAAGGAAACAGTAACGGGAAATCGGATTTTCAGTGATCAGAGGGCTGGTACTAATAGTCGTGAACTAAGCTCTAGCGGCGGGAAAAGCGTGGGGTCTTTGAAGTATCATGGACAAGTAAAAAAAACCTATCAGGCCCCCTCTCAAAGGAAACGGAGACAAGACCGATCTCGGGGCCAATGGCCGGGGCATCTTGTTTTGTCTTCATGCATTGACCTGTTGCTGTATTTCTTTTCCCGTCTGCTGCGGGCTTTTATTAGAATTTCCGTCTGGCCGGCGTCTTGATTGTGTGGAGGACAACCTGCACATTTAATGATGCTCTGGAGATGAAGGATTTCCGTGTTGTCACCACTACTCGGTAGAGTGACGACCGAGCGTGCTGCTTGGGAGCTTTCTCCTTGAATTTCCCGTTTCTCACTTGATTTACCTAGCTTCCCTATTCAGCCTGATTGCGAGAGACGATCCATCTAGACCCCACGTCTGGTGATTCCCGTGCAGTGGCTCCGTTTGTCTGTCGTAACATAGCTTTAGCGTTGGGGTTCTTAATTTAGTGACTTGAGCCTTCTTCCCCTTCTGGGTTTGTTTCTCTGCTTGTTGTTTGCGGGTGCAATATCTTGTTCTTTTGTGTGGCTTCACAACAACAGAGCACCAGAGACAACATCCAGAATTTACCCTTCAATATGGCAGAGAAACCAGATGTGGCCTTCGTTGGCCTGGGCGCCATGGGCTTTGGCATGGCCACCCACCTTCTCAAGCAGGGTATTTCCGTTACCGGCTTTGACGTCTGGGCGCCTACTCTCGAGCGCTTTGCCGCTGCCGGCGGCAAGACGGCGACCACCCCGGCTGCCGCCGTGGCCGGAAAGCCCGTCTGCGTCTGCATGGTCGCCACGGCTGCCCAGGCGCAGGCCGTGCTGATCACCGGAGCCGACGCCGCTGCGCCCGCTCTGCCCCAGGGCGCCGTAATCTTGCTGTGCTCGACTGTGCCTGCTGGCTACGTGCAGGGCCTGGTGCGCGAGCTGGCCGACCCAAATGGCCCTGTTCGCCGCCCCGATCTCCTGCTTGTCGACTGCCCCGTCTCGGGTGGTGCCTCCCGAGCCGCTGACGGCACTCTGTCCATCATGGTGGGTGCATCCGAGGCAGCCATTTCCCAGGCGCAGGGCCGCGCCATCCTGGCCGAGCTCTCTGACCCGAGCCGCCTCTATATCCTGACTGCCGGCATCGGCGCCGGCAGCAACGCCAAGATGGTCCACCAAGTGCTGGCCGCCAACCAGATCCTGTCCGGGCCCGAAGCCTTCGGCTTCGCCATCCGCCTGGGGCTCGAGGCCAACGACGCCACCCTGCAGGCGCTCCTGGCGTCCCCCGGCCGCAGCTGGATGTTCGGCCACCGCGGGCCGCGCATGTTGACCGAATACAAGCCAATGGCCAGTGCCATCAACATCATCGTCAAGGACACGGGCATCATCACAAGCGAAGCCCGGCGCTCTGGATTTCCCACGCCAATGTCCAGCGTGGTCGAGAACTCCCTGTATGACGCCGTGGCCCGCGGCTGGGGCCCAGACGACGACTCGTCGCTGGTGCGCTTGTACACCGATGGCAAGGACAAGGCGCCGCCGGCCCCCGCCTCCATCTCCTCGCTGTCCGCAGCGGACCGGTTGCAGCTCGTCGTGAGCCTCATGAAAGGCATCCATCTCGCATCAGCCGCCGAGTCTCTGGCTTTTGCTCATCATGTCGGCCTGGATCTGGACTTGATTCTCGGCCTCTGCATCAACGCGGCAGGTGGCACTGCCATGATCGAAACCCATGGCCCGTCGATTGTGGCAGCCTTGCAAAAAGGTACAGCAACTACGGGCTGGACCGCAGCAGGCTCGACAGAATCCCTTCAGGCCATCTATGACGAGCTTGCGGCAGCCGTAGATGCCGCGCAGCAGATCAAGGCACCTCTCTATCTTGGCACGCAGGCGCTCAACCTGGTACGTTTAGCGCTCCGTTCCACGGAGAACGTATCTACACCCGCAGCAGGATCCATTATCAACGTATGGGCCGCGTAATGAGGAGCATAAGGGAGAGTTAGCAGGAGACAATACAGAATACATAATGACGCACAATAAAAAATAAAATGGAACAATGGGAATTACTAGCTATCCAAAATTGTTCAGTTGTAGTTGCGTGATAATACCAAAAAATAACTACGAAATAAAATAAATGACAAAGAAGATGCGCGCCATTTGTTGTTTAAAGCAATCCGTTCTCTCACCACAATTCACAAGTTGGCTCCTTAACCGGACAGTTAAAGGCCTCAAGGAAACCACGCGAATTCTGCACCGTACCCTTGATGCGAATCGGGTCTGGCGAGTGTTCATCCGTGTTCACTCTGCTCGTCAACATTGCCGGTCGGAACTTGGAGCACCAGGCATTGCCAAACGACACGTAAAACAGCTGTTCATGGGTGAAGTAATCGAGACCAGGAAGCGACAGCTCAGGCGTCTTAGTATCTTTTCGTCGGTCACTCCAGGCCATATAAGCCGCCGACAAACCGCCAGAATCGGCAATGTTCTCACCCAGAGTCTGTTGGCCTTTGATGTGAATGGGCCCATCTTTGCCCACGACGGTGAAGTTGTTGAACTCATCCACGATACATTGTGCCCGCTTTGTGAACGCATCAATCGTGCTGTTTGTCCACCAATTGTTGTAGCGACCGTGCACGTCAAAGTGGCGGCCGTTGTTGTCAAACGCATGCGACAGCTCGTGTCCAGCCACTGCACCAAAGGCTCCGTAGCTCACATAACTGGGCAGGTCCACCCCGAAGAGCGGATACTGGAGGATCGCAGCTGGGAAGACAATCTCATTGTGTGGCGGGTTGTAATACGCATTCACAGTCGATGAAAGCATGCCCCATTCTTTCATGTCAGTCGGCTTGCCAAGAGCAGACCACTCCTTTTTGGTCTCAAAGTCGTCTGTCGACCGGACATTCTCAAAATACGAATCGGTGATGTTCACAGTCGCATAATACTTCCGCAGATCTTCCGGGTCCATAATGTTGGGCGACTAGCAAAAAGTCAGAATCGCATGCATTACGGGAATCTTTCCACTTTCCGAGATGAAGTACTCATTTCACTTACCGCAGTCGGATAGCCAACCTTCTGGTCGATATTGTGAACCTTATCAGCTGCCAACTTCTTGACTTCATCATCCATCCACGAAAGAGAGGTAAATTTCTTCAGATAGGCCGATTTGATATCCGAGATGATCTGATTGCCAAAGTCTTTAGCGGCTGCTGAGAAAGCTGCCTCAATAAAGAACCGACTAAGGATCCAACCAAGAGAATTTCCCACATGGCCCACGCAAGTCCGCCAGCGCTCAGGCTCGGCATCTGGGTCTTTGCCCTGGAGCACGTTGAGGAATTGCCGATATGGCTTGATCTCGGGACCCAGCACGTTGCCGCTGTAGTCTACGACCAAACGCCAATAAAGAAAATTCTGAATGACCTCCTTTGGAGTTTCTGATAAGATGTGTGAAACATTGGCTAGCACTTCTGGGAAAGCTGTGACGGTCAGGTTCAGCGTGTAGTTGCTCGGCACGAGCTGCGACAAAACTTTCTCAAAACCGGCCTGAGGAATGAGAGCCGATACGTTCTTGACGGACACGAGGTTGTATGTTTTCTGGCACAAGTTAGTATCTTCTAGCACGAGAAGAGCAGTATTCAAATGTTCTGATGAGCCTATTTTCCTTACCGTAACATCGCCAAAGTCCTCCTTATCGGGGGCTGCAGCTGACAGCTTCGATTCCAAGTCCACCAACGCAGCAGCCGCATCCGCCGCCACACCAATTTTAGCCACATTTGGCTTGATGGCACCAAGTACTTTTGTCACAGCATCTTTGTACTTGGCCAGGATGTCTTTGTCCTCGAAATAATGCTTGGACGGCAGACCAACAGAGCTCAAGGGGCTCACGCCAATGATCTGAGTCTCGGGATTCTTGTCGTCATCGCTGACATAAAAACTGAAAAAAGAGCTGATCCCTCGTTCCTTGAGGTACAAGACGGAATCGCTATAATCGCTGCCGTTGCCAAAAGTACCAGCAAGCTCGTCGATGAGCTTGATGATGGGCGAGATGCCGCGCTTTGTGATGGCATCGACATCCATGCACGCCTCATATGCCTTTTTGATCTCATCGAAATTTTGTTGGTCCGTTGACGACGCCGTCACTAGGAGGTTCTGCGGAGAGAAGGTGGAGTGGTTGGACGAATCCGGGTAGCTGCCCTCCAGAATATTTCGGATGGTGGATGTTACGCCATCGTTGATGAGGCCCAGCGCATCAGTCAAGCCCTGGTCTGCACGCAAGTCGTGCGCCTGCCGCCATCCACCACAGACAAACTCCTCGAAATTGGTACATGGGTCGATTGTTTTGTAGTTAGGCGACAGGTTAGTCAGGTACGCAGATGCTGCATGGATGCATGCCGGCGTCAGGCAGAGTGCCGATGTCGAGCTGTTGCTCATCTTGGGCCAATGAGCTGTACTTCAGTTAGCGAAAACATGAAAAGAAAAACAAGGGGCAAGCGAGGCTACACGCTACCTGCAAGAAGAACGAGCCCTATAATGAGAAATACAATGGCAACGCGGTAGATGGCTGTAGCTGTCCAGCGTATCCCAAGAACTTTATATTCCCCCCCAGACGGCGCAGCCCGTGTGCCTTGCTCCGCAGCCCCCACATTGCCTCCCAACAGCGGCGTGTTCTCGGATGGTCCATCGACATGAGCGGGGGTCTCTCCCGCTGCCCCGGAGGGAGTGGACGCCATGTTGGAGATCAGTCGCCTAGAACTCTTTAGAGATATGAAAAAGGAGTCCCAAATATTGCTCAATGCGGCACGGGTCTTCCTTCACACTAACAAACCTGCCCGGTAAACAAGCTTCAGATCAACCGTAATGCTGCCGTGGACCAACGGTAAATGGCACTTGAATTGATCAAGGTTCCACTCGTTTCCTTAACGGAATATATCGCAAGATTCGAGAGAAGTCCAAACTCAGGAGGTATAAGCTTCCGCAAGAGAGGCGGGAGCAGACTCCGCTCTAAGGAGCTTTACCAGACCAGCCAGTAAAAGGGCTTGGCTCTGTGCCGGCGGATTTGTTGTCGGCTGAATAGCTAAATTTCCAACAGAAACAAATAATGACTTAAAAGAGGGACCTAAAGGAGAGATGTCAGAACCAGAGGATTCAAGACGGCCGGCGATCTTTCGGAAGAAAGCAAGAGGGAGAAACGAGAACCACCTCACGGAGAACGAGCTGAGTGAGATGCGGAGATGTCATGCTATTTATTGAAGGTGAGGCGAGCACTGCCGTAAACAACCTCTGGTGGATGCCTGCCTAAGCTCCAGCAAGCTCAATGATTGGTCACCCCACAAATGCATGTGCCTGACAAAAAATGGTACCCTAGCGAGCCTAGCTAGTTTCTTAGTCATCATTCCAGGTACCTGTACACGCACGATAACGATAAGCTGGCACGCGAAAAGGAAGCCACCTTGCCCATCGCAGCGCGCCTTGCAGACTGGTCAAGCTGCGCTGAAAAAGGGGGAACACCTGTCCAGTCTCGATCTTCATTTCAGGGCGCACCAGTGAAATCTCATACGATTCGGTTCTATACGCTCCTTTATTTTCCCATTTGTTCTCTATATTCTTTTTAGGATTTCTCTGGATTTTTTTGCTTTATTTCGGTCTCCAGTCCAGCTCGCATAATGGCGTCACCAGCAAAGGACAAGTACTCGGTCATTTTGCCGACATTCAACGAGAAGCAAAATCTGCCGATCATCACCTGGCTGTTGAACCGCATGTTCACAGAGAAGTACGTGCAGTGCTTGTGGCCAATGGAGGGGATGGCATATGCAACAAAATAGGAACTCGAATGGAGGAGGAAAGAGAGCCCAGCTGTTTAATCAGCTGCTAACACAAGTTTTTTTTTCCCTAGCAAACTCGACTGGGAGCTCATCATCGTCGACGACGGCTCCCCGGACGGCACCCAGGATGTGGCCAAGCAGCTCGTCAAAGTCTACTCCCCCCATGTCATCCTCCAGACCCGCACGGGCAAGCTCGGCCTCGGCACCGCCTACGTACACGGCCTCCAGTTTGCCAAGGGCAACTACATTATCATTATGGACGCCGACTTCTCCCACCACCCCAAGTTCATCCCCCAGATGATCGCCCGCCAGAAGGCCGGCGACTACGATATCGTCACAGGCACACGCTATGCGCCCGGCGGCGGCGTCTTCGGCTGGGACCTCAAGCGGCGGCTCACGAGCAAGGGCGCCAACATCTTCGCAGACACTGTGCTGCGCCCCGGCGTTTCGGACCTGACGGGCTCCTTCCGCCTGTACAAGCGGTCGGTGCTGGAAAAGCTGTTCGAGAGCACCGACGTGCGCGGGTTCAGCATGCAGATGGCGCTGGCCGTGACAGCCAAGGCTATGGGCTACACCATTGCCGAGGTGCCCATCACGTTTGTCGACCGCGTATACGGCGATAGCAAGCTTGGCGGCGAGGAGATCGTCGAGTACGCTAAGGGTGTGTTCCAGCTGTGGGCACGCGTATAATTTTTTGAACGGTGTCTCAAATGATAGTTGGAGGTGTCACGCTCAAGAAGGACACCCCATGTGTTTTCATGGCTTGTTTGTACTTTTTTTTTTCACAGCGGAACCAGGGAACTTGGATATAAAATCATTAAGGGGCCATTGTTTTATGCTTATGCTTATGTTCATCGTTGTGATCCCTTTCGTATCCTACAGTAAAGAGTTGGAGACCCAATCTGCTCCTCACAGCTTGAAGTCAGCATTGGCCCTCTCCCAGCCGTTGGCCGATGGCTCCATTTCGGCCACGCGATATGCTAACTGCTGCTTCAAGCGTTTCGACTGGTCCGAGCAAAGCTCGTATATGGTCGTCAGGTTAAACAGGAGCGTGTGGGATGAGTAGTTGGCGTCGACCAAGCTCTCCAGTATCTTGCGGCCCTGTCGCAGCTTATTAGCTTTGGCTCCGCAAAAAGTAGATTGCAACTCGTTCCAAGTGCGGGCATGTATTACCTCTTCCATCCTGCCGACGTAGAGAAGGCACACGGCCAGGTTGACGCTGATCATCTCGTCGTCCGGCGCGTCGTCTCTGAGCTCCTGCCACGTGGCCAGGGCCGCCTCGTATTCGTCGTCGGCCATGTCGCACAGCGCCGAGATGACGCGCGGCGCGAGATCGTCGCCGCCGCTCGCCACCGCCTGCACGCACGCCCGCGCCGCCTCGACGTCGCCCAGGTGCAGCCAGAGCAGGGCGCGCGCGCTCTCAATGCGGCGGGCGGCGGCGCTCCTCGGCGCGCCGCCGCTGCCGCCACTGCCGCTGCTGCCGGCAGCGCCGCCCATGCTGGCCAGGTGCGCGGCGGCGCCGGCCAGGTCGTCCATCTCGATCAGGGCGCCCGCGACCTTGACGCCGAGCTCAGCCAGGCGGTCCTTCCAGAGTTCGCTCGCCGAGTTGTCATGGCGCGCCGCGGCCGCCGCGACGTGCGCCCGCGCCTCGCGCGCCAGCTCGTAGTAGCTCATCACGGCGCGCCGCGAGTCGCCGAAGCCTAGCGCCTGCAGCCGCACGTTGAGCACGCGCAGCTCCCAGGGCACCAGGTGCACGCCCGTGGCCTCGTCCACGTAGAACGGGTTGTTGAGGTCCTCTAGCGCCTTGCCCTCCTGCGCCGCCACCAGCGTCGCGTCGATCAGCAGCAGGCACGCGAGCCGCGCGTACAGCAGGCTGAAGATGCGCGCGTGGTCCGTCGGATCGAGCCGCGCTGCACCAGCTCCGCCGCCGTCGGCGCCCGCCCCGGTGAGCTGCCGGGCGGCGACAACCGCAGCCATGCGGAAATGGCCAGCCGCCAAGAGGTCCGGCAGAGGCGTGTTGGGGTCCGGCTGGAAGCGAGAGCTGCGAAAGGACGGCGGGATCTTGGCATCTGAGAGAGTATGGTATATCTCAGGCCGGAGGAGGTAGGAAAAGTCTTTGGCCCGCGGCAGCTCCGCAGCAGCTGAGGCGCCCAGCCCGGCTCCCAGATCGATCCCTAGTCCCAGGCCGACGCCGCCTCTGGATGGCGGCGGGGACTGGGGGAGGGGCGACCTTCGCATTGGTGAACCCGGCGCGGGACTACCTCGGCTGAGACCGGGTGAGCGCTGGGATGGGAATCGGCCAGAGCTAGATCCAGCCGTGCGGGGCGGCGGAGATAATGGCGACGATGCACTGGCTGCTGATATTGCAGCTGCAGTCTGTGGCTGCAAAGCTGCTGCTGGCAGTGCTACAGGATTGCTGAGTTTGTTGTTAGACGCGGGGTGGGCAGAGTCACGGGTATAGCTTCAGGTAGCCAGGCTAAATACTCACTCGTCCACATCTAGCGGACCCTTTGTTGAAGATCTCGGTCTCGACGCTGCAATCCGTGTCAGATGAGTTTGTCTCAGTCTTCCTTCTCAAATTTGGCCTAAGAGACATTCATGTCTCACCTTTAGTGGAAGACTTGTTCCTCACATGCCCCTTTGCCCGCACGGACAGCTGTGACTTATCCATCTTTTGAACGAATATCTAATGTCTTTTAATCACGACGCAGCTTTAGGACGTCATTTTATCAACCAACAAGAAATGTCATCGTAGTTAGGTTCCTAAAGCTGTCATCGTCACGAAGATGGCCAATGTTGATCTGAATTGCATAGCGGGGCAATGCAACTATGAGATTATTCACTCAACGGGGTGATACACCTTAACCCAAAAACCCAAAAGATCGGCCCAAGACATTTCGCGAGCACCGGACCAATGTGCTCCCATGATGACATCGAGCTGAACCTGAAAGCCGAAATATCCCATTTTTCCCTTTATCTCAATAGCTAGCGTGTGTAGATATCGCAACGACGAAAAATATTTAAACTTAAACAGGGCCTCGACATTCTTTGGCCCCTTGAGGCCGTTATACGGCTAGAAGCAAGCAAAGCACAAAACCCTAATTTTCTGTCTTTCTTATACTTACAGCCTACCTGCATAATGACGTTTACAATACCACTGTCCCTACGGTCAGCGCTGGTAGCCTTGTCGCTTGCAACTGTTCTAGCTCCAGCAGTATCTCTCATAGCTGTGCGGGTTGTCATATCACGCCATATTGCAACAAGTTCAACGAAGAAGCGTGTCCTCTCCAAGAAAGACCGGCAGTTGAAATACTCTTCTGCAAGCGCCGACTCTGCGCCTCCGCATTCGCTCCCTGACGAGGTTTTAGAACCAGATGCCCCATATGTCCTAGTTTGTGAGCGTGTGGTATCTCGTCCGATTCCTGTCGGCGCCTTAACGCTTCCCTCTCTGGCTCCGTCATCTCCTCTAACCGAGCCAGAGAAGACCGCTTCTCTCTTGACCGCGTATCTGCGGAGCACTATGGAGGCCTTCACTTGGACGCCCCAAGGCTTACTCATTCGCAGTCTTGTTTCAGATCCGTCTTACCGCCGCACATTTGATGCCGACTTCTTACGGAACCTAAACTTCGCCACGGGGGACGTCGCCGACGGCGCCTACCAGGTTACATACCGAGGCCAGGTTCTCGACAGCGGTCGATATCGTGAGCGGGCTGAGCTTACTGTGGTACCCCTCGAAAGCCGACCGGACTTGGTGGTGCATGCCATAGTGGTGACTGAGGTGGAGCGTACGGCCACAGAGGCGGTGTTTGTAAACGAGACGTGGGTGTGGCGGCATAAACAAGACGAAAAACCGTCGATGCTTGAAAGCTCTTCCGGCCGCTGGCTACACAGCCTCGTAGGTGGTTGGATGATTTTCAAAGGTTCACGTGCTATCACCAGCCCCAGCAAAAGCAAGACGGAATAGGAAAAGATAAATCTACGAAGGTTCTAGTCATTATCTCGAATAAGCAATCTCCTCACTTTATTGTAATTTTTTTTTCTCTTATTCGAGGAAGATAGTTTTCAGAAAATTCTTGCCAAGATGCGGAGGTATACCGAGTTTCTCAAACATGACACTGCTCAAATACGGAAGACGCATACGCCGCAGATATCGAAATATATCAGCTTTATCCAAAGGAATATGTTTCCCATTTAGTCCATCATTACTGGGTTTATAGTGGTATGATATAAACGTAATTCTCATCGTGCTGGAAACTATCTTGCTTCTAAATACGGTCCCTTCTAAAATGTTCCAGAGCAAATGCTGGCTCCGTTTTGAATTCATCTCAAATCAGAATCTGCCGTCCAGGTCCTTGAGTAGCACGCCAGACGTAATTCAGTTTACGAGATTGTATTCGGCCAGGACCCGAAATATTCGGTTCCGTCTCGCAGACTCTTGATGTATAGTCGCTATTGAATCCAGTTGCCGTCCAAAAGAACCCTAACCGCGTTCACCTCACAAATTCAAAGTCAGGTTACAGTGTCTTCTGGACGGATTGTCAGAATATTTGCCAAACCTTGCTACAGTTGTCTTGAGATGGTTATTATTTTTTTTCTCAGCTTCATATGAGAGCCTTGGCTCGTCTTACAAGATCATCGTAGGAATGTCGACTAGAGTTTTAGATAACCGATACCAATTTTGCCCCCATCGTCTATAATACCACATTATGTCTATATTCAGAATATGCGATTCAGAAATTTTCCGAAAGCGCTATCGGCATATTCGGCCGATCATCACCGAATCGGTCCCTTATTTTAATTTTTCCACTTGTATAGCATTAAAAGTTTGCTATTGCAATCATCTATAGTGGTTGTAACACTCTCGTTTCATTTATGTGTTTCTTCTTTTTAGCTTCTAGAAGAGACAATAGTGGATTTTAGAATTGTAGCCGACTTACATAAAAGTATTCTAGAAGCAATGCCTAAGAACTCAACTCCAAATAATGTCTAGATAGACCAAAGCCGACGTTATCGATTAATGATTCTGCATCCTCAAAACAGAAATAGACAAATAATTCTAACTAGTGAGCGGGCCCACTCAGCGTAGAAAGACAATCTCTGGTCGATATCCCTGTTGACTCAAATGCGCTATATTTCATGCAATTCTTTTGTCTCCATCTTTCAAAAAGAACACTATCAAGATGACCTGTCGCGCCCGTGCTGCTCTTGCCCATTTTCTTCAAGTTTTGCAACTGTTCCGAGAATTTATAGTCTTTATTTGATTCCCGGGTCTGTCTGTTAACTGGCTGTTTGGGCTTCTACAAGACTTACATGTCTAACAAGCGGCATTGTGATGAAATAAGGAGACTCGATTGCAATAAGAATGGGCTACAGGAGTCGCAGAATATAAATACTAAAAGATGTAAATATCGGCCTGCGGTATATTAAAACACAACTGGCACTCTCACGACGTCGGCACCGTCAACGGCGGCGCAATGGATCCCCATTGGTCACACAATTTGTTTATATTGCCCCTTTTATTGTCAGACACACTTTCATATATATAAACCCCAAACTGCCATCTTCTTAGCCCATTTTTGGTATGGCAGCCTTGTGTGGATCCACTCCTTATCAACGAAGACGGTTCATTCACTTTCTTTTACTTTGACTGGTATCCCGCTTGGCTGCGCCGAGTCATTCCCCGTGAAAATGAGAGATTTCGCAATTGCTTGGGCAAGCTACCTTTTTTCGTTACATTTCCTAGCCCCCGCTTTTCATTTTCTCTTTCTGTTATAATAGATTCTGATTCAACTAGATTTGTCGATCTTTTCTCTTTCTGGCGTTACCTATATATCATCTTTCCCCTTTCAACTTTCACTTCTTTCTTCCCGCATCCCTTAACATTTACCACCTGTGGTCCATTCCGTCCCGGAACGCGTCAGCCTCCGTATCCCCTATATGCTCTCTATCTTTCGTCTCCTGACCCAAGATCATACCAAGTGTGGTTTGGTCTTAGATTCCTCCAGGAACCAAGAAGGCCAAGAAGAAGGCTAAGAAGGCCAAGCCCTTCGAAACTATCTAACAGATCATTTTCGGGCATATTTTCCTGCTTTTTGTGTTTCTTTCTCTTCTTGGCCTTCTCTAGAGGAGAATATATTCGGTATTTAAGTTCCTATCAATCTCCGGGTCTCCGAAAGCCAAGAAAAGAACGGCTCTTTCCTTTTCTCCTACTATTTTGCCATGTGGCAATGCTGTTGCCTCATGAGCGCTATCCAATATCTGCTGATGCTGCTTTATTTTTGGTGCTTCAGCATCTACCGAAGGAATCAAGATTCCGTCGTCAAGAGTAAATAAGACAGAGAACGACTGTAAGTATAGGAGTGGCAACCACACGTGCCAAGTCGATCTGATCAAGTCATCCCGGCGTGATATTCTGCTGAAAGGATCGATATTCGGTGCCGAGATCTATTTTCTGCGTGTAGTCTATTATTTTCCACTCCCTGCTTCTTTCCCCTCCTTCAGCTGAACCGTGTACAGCCGGCCGTCATCTGCCATTTGAACAACTATTCATCCCCTCAGTTCCCTCTGCCTCTCTTTTTTTTCCCTCTCTGTCTTCCCTGTTGATAGTAGTAGTTTTTTTTTTTTTTTTTTTTTTTTTTTTTTTTTA